>JARFTM010000003.1:0-548345 GCA_030278935.1 Trichoderma polysporum
TACCCCCCCCCCCCCCCCCCCCCAAAAAAAAAACATATTCTCAATCTTCGCCTGCTTTCCGTTCCCTCGCTATGCCTTCATCTCCCATATCCACTCCGGTAGCGCTGACTTTGGAAGTCTCATCTAGCATTGGTATATGGTCCAAGCTTGTAGATCTATTCTTCCCGGCGTCTGGCCGCATTGGTGACGGTCCCAGGGGAGAAGCCGCCAATTGCGCATCCAAACTTGTGCCGGGCCCATCCGTGTGTGGAGCCATTTGAGGCGACTGGAGTAGCGTCTCTGGGTTGCTCTGCCACTTTATGACGTCTGCTCGCATAGCCTCGAGCTCCTTCTGGAATCTCTTGCCAAAGACATCGATGTAAAACGTTGCGCCATTGTAGATGCTCCAATTAAACACAACAAGGAGGAATGCAGTGGACGCCCATCGACTGAGGAACCAGAGCGGGCACGGGAGTATAGTCAGCACGGCGTAGAAGTATTGGATCAGCATAAACGTAGGCTCTTGCAACGCTGCGGGGCGGGAGAGGACGAATTTGCCGATCCAGGTCTTGGCATACGATCTTCGAAGCCACGTAAATGACGTAGGCCGGCCAGCAGCAATCTTGTCTCTCCGGCGCACGGTGATGAAGAAGTAGTAGCTTAGCTGCCAGACTGCGTAGGGAATGGTGCTCCACGCGAGCATAGACAAGACGTTGGCATACGCCGTTGGAGATCCAGGGGTCGAATTCCGGATGGTCCAGATGGCGGGGAAGCGTATCCTCTGTTCTTCAGAAGGGTAGAGATGCACGATGCAGTGAAGCGTAGCGCAAGGCATGATATGTATGAAGAGCGATGTAACTTTGTCAAAGCTGTGGAATACCAGGGAGTTACGCCACATGATAATTGCCACAGCGTTATTGCCATAAGCCAAACAGTAAGCTGCCATGAAGAGCCGTTTTGATTGGGGGAAGAACCAAAGGCTGAGACTTAGCAGCACATTGACGAAATAACAGAGGTCGGCCAGAAAATAGTGCATTCCACGTCGGTGGTAGGTGATGATACGGATGGGCATAAAGTATATGAGCTGGACCGTATACCAGATGTGAAACCACTCTGGGTAGCCGCCCATGAGATATCCACTTGCAAAGATGTTCATAACGCCGCAAATGAAGGATATTTTTTCTCGGAGGCTGATGGCTTTGGTATTATTCCACTGTTTGCCGAGCTTCTCAACTCGCTGCCGCATGCGCTTCCTGTATCGTTCGAGCTGTTCATCGGCTGAGGGAACACGCCGCCTCCATTCCTCCACCATTCGATCGCGGGCCACCTGGGTTTTCGATTTAAGGGCATCTCTAGACCGTCGAACCTTGTCGGTCTGGGCTGAAATGCCCCTCTGGAGCTTCTCGAGCTGTTGCGGTAGGGCAAAGTTATCCAAAAGATCGAGGACGGTCAATCGATCAAGCGGCGGGAGTGTGTCCCAGTCATCTTGGTAGGTGCTGCTACTGCCAGAGAAGGACGGATTCCTTGAGAGCCTGTGGCTTTTGGGAGTCGTGGCACTGAGAGTGGGAGAATCGAGGATTTCAGCATCCACAGGTGACGAGCTCAGGGGAGAGGCAAGCTCGGCCTCCGCAGCAGCCGGCAAGCGATCGCCGTTGACGGATGACCTACTCCCCGGCGTTGAGACAGGAGTCGAGTTGGTTTCTTCGTCCATCTTCGCGGCGAGCTGTGGCTAGTAGAGGGATCTAGCTTGCACAGGTAGAGCTAGGCTTGCTGGTCGTTTATGAGCCCATAGAGTACAGTCCAATCGATCCGGTAGGTCAAACAATTCGGCAGTATCGCAGTTAGGTCAAAAAATAAAGGTCAAGACTGCGAGGCTGTATGATTTTATCTGCAAACGGTGGCAAAAGTGTCACCGCAAATGACGGTCACAGATCGACAACGTGGGTCTAAGAGAAATAGGTCGCCAGCTTAGGTAGGAAAAAAAACAAGGAAATAAGATAGGAAGACGGAGAAGGAGCGCCAGTAGGAGGCGAAGTTGATGCTAAGGGTGTCGAGAGATGCTTTGAGGGTTTCAAGAGATAAAAATTATAAAAAGAAAAGAGTTTAACTGTTAGAGTTTTGTTTAGGTTGCGAGGTCGACACGAGCCTAAATTATTGCCATGGTCCCCTCGATGATCATCCGCGAAACGCCTTTATAACTGTCCCCAGTTGTTACTGGCACCGTCCATGTGATAGTCTACGAGTGATACAATAAGGGTACCCAAGGATACCCCCTTCACAGTAGGCAACTACGGCGAGTCAGAGGTCGTTCTGCGTAGCAGCCTCTAGTATCTTCGTCAACGCTGAGGCCACGAAGGTACCGCAGAACACGGCAGCAGCCCGACAACCCCACATGCTCTTAATTAGCGGCTCCTAGACCCCTGTTCCCAGCAAAGAGTCTACAGAGTACTCCGTAATATACATGCATCGCATTACTGGGAACAATGATACAAGGCAGAAAGAAACGGGGATTTTGGACACGTCCGCGTCTTATTGGGCTGGTGACAGTTTCACATGCAACCCCAAGAGCATCCTACCCGGTAGCAGATAGAAAGGAGGATGCAGAGACACCGTGAGAGTCTTGTGCACATGGCTGTATAAAGTACCAAGCCTAGAATTGAATGCCATGTTGATAGAGAAGGATCCATATCAATGCAGGATAGTACAAAGTAGCTGGGAGGGGAAGAAAAAAAAAAAAAGAGGTAATGTGGTCTTGTCCATCTGACAGCCTACTAGATTGGCTTGATTTTTTTTCACAAGTTGACGAGATCAAGGTAAATCGAGAGCCATTGCTGCATAGCAGGTGCTGCTGTTCGGCTCTCTGGTTGGAGGAGACCTGGTCCAGGTCGCCCGAGCGCTAAAGAGGACAGAACTTTGGGCTTGAGTCAGCTGTAAGTAGCATGTGTTGGTCATTTGGGCGAATCTGGAACTAGGTCACGTGAAAGAATTCGCAAAAGCGTACGAAGTACGGTATGGACAAATCAGTGCTACCAAATGCGGAATAGGTACCTAGATACAACGTAGACTGCGAAGTACGGAAACGAGTTAATCCATGCCCAAGCAATCAACTGAAGCTCCAGCCAGGTTGGACGCAAACTGCCCTACCCCCCACCATATCTTTGACGCACTAGGCAGTACCTTTGACTGAGCATAGGTGGTGTACAGTGCTCTGTCCCTCCTTAGGCTAGGTCCCATTAGCGGTGCTACCCAGCAAGAACGAAGTAGTGCTTGTTTTAGTGAACTTTACAGAATCGCAGTTCGCGACGCGTCAAAGTTGCTTCTCGCATTGCGCAACGCTCAGTAGCAACGCTTCGTCTTTCCTAGCATGACGTGCCGGGGTCTCACGTCTTTTCTGAGATATTTCTAATTTGCGCGACACCGCCTATGAGCCAACTGCATCGAAGCGTCCCCATCGTGTGGTGTTGTCAGCCCTCTTGAATTGGGCCACTCCGCGCGTGCTGCACCGCCGCCATAGCTGCATCGTTACCGGCACTTTGTTTTGCGTCTATTGCGGTCGAATCCTAGTTTGAATCTGCGGGCTGTGGGCGCCGCTACATTTAGTTCACCATGGGCAAACTCATACGTCTCGAGCTGCACAGTATGTCTTCCTGAATCTCTGATCGTGGTCGCTGGCTGGCCCTTACTAACTTTGCGCTTCAAGACTTCAAGTCCTACAAGGGCCACCATACTCTCCTCTTCGGCGATTCCTACTTCACTTCGATAATCGGGCCCAATGGATCGGGTAAATCGAATTCGTGAGTTACTCCATTCAAACTACCCGTGCCACCATTGGATCATTGTGCTAATAACATGGGTGGGACAGGATGGACGCCATCTCTTTCGTCCTTGGCATCAAGTCTTCTCATTTGCGCTCCACGCACCTTAAAGAGCTAGTCTATCGCGGGCGTGTTCTAAAGACTTCGAAGATCAATGATGATGGGTCTGCCCAAGCGACTGTCGATACGAGCAACTTTGCCGACGATGATAAGGCGTCTCGAGGAGATCCAAAGACTGCTTGGGTCATGGCAGTGTATGAAGACGATGCCGGAGAGGAACAGAGGTGGAAGAGAACTATCACAAGTCAGGGAGCCAGCGAGTACCGCATCAACGACCGGGTGGTTACGGCTCAGCAATACAACGAATCCCTAGAAGCGGAAAATATCCTGATTAAAGCGCGCAACTTCCTTGTCTTTCAAGGTGATGTCGAGGCCATCGCTTCACAATCCCCACAGGACCTCACGCGCCTCATCGAACAGATATCAGGAAGTTTGGAATACAAGACTGAGTACGAGAAGCTCCAGGCCGAGGCAGAGCAAGCTATCGAAAACCAGAACTTTCAGTTCCACCGCCGCCGTGGCATCAACTCCGAAATTAAACAATATCGCGAGCAAAAGAAGGAAGCAGATAGCTTCCAGAAAAAAACCGACGAACGAGATGCGGCTATTGTCACGCACTGCCTCTGGAAGCTTTTCCATTTCCAGAAAGCCATGGATGACTCAAGTACCGCCATCCAAGATCATCATGAAAACTTGAAGGAGCTACGGAGAAACGTAGAGGTGTATGAAAGTCGGCTTGAAGCAGCCCGAAGGGACCAATCCACCGTCCAGAAGCAGGTTAACAAAGTGGAAAAGGACATTAAGCTCTCAGAAAGAAATATCGAAGACAAGGAGAACGCTCTAGTCCCATTTGATGAGAAGATACATGAATCTTCGCAGCAAGTTGATAAACTACAGGTTCAAGGGCAGAAAGTTGGCAAGGAGCTCGAGGAACAAACAGACATTGTGCAGAAAGTTCAGAAAGATATCGGAAGCGTCAAGAAAGCCCAGGATCTGTTTGAGAAAGACGTCAAAGATCAAATGAAGAAGACTGGCCGAGACATAAGTGACGACGACCGTAAAGAATACAACACACTTCGAGCCCAGGTTTTGGCCCGCCCTGGTTCCAACCAAGCAAAACTAGAAAATCTTGAGCGGCAGAGGAAGGCAGATGAGGTCACCGTCAATAGTCTCAAGGGCAAGGTAGACAGTATCTCTGCCGCCATTGAGAAGATGGGGTCAGAACTAACCAGCATCGGAGAGAGACGAAGCTCTGCCGATTCTGCGACCAAAGATATCACCAGTGATATTGCCGCCAAGAAGAAGGAATTTAACCAGCTTCAGTCCGAGCGAGTGCGGACCAATCAGAAACGGACTGAGCTCGAAGAGAAGCTCGAGGATGTCGCAAGGAAACTGCGAGAGGCCGACGACGGCCGTCGCCAGAATGATAGGGAGACACGCATGAAAGAAATGGTAACAACTTTGAAGCGTATATTCCCTGGAGTTCGTGGTCGCATTGGGAACCTGTGCACGCCGAAGCAAAAGAAATACGATGAGGCCGTTATAGTCGCTTTGGGAAGAGACTTTGATTCTGTAGTTGTCGATACGGAGAAAACTGGTGTGGATTGTGTTCAGTATCTGAAAGAGCAGAGATTCTCTCCCATGACCTTTATCCCACTCGACAATATCAAAGTCAATGCTGTCAACACGGCCATCAAGGGCTTTCCCGGCGCGAGGCTCACTATTGACACCATCAACTTTGAACCGGCCGTCGAGAGGGCCATGTCATACGCATGCGGCAGCTCTGTTGTTTGCGATACACTTGACGTCGCCAAACACATTTGCTATGAGAAAAAAATACCAGTCAAGGCTGTTACGCTAGAAGGATACATCATCCATAAGGCTGGTTTAATGACGGGTGGCCGTGGTCCCGAGCCCAAGGGTGGCAAGCGTAAGTTCGAAGAAGCCGATGTTCAGAATCTTCAGCGTATGGCGGCCAAGTTAAAGGGTGAGATCGATCATCTGCCCAAGGCGGATCGTCGGGGCAGTCAGGAAGAATCTCTCCAAATCGAACTCAACGGACTTGAACGGCAACTGGCCGCGACCAAGGACGAGCTAGCGGCCTTGAATAAGAACTGGACAAGCAAGAAGCGCGAACTCGACAGCCAAAAGAAGCAGCTCCAGGAACTTCAACCCAAGTATGAGAACCAAACGGCGCAATTGGATCGCACAAAGGAGTCAGTTCAAGAATTTCGAGACGCGATTGCGCGTGTGGAGGATGAGATCTTTCATGGATTCTGTAAGAGACTTGGCTACAGCGACATTCGTGCGTACGAGGCTTCCCAAGGTAAATTGGAGCAAGAGATTTCCGAGAAGCGCAATCAATACGAAGTCCAGAGGCAGAGACTAGAAACTCGACTCAACTGGGAAATTTCACGCCACAGTGACACCGAAGCACGCATCAAAAGGATACAAGATCAAATAAGACGCCTGAAACAAGACATGAAGGCGTATAATAAAGAGAAGGCTGAAATCGAGGAATCGATGCGCCAAGATCAAGACGAGCTGGACGCCCTTCGAGAGACGCTCGAGGAGTTGAAGACTGAGCAGTCGGAAAAGAACCAGAAGGTCATCGAGGCCAGAGGAGAGCTACAGAAACGTAGTAAAGACATCGAAGCCTGCCAACGAGAAATTAACGCCCTGGAAACAACCGTGCAGAAGAATAGCGCAGGCAAGTCTGGACTGCTGCGAAGATGCCGGCTTGAACAAATCCAGATTCCATTGACGGAGGGGGCTCTGGACAACCTGCCGACGGAAGATGATTTACTACGACAAGATCCAGATGCCATGGATGTCGATGGCGGTGATGATGAGATGATGGATATCGCGCTCGATGACCACGGCATCGAAATCGATTTCGATGGTCTGGACGAGGACTTGAAAGAGTCTGGCGAACCCAGTGTCGAGGATACATTGACAGAGAAGATTTCATCTCTCACAGCAGAGCTAGAGAAGCTAAATCCCAACATGAGAGCCATGGAACGACTAGAAAGCGTCGAGACAAGGCTCAAGCAGACGGATCAAGAATACGAAGATTCAAAAACAACAGCTCACAGGGCCAAGGAATCTTTCAATGACATTAAGCAGCGAAGATATGAACTCTTCAACAAAGCCTTTATTCATATCTCAGAGCAGATTGCCAACGTCTATAAAGATCTCACACGATCAGATGCTTACCCGTTGGGTGGCCAGGCCTACTTAGATATTGAAGAAGACACAGACATGCCATATCTGTCGGGTATCAAATTTCATGCCATGCCACCACTCAAGAGATTCCGAGACATGGAGCATCTCTCTGGTGGTGAGAAAACTATGGCAGCACTGGCGCTCCTCTTTGCCATCCACAGTTATCAGCCAAGCCCTTTCTTCGTTTTAGACGAAGTGGATGCTGCATTAGACAATGCTAATGTGGATAAGATAAAGAAGTATATTAGAGAACATGCGGGCCCTGGCATGCAGTTCATCGTCATTTCCCTGAAGGCAGGCCTATTCCAAGACAGCGAGAGTCTTGTGGGCGTTTATCGCGATCAGGAGGTGAACAGCTCTCGGACGCTAACATTGGATGTAAGTCACACATATACTGCTTCGTACTGGTACATACTAGCGCTAATCCGTTTTTTTCTTCTCAACTACAGCTCAGGAAATACGCTTGATTATAAGCTATCTAGTAGTATTCCTTGTTTATGTATCAATATTAACGATTGGGAGGGGGGTTGTATGTAAAGAGCAAGGCAGGCTGGATGGGAAAACGCAGGAAATCAATGAACGGGGTCAATACCTCGACCATTGGATTACTACGAGCTAATGATTTACTTGGCGCATGGATGAATATATAGTGCTCTTGCTGTTATTGATTAATTAATTCCGCTCTCGCGGATATGGTTTCAGGCATGTCAGCTTGGCTACGTTTATACCGGTTCCCCTTCAACTTGATACCCAAACACCATAGAGATGTCGAGTGAGTAAGAATATTTATATATATATATATATATTTATGGTTAAAATAGCAAGATACTCTATGGGGATAAAGAAGAAAGCTTGGCAAGCTTATCTGAAATAATTAAAATCTGTATACTGCCATCTGCTCATGGGTGTGTGCAGCGTGGTGTATTTGGATGTACTGTACGAAAGCACTGACTGGGCCAACATTTTTCCGACCTCCGGCCTCATTAGAATCGCGATCCGGAAGAGACGAAAGCGCATGACGCGACAAGCTTCATCTTTGAAGTTAAATTGCCCTGAATCAGCGCCAGTGGAAAAATTGGCTTAAATAGATCGGCCTGTGCTTCCTATAAAACGCATAACTACCTATCCCAGCCAAAAGCACGGTGATTTCCGGGCGTGTCCCATTTGCATAACCTGGACGAAGCCGTACAGCCAAGGGCCACTGGAACGATGCGCTTTCCGCTCCGATGATCATGATTTGCCCGTCCTCCTTTGCAAGCCGAAACAGCGTCACATGTCTTGTGTGATGCTCACTGGATCACTCGATATTATACTATTTCTATCGAATCGCCATTCGCCCTCTTCCCCATCGGCGCTGCGAAGTGTGTCTCCTGCACGCCTCGAAATCAAAGATTATCACGTGAAGGACGAAATCGAGACGGACAATCGAGCGCGGAGCTCTTAGACGACCTGTATACTTATTGCCTCTATTGTAACAATCTTTCGACGAGACGATCATCATGGATCTCGCTGTGACATTGATCAAGGCTGTTATGCGAGCGTTCTACTCGACGCGAGACATCCTCGTCGTGGACGCACTGATTCTTCATGAAGCGTATGCCTCTTCGATGGGTTGAAATCTTGAATACGGGAAAGAGATGAGCTGAAAAAAGTCATGGATAGTCTACGAGATGATGATCTTGCCTATTTAATGGCGATAAATACGAAAGACCTGCACAAGATATGCGGAAAGCTACGGGAAGACCGTTTCCTAACAGTGTACGCTTGATAGTCTTGGCTAGCTTCGTGTTTTCGGATGGATAGCTTACTGTTATAATAGCCATACGAGATCAGAATTACGACCGGGCAACCCGCGACCGAGTAACCGCACATGGTATTACATCAACTACCGACATACCATCGATGCCATCAAGTGGCGAGTTTATAACATAGACAAGGAAGTTCAAGGTACCACGGTGCCGGTAAACGAGAAGAAGGAATACTTTTGCTCGTTCTGCAAGGCAGAATGGACAGCAATGGAGGTATTGGACAGCGTCGGGCCGGAGGGTTTCATTTGTCACCGATGCCGCCATCCTCTGTCGTTTGAAGCGGATCGAAATGCCGGCGGGCACGAACAGTCAACCCGGCTGAATGACCAGTTCACATTCATCAGCGAACTCCTGCCCAAGATCGATGCAGCTCATATTCCGGAATGCGACTTTGACCGAGCCCTATCAAAGGCTCGACCTGTGGTTCGCGATGCTACACATCAACGCGCAGCTACAATACCTGTTGACGACGGATCATCTCGACCCATGGCGGTTAGAGGCCTGGCCAATACCGGTCCGCAGTCTATCGCTGTCAATATATCTACGTCTGACGGGCCGTCTGAGGCTGAGAAGGAGGCCGATAGACTCCGGAAGGAAAAGATTGCTCAACAGAATGCACTACCAGCCTGGATGTCCAACAGTACCATTACCGGAGAGTCATACTCTGCAACCGCTGATGCTAATGCTTCCGGAGCGAGCAAGGAGCCAGCTGGTCGAAATCTGTCTCAGAACAAGCTGGTCGATAATAGTGCCACTACGCAGATTGATGACATTTTTGAGAAGCTAAAGGCAGAACAAGCTGCTATCCTCGCGCGAGAAGAGGATGAGGAGGAAGAGGAAGAATACGCCTCTGAAGAAGAGGATGATGAATTCGAGGATGTCGTAGCAACTGGTAACAACTCAGGCCTGGGCACGCCAGGTATCAAGGCCGAGGCATCAGAAGTACCATCAGGCAACATCTCTCGAAATGGAGATAGTACAGATGAGAGGGCGATCAAACGAGTCAAAGTTGAATCCGAAGCTAAGAAGGATTCCAGCGGCATTGACGAAGACGAGGATGAGGACGAGGTCGAATTTGAAGATGTTTGAAAGCTGGCCCATTGAGTATCGTCCTAAAAAGTTTGTTATTTAAACAAGGCGGTTAGTTAGATATATGGCTGGGGCAACTCAACTCGGGGAAGTGCTGGGTGTATAGAAGAGTCTAAAAGTAGTATATAGGTAGGCAGAGAGCTGTTGGCGCTCTTCTGATTAATGACCTGCCAAGCCACCAGCCTTCCTCCACTATAATTACTCCATCCCCAGTGCTTAAGTACATTTCCATAAAATCAAGGTATTTAGTAACCACCAGCGGGGATGCTCATCTCTACAGAAACAATGTGTTTGCGTTGGTTGGGCGACCAACTTGGCTTCGTCTTCTAGGCCTATTTTCCTGTTTGTTCAACAAAAAAATAGTGGGGCGAGAACTTCCCTATGCGGGTTAAAGAGCCAATGGGAGAGTTTCCATCTAGCATTCACGCTCTTGTTCGCATGACGACACACCCAACGACACTAGAATCCGTATCACAAGTTTGCCTGACAATAAAAATTAAAAAGGAGCTCTGTGCCCTCGAATCTCTTGTGAATTCATGAAATGACTCTTACATCGGACTCACCCAAGGCCCTGCGCCATGGCTCTTGAGCTGCCTCGCATTTTCTTGCTCCCAACTCACTTACAAGCGGATGAGCGGCGCAGGTTGGAGGAGAAGATACCTACTCTAACGCACGACGTTCAGGAAGCTGATGTCATCTTGGGGAGGATATCCAGGCCCGAGCGCGCTCTTTTCGAGCTGAGGCGGCTCAAGCTTGCGACGGAGCCTGTGATTGATGAGGAGATTGAAGGAGGAGTAGGGCGAGGCGGCAAGCGTGAACGAGATGGTGTATTAGAGCTGCCGTCGAAACGTCCGAGATTATCCAAATCAGAGACGTCAGGAACTGAAGATGAGGCGAGTGGAGGCGTCGTTTTGGATATGTCGAGAGAGCCAAGAGATGTTGTATTGGTGCTGAAGCTGGCTTGGCTGTTGGATTCCCTTGAACAAGACGTTATATTGCCTGTTGATGACTATTTGCTCTACCGAGGTCGCAAATTATCGCCTCAATCAAAAAAAGCTTTGAATCTTGGGTCCTCTCTGTCAAAACAAGAGAGTGAAGCAAAAGGACAGTCTCATGCAGCTACGCAAGCCTCAGCAGTGCTCGCTCGGGCTGCTGAAGACCAACAACAGAGAGTCGGCAGCAGCCCATATTCATCACCACGAGCAACAAGGCGGCGGACAGATTCTCCAAACACCCCGGGTGGACGAAAACGGGCTGAACCACCGACGCTGTATCATGAGACCACGTCTGAGCACGATGTTCCCCTACCGCCGATTCCTGAATTTCTTCATACGACATACTCTTGCCAACGACCATCTCTCGTCAATCCACCAAATGATGCATTTATCAAGGAGCTAAAGGCTGTTCGTAAGTTGCGACTTCTACAAGGAGACCAGGTTGGTGTTAGGGCCTACTCTACTTCAATAGCCTCTCTGGCTGCATACCCCTATTTATTACAACGACCACAGGGTGAGTCTATCTTGTACTGGATTTTCTTCTCTCAATAAATTTCTATCGATGAATGAGGACTAATCTTTTCTCTTTCTGGGCCCTTCAATAAAGAGATAGAACGATTACCAGGATGCGGCGCCAAGATTGCAAAATTGTACCAGCAGTGGACAAGTGCTGGCTGTACTGATGAGACCAACGCAGCTGCAGCCGACACCGAACTAGCTGCGCTGAGGAAGTTTTACGACATATGGGGAGTTGCAGACATTACTGCCCGTCAATTCTTTAAGAAGGGTATGTTGACTACGCTTCTAATCGGTCACCAAACAAGCCGTTTTCAAGTGCTAACAAAATGTTTCGCTCATGCCATTAGGCTGGCGAGATCTTGATGATGTCGTGGAGCATGGATGGAGCTCGTTGGGCAGAGCACAGCAGATTGGCGTCAAATACTATGACGAATTTCAGCTCAAGATTCCACGAGCAGAGACAGAAGCCATTGCCAATGTTATTCTGGCCCACGCGCGCCGAATCGACCCAGGCTTCCAAATGGTAATTGTTGGCAGCTATCGGCGAGGCAAGCCTGAGAGCGGCGACGTTGATGTGATCCTAAGCCACCCCGACGAAGCCCAAACACTCGACGCCGTTGAAAAGCTGATCCATAGCCTAGAGAAGAGTTCTTTTATCACGCATACATTGAGTGTATGGACGCGGAATAGCGAGCGTGGACAGGCTCCCCTGCCTTGGGGTGGCCCGAATCGTTCTACCGGGTCAGGATTCGATACATTGGATAAGGCTTTGGTGGTTTGGCAAGATCCTGAGGATGATAAAGGAGAAAGCGCACAGGGGCCCGCACCGCACCGGAGAGTAGACATCATCATCACCCCCTGGAAGACGGCTGGATGTGCAATCCTTGGATGGAGCGGAGAAACAACATTTCAACGAGATCTTCGACGTTACTGCAAGGTGAAGATGGGACTCAAATTCGACAGCAGCGGCGTCCGTAATCGGGCAGACGGGTCCTGGGTGGACCTTGAGAGTTCCGAGCGAGGCCCGGCTCCTGATATGGAAACGGCAGAGAGGCGGGTGTTTGAAGGACTGAAGCTCGAGTGGCGGCCTCCGGTTGAGAGGTGTACGGGATAACGAACCTTATCTAAGTATGCTATTATACTATTTGAATCCCGTCCACGATATACACCTTACTCTTGTTTTTTTTTTTTCTCCATTACGATAGCCGTGTCTTACCCGGAAGTCCCCCAATATTCGACTACACAGCCGAGGAAAACACTCTGCTTTCTACCGCTTGTCATACGTAACGACGTAACTGACAATGATTCCGAATGACCAGCCCCTTATGAAAGCAATATTAGTAGCATGCTTGCTAAGCTTGATAATCAGGCATATGGGATGAGTCTGAGGCTGAAGCGAAGCGGACTTTTTAGCGAACTTTTGGCGTTGAGCGGCGGACTTTGTGCATCCTTCGCTTTGTTGAGCAGTGCGAGGGATGCAGCTAAGCGTGGCTTGCCAACCCCTAAAAAGGGAATCAGGGTGTACCAAAACAAGAATGCTTGATATTTAGGCACGCGCGACAACGTCTCTGCTGATGTGGTTGTGGCTGACGAGGATGAAAGCCGCAAGCGAAGATCCGAGTGGCGCCGGGAGGAATGCGATTCGGACCGTCGGCGGATGTTGAAATGCCGGGTCTGGCCGTGTTGAGGATTGAGACAAGGGCTATTTCGATGTGCGAGTGGTACGTTGTTATGAGAATGCTTAGGAAACAGTGCAATTGGCTCGAATTACCGGGGCCTGTGGCGGCGTGGCATGGTAAGGAGTTTAGATACCATCTCCAGCGTACGAGTATACCACGTGTCTACGAAGTGAGTATCCGCGTATCTCTAGCAATCTAGATTGAGCAATTCTCCGTTGGACTTTTTTTTATTCTTATTTTCCTCTAGTATGGAATTGCAACTGCCAGGCAAATGAATTCGCCGACGGAGTGTATACACACACACAGACTCTCTATAGATCTTATACAATGCCTAATATGGAACTCGTTTGGAGTACAAACAACCCTCAGAGCTCGCTCCGCTGCGAGCACACTCCATCTGTCTGCCGTGTTATCCATGCTCCGCGCAGTGGAAGACAAAAAGCAAGGAGTACGGCATTCGGAATTCTTCACGTCCGAGTTTAAAAAAAAGACGAGGAAGAAGAAACCACGTTTACAGTAGCTGTAGTAGTGGGGTTGGGCATGCGTGGGCTCTTTTTTTTTTTTTCTCTGTGGCGTGTGCGTGTTTGTGTTAGTTTTAGGTGCCTGTCGTGTTAGTGGCAGAAGACTCTCCTCGTCTCAGCTTAGGCGGCTTTTCGCCCAGCCTCAAACGCCAGGCATTGAAGCTGCTACACCCCGTACTCCGTCCTAAAGGAGGGACTTTTTTTTCTCGTAATGCTAGCAAGTTACTAGGTCAACTAGCACAGTTCAATACCCAGTGCTAAGCGGGTGGGAATTCAATAAACTCGTTCGTTCGGGGTTGGGTTTGGGATCGAGTCAGGGGGGGGAAGAAGATCTTCCGAGGTTGCGGACATGAGATGCTTAAATGGACAACTATGCCCACCTATTAAGGCTCGATTTCTTTTTTTTGTGAGGACTGAGACAGATTAAATAAAGATTGTAATTCATTTCCATTGACGACTTTTTCAATTTTATTTTATTTCAAAACATTCATACTGTTTCAATTGCTCAAGATGCCTTTTACTCTGGTGCTCCCTGATTCATACGGGTAAGTCATAGATATTACTTGCAAAACTGAGAAAGAACAACAAGGAAGAAGATGAAGGAATTGCTCAAAGGGGGAGAAGGAATATTAAACACCAAAACCCAATGAAGTGAAAAACATCACCATCACAGCTCAATTGCTAACATGACACACGCAGCCTCGTCCTGGCCGCCGTCACGTCGACCTTTTTCGTCAACGTCATGCACATGTCGCGCACTGGAAAGTTCCGCAAGGCCAGCCAGATCACGTACCCCAACGCCTATGCTTCTCACGAGCAGGCTGAAAAGGACCCCAACGCGTATAAATTCAACTGCGGTATGTATTCAATCGTGAGAATTTTTCCCAAAAAATTGAGATCCTCTTTTGTTTTGAGGGTTTCTGCTTCCTAGACTCCCTTTTGTCTTTTTCTTTTGCTGTTTACCGCCTGTTTGCCGAGGATACATACAGTTCATCCAATGGCGGCGCAACACAACACGCAGAATGAATGATATCATGTAACACGCAAGAAACAAACAAACAACTGACTTGTCCAATTCCTCAGCTCAACGCGCCCACGCCAACTTCGTCGAGAACCAAACCTCAGCCGTCGGCGCCGTCCTCATCGCCGGCCTCCACTTCCCCGTCGTTTCTGCTATCCTGGGCGCTGCCTGGTCTTTTGGACGAGTGCTTTACCTGTACGGCTACACCAGCTCAGCCGGTCCTAAGGGTCGATCATTGTGAGTTGTTCATTGATTCCCCTTTCCAAATTATTCACAAAAGCGGCAATTCATATCTCTAACCTTTTGTTTTTTACGTTTTAGTGGTGCATACTTTGCCGGTGCTGCAGACCTTGCTCTGAAGTTGATGGCTGCTTATACCTCCGTGGTGCTCGCCGTAGGCATTTGATTCGATTTTTCTTTTGTTGGATACCATGAGCGCGATAGGCCAATTTTTTTTGTTATTTTGTAAATCGAAATAGTTTCCCCGTTAGAGATGCCTTGAGGAAACCTGGTTTTTTTTTGGGAGGGACTATCCAACATCCCAAGTTGGTTATCTAACTGTACTCTAGCAGCATTTATATATCTCTACTCTAGCTATTATATACCTTTCCTGCTATTTTCTGCTTCTAGACTACCGTCTTCTAGTAGCTTTTGCTAATTCCTGCTATTGTCATCGACTAAGTACTTTCTACTACTTCCTGCTGCCTTCTTTTGGTTTTTACTATATCGTACTAGTAGTAGTATCTTTTATTTTCCGCTCTGTCTAAGTGCTTTATTTTGGTATTTTCATTCCCTTTGTGTAGTATTAATATATATATTATTATAATAATACGACCGTACATTTTTTTAGGATTCATCTTATTTTTAGAACTTGTTTTTGTATTAAGGAAACCGGATAGCTAACTGGGGGTGCTGGACAGCTACTCCCTTTTTAACCTCCCCCCCTGACTTGAGTCGTCATAATAGAAATCCTTTGTTCTCAAATTGAATCCAAATTTGTCCGCCTCAAATGACGATTTGCTTTTTTTTTTTTTTGCCCTTCTTTCTCCCCATTTGTTTGGGGTTGTACTGGAGTGTTTGTTTGTTTGTGCCCACGTTATTTCATGTTGTGTGTGTGAGCGGAACGGCTTTTGCCCGTCATGTTTGCCAATTAAATATTATGCGTGATATCATAATGGGGCAGAATAAGAAGAAAAAGAGGATATTGATAATAACAAGAAAACGCCAATTCCAGCATCGCTACAGTAAATTTCATCTTCGCAATCTGCGCCGCCGCAGTTCCTGTCCCGTCAACGTTTCCTGGCTGTCGTCGAATTCCAGATTCGCGATGCCTTCCTCCATGTGCTTGCCTATCGTCTTCTCGATGCCATTGTTCCCCAAAAGGTAGTCTCCAAAATACTTCATCGCATCAAATACCTCTTCTCCCGTGGGCACAATGTATTCCTTGGGGAGGAGGAAACCATAGCTCCCCGTGTCTCGAAGCTTGATTTGGTAGCTGTAGTGCGCGCCCAGCTCGTGGTAGAACCAATCAATGGCGGATCCTCCGCCTGATTCGATGCGAGACCAGACGGGGTCACGACCAGATGAGTCTTTGGCAGCCACGGCGCCCTCGCAGGCAGATGTGACTGAGTAGGATTCTCCATTGGACAGGCGGATCGCCTTGGCAATTCCCATGGCAAGCTCCTCCAAGTTTTCAAGGTTGGGCGGCTCAGTGGAGCATGTATATGAATATGGGAAGAGGACCTGCTGCGAATACGAATGGAGATCCAGCAACCCAACAAACTTGACATTGTTGTTTTGTGTCTCATTCAAGGCCCAGTTTGCGAGCTCAGCGGCTTCAACAGCCTGGAAGGGTTTGTCTCCGCCGTAGCTCTCTGAGCAGGGGTCACTTTGAGTCTCGGCACTATCCCAGCCAAAGCTAAAGGTATGATCCAAATCCATGCCGCGACAAAATCGCAGATTTGTTTGCTGCCGACTCTTGCGCCACAGACGGTCGACCTGCCAGCTGTATTCAACGCCGTCGGGGTTGACCACCGGAATGAAGACAACGTCAAAATGGTTAAGGAATTTGGTAATCATGGGTTCTTTGCCAAACGAGGTTATGAACGACCATGCCACATAGTTGACAGTGCTGGTTGAAATCCACTCGCGGGCGTGGAGACCGCCCGTGACGACAATCATCTTCCGTGGCTTGCTAGGGTCGGCGAGCTCTGGTAATCCCACACGAAGGGCGGGTATTTCTCGCCCTTCAAACGACTTTCCAATCGTGATGTACTTGACATACGACGGGAACATGGCTTCCAGTAGACGCATCCAGCGGATGATGACGGGTAACGGCTGGTAATCCTGGAAGAAGACATTATCGGCCGATCTTAGGGGCTCTGATAGTGCCCAGGTTACTCTGTCCAAACTCATGGGGTTGTCTTTTGTCGAAGGCATCGATTGATAGACTGCGGCGGCCAGATCAGGGATCAGGGTCGACTGAGATAGCTGGAGAGATCGAGGCAGGAGACCGAGCAGCGGACCGACTTCGTCAGTATGGAGCCGAATGTCGACAAATTGATCGGTAAAAGCCCATACATCCAGGAAGAGACGGGAAGCCGCTTCCGCGAGGGCTGCCTCCTCGTCGCTAGTCGAGACATTGAATCGCAAGACCAGCTCATTGACGTATCGAGATTGCGAGTAGCTGGGGGTAGATGGCTGGGCGGCCTTGGAAGGGTGGCGGCCAAAGATGAGCTCAATGGCGCTATCACGAAGCTTCGTCAGGAAAGGGAAGACATGTGTGTTGGCGTGGTGATTGCTGGTTGAGGGTGTTCGCGACGTCGAAATGCCAGCGCCGTGAGCTGGACCGAGGAGCGCCAACGAGGCCACCAAGGTAGCGACCGTCGGTTTCATCTCGGTTTTGGGCGAGCGACTCGGCTCGGCGGGGTCAATGAAATGATATCAAGCGAAGCGGTATGTACGAGATGAGGCACGCGATAAGCAAATAATATTAATTATCCGTATACATAGCGCTGACGATGGACTGTTGAGAGGCGACTTTTTTTGGGTGGTAGCGCAGGTACCTCAGGTTAGCAGGTTAGTAGAGATGATTGGGAAAGCCAAAGCCAAGGCGTGTTTGTGACAGCTGCGACTCGGCGAGGCTATGCTCTAGGCAATGATTTAAAAAACCTGGCGGCGACTAGGGGTGCAGTGCAGTGCAGTGCTCCAGTAGGCAGTATTTTAGTGCCTGCTCTTGCTCTGAGCATGGGAAGGTATCCGCTGCAGACATGGAGGCCCCCGGAGAATATACGGAGTAGAGGGGACATGGGGCGTATGTACTAGATGTCAATGGAAGCAACTTATGGGTACCGAATACACGTACTAATCACTAGGTACCCGGTACCTGATGGCGGGGCTGTGCCAGACGGACGTGCTTTGGAGTTTATACTCCGTAGATACATGCTACTAATACTGGGCAATGCACTCCGTACCAGTATAGGTACCACCTGGAAAGGCACAGATTACGGAGTGGATTTTGCACAGGCAGCCCGTTGCTTCCGGGGGTGGTGCATGAATGAGCCCTCCGTAAAAGTACTGGTACCTTGGCATGCAATCAGAACCTCGTAATTTCATCCTCCAAGGTGGGTAGGATTACTTGCGTGTACTTATACGGAGTGCCCTCAAGGTGGTATCAGTCGGTACAGTTAGGAGCTAAGGTTTTCCAGCAGCTGCATAATACTGGGTAGCGTGTCATCCGCCACACCCGTCAGCACACATCGTGGCACTCGGATATAAAATAAAAAAACTTCCATTCTTCTATTTTAGCTGACAGTTAGTGGTATTGCTACGCGAGATCTGCAGTTACCTGTAATGGATGCTGCTACTGCTGCTATTTCTAGGTACCGCTTAGCCGCTACAGTTAGAGGCACTGCCTATTAGCGGCATTGCTCTTTTCTGCGAGTGTTCTGGACGAGGATCCACCGCGCATCAGCCTCATGGTCGCCTCTTTTTCTGGAGCCAATTGAGAGTGCTGCAGTGCCAACTTCGTATGAAGTACGAAGTACACGCGCGTACACTTTTTAGCTCTGGCCCCCCTTCAGCAAATACCAACCCAACCAACCCCCTGGGCCTGCGAAAGAAGCCTCTCCACCGTGGGAACTGCTGGTCCCATCCATGTAATATCTAGGCTCTAGGCTATGGCGTCGATACTTGTACGAGCATTGCACTGACGACCCCCTGGGACTTCCATCTCTTGCGTCCACATTTCTGCCGCTCTGCCTTCTGCATCTTAGATCGCATCCAGCATCTTCAGACGCTCCAACGAACCGGCCGCTGCCACGATCAATGCCCTTTCTCGACGCGCCTGGCGCATTCAGCTAGCCAAGGCCACGCCTCTCCTCGCCCTCTTCGCCCTCGTCATCCTCGTCAGACTCGTCCCATACCAAGCGGCCTCACCGGAAACCCCAGCGGCCAGGCGTGCCCTCGCAGACCATGAGCATCGGCCGCCGTCATGCCCTTCCTACGCCGCCGCGGCATCATGGCCAGTGAGACCGACATGCGCCGCCATACCGCGGCCTTTGCGCCGCCGGCCTCTGACGACGTCCCCGAACTGCCGCTCCAGGTCCAGCTGCCAGAGAACGCCGATCCGGAGCCCGAGTCCGCGATATCTCGACCGCAGAGCCGAGAGTCTATCACTTCATTAGACCGCCCGATCACCCCACCGGTCCAGCCACAATCTAACAAACATCGCCGCTTCTCCGTCCTGCGATTTCGAAATGCTTCCGATTCTCAGCTGTCTCTCCGCGTCAAGCAGGCGGCTGAGAAGCCTCCTCCTGTTCCTCGACGTAACTAACCCCTCCCCTCCTCCTCTCCTCACCTCAAATCCTCAAATCCCACCCGCTCCCTGACGTAGCGAGAGCTCATGGCGACTGACTTCTGTGTTATCCTCTCTGTCTAGCTCCTGCCATCATCACCACCGCCCCAACCATGGAAATGGGCACCCTGAAGAAATCCGGCTCTCGCATGGGGCTGGCCGCAATCCTGCGACGCTCCACAGACGTCTCTCGTGACGATCCCGTGCCCAATCGTCGCCACGACCCTATGCCTAGAAAATCCATGGGCGACCAAGGACGACCCTCGCTGAGCGTTACGGACGAGCCTCAATCGCCGCGGCCGTCGACCCAGACGACGGTTGATTCCACCGGCACCGGCACCGGGCTCAACATAGCGCATCGACCATCCGAATCCTCACGATCAGATGTTAGCTCCACTGATCGGGTGTCTCACGCCAGCTTCAGTTCTACTCCCAAGAAGTCGTTACCGGCTGCACCCTTTTTCAAACTACGGAGAAATAAGAAACCGCCGGAGCCGTTGTTCCCCTTTGCACACCTTCGGCAAGACGGCGGCATCGCACCGACAGATCAATCCTCGACTATATCTTTGGGCGTGGAGGCCACGCCACGCCCGACTTCCGCCCAGAGTGCAGGCACTCGCCATGGCGAAAACGACCAAGGGCCCTCTCAAATAAATCCAGCCATTGCTTTCTTCAACGCAAACGGCGGACCTCGTTCCGACCACTCCTCTCCTACACGGACAACAACCCTACGACGGGGGAGGTCATCTACCTTGAGCTCCATAGGCAGGGACTCCAACGATGAGCGTCTCAACCCGCCTACCGCCACGCGAACATCCACCTCCATCGGCCGTAAGAGCTTTGGTGACCTCCTGGGCTTGACCCGTCTCCGCCAGAATTCTGACCTCACCCGGCAAGGCTCTTTCACACCCGCCACGCTAGGATCCGTTGCGTCCAAGAGCAATTCGCTTCAGCTGCCAAGGGAAGAGTCTGTAGTCCTGCCAGAGCGATTCGATGATGAGTCCCCTGCCAAGTATATTGCTCGTATAGAGGGAATGGTCAGTCGGGGCGTCGTAGCCGCCGCTTTGTCAAAGGGGACGGATGCCTTCTCCATCGCTGCCCTGAGAAGCTTCATGAGAACTTTTAGCTTTTTCGGAGACCCCATGGACATGGCTATTCGCAAGCTCTTGATGGAGGCTGAGCTTCCCAAAGAGACGCAGCAGATAGACAGATGTTTGCAGGCGTTTGCGAATCGTTACCATGAGTGCAATCCTGGCATCTACTCCTCTCCCGACCAGGCATACTTCATTGCCTTCTCTCTTCTCATTCTTCACACGGATGTTTTCAACAAGAACAATAAACACAAGATGCAAAAGACAGATTATCTGAAAAACACTCGCGGAGAAGGCATCTTTGACGACATCCTCGAATGTTTCTATGACAACATTTGCTATACCCCTTTTATTCACGTTGAAGATGACCTTGACCTTAACAGCGAGCGCCATGGCAGCATCAAATCGAAGAGGAAAATTATCCTCCCAGCCCCTCCTGGCGACCCTGCCAAACGGGCGGTAAAAGAGCCCCTGGATCCCTATACTCTCATCATTGACGGCAATCTAGATGTCTTGAGGCCGAATCTCAAGGCCACTATACCCTTGGAGGACCAGTATAATTACTTGGGTTCGGCGCAGTCCCTTAATCTGAAGGACTTGCAAAAGACATTCTTCAGGACTGGCGTCTTGCAAATCGTCTCTGCGAGATCCCGTCCAGATGCATTCATGTCTGACAAGCCCCTGAACAATCCGGATGATGCACCCGGCATCGTCGACATCAAAATCACAAAAGTCGGCCTCCTTTGGCGGAAAGAAGCCAAGAAGAGAAAGACACGGTCTCCGTGGCAAGAGTGGGGGGCTATTCTTACAGGCGCTCAGCTCTACTTCTTCCGCAACACCAGCTGGGTAAAGAATCTCATGCATCAGTATGATAGCCACATCAAGGCCGGGCACGATGGGATACCCATCACATTTAAGCCCCCCCTGGAAGAGTTCAAGCCAGATGCTCTCATGTCTACCAAGGGGGCCGTAGCTCTACTTGACACCACGTACAAAAAACACAAGAATGCCTTCATCTACGTCAGGCAGGGAGGCTTAGACGAGGTTCTCCTAGCCGACGATGAACATGAGCTTAATGACTGGCTGGCAAAACTCAACTACGCCGCTGCCTTTGGAACGTCCGGCGTGAAGATGCGTGGTGTTGGTGGAGGCACGTATGACGGTCACAGTCGCCGGGCTTTCAGAAGGCTTGACAGCTCTGATGCCACGCAACTCGTCGAAACCCCGACTGGCCTTGTGTCGATTGCCAGGAGCCGAATCGACCACAAAATGGCTGAAGATATTCAGCTGGCGAGACGCGAGGTCATGCAAGAAAAGATTGCTGAAGCAGATCACAAGATAGAGGAGTCCAAGAAGGCTTTGGAAAACCAGCTCAGAAATGCTCGTCATCTTCAGATACTTGCACCTATCCAACCAAGGAGCAGAGAGCAGCTTCTCCTGGCCGCGGCTCGCATGTCTGCGCAGCTTAGGTGGGCGCGAATGGAGATTTGGAAAGAAATATGTCATCGTGATATCTTGGTTTTGGACCTCAAAGAGGAAGGTGAAGGGGTAGTAGGCCGGCCCTCGGTTGAAGAGCGTCGCGTGTCTTCAGCACCACAGCCATCCGGAGCTAAACGACCCGAATCTCAACCCCAGGCATCAGCAGTAGTCTCTGAAAAATTACCTCAGTCTCCTATTACGGAGGACAACCCATCTTTCTTCTCGGACAAGGATGAGTTTGTCTTGGAGTTGCAGGATCCGGCGAGACCAACATCCCCGCCGGCAACGCGGCCACCAAGTGAAGCGCACCCGCAGCCTGAACTGCAAGAAACGCCTAAGATCGACCTTGGAAGTCTTAGGCATGGCTCAGTTTCAAGCATCACCGCTTCTTCCCCTGTGCAGCCGTCGATAGCTACGATGCAAAGTAGGCAGCTTGAGCCGCACGATGAAGATGAGACCGCATCGGTCAAGTCTAACCACACAAATGATGATGAAGTGGACGCCGACGAGCGACAATTGCTGAAACAAGCTGGCCTGTTGCAAGGAAGAGTAGGGAGGGATCCATCGGACAAGACTATCACGTCAACCGCCGGAGAAACTGCCGATCTCAATGGAGATAAATTCGAGAGAAACAAGATTCGGCGCAGTCTCCAACGCACCCTTAGGGAGAGTGCTGGTCACCTCTCCCATCATCGGAGTAGGAAAGGTAGGGAAACAGGTCCGGCTGCATCTTTAGAGGATGCTGTCCGGGACAGTACATTAGCACGGGGGACCGGAAGCTTTGTTGTCCACGGAAAGAAGGCTTCTGTCATCAACCTAGGAACAGAGCTTCAGGTCTTGAACAACGAGGAGCAGATTCTGGCTCGGAAACTGCAGCAGCAAAGCTATCGGCAATCATGCGACCCGCCAGCCCCCCCGGTACTGAATGAAGAACCAGACGATGATTTCTTCTCTGTACTTGAGGCTCCCCTGGAGGAGAGTGAGTCTCGTGAGTCTCGCGGGCGGAGGGCATCCGCCGCGAGTGCTAGCACGGCTACTGCGAGAAGTTTTCGCGAACTTCACCGGAAGTACTCGTCGGCTCAGACAGCTCGAAGCGTATCCGCGGCGGGAAGGCTTGCGATTCCTTCAGACGCAGAAAGCGAGGTGGCAGTGAGCTTTTCCGACGGCCGAAGATCTCCCTTGCCCCCCATGGAAACAGAAGAAGAAGATAGAGGCGCGAAGGATTCAAACGTGGCTGAATCGGTTGTAGCTGAGGATGAAGATACCACATTGGAGTTGGAACAACAAAACGAAGAACCATTAGAGCACAAAACAGAAAATCTGGCGCAGGAACAAGAACCGGCAAACGAAGAAGCCGAGGGCTCTGAATCTCTGCCCAATCGACCGCTCCAAGCAGTCAATGCATGAACTGAAACTGAATTGAAGTCAAGTGATAGAAGAATGATAGTCGAAATTTCCTGTTTTAGAAGTTGGCGAATATGTATGTCTAATTTAGCGAATTATTATTGCCGGGCATGGGCTCGTTTGTGACGGCGAACAAAAAAGGGGGTTTTATTATTTGACCATGACGGGGCTGCACAAGGAAACCCTAACGTCTTTCTTACTTTGCTTTGTGTGTTTCTCTCTTCTTGTTCTTCTCTCACTCTCTTTTCCATTTTCCCTTTATACCTTTTTGAAAAAAAAAGAAAAGAAAAGAAACAACTTGGCATGCTTTGTCACACGCTCTCTCTCTCTCTTTTGTCAAGCTAATCAGCCTCCTTGAGCGCAAAAAATGCCCACCTTTTCATATATTCCTATGTTTTCTCTCTCTTTTCTCTCACTCTCTTAATTATTCGAAAAACGGTATGGCTGTATACCCCCGTATGAGGCCACGTGGAAATTACATATACCATATACCATACATATATATATCATACGAAACTCAGATACATAGAACTTTTGTTGCATCTCCTCACTGGCAATGCTTTTTCTCTGCATCCTCCTTGTGAAAAGGAAAAAAAGGGGGGGTTCAATAAGACCTTTCTTTGGGTGGAAGAAGTAGTGAAGAAAGCCACATATATTAATTTACTTTTTTGCCTATACAGTAACGGGACGGCAATAGTTGATGTCGTGATTGATAAGAGAGAGAGAGAGACAGAGAGAGATGCATATAATTATTTTTTGTTTTCCCTTCCATTTCCCAAGTAGACAAAAATATCATGTTTCTCGGCATTAGCTCCCCCCAACCACTCATTTCTTTCTCTCTCTCTCCTTTTCCCCTACCTGTACACGCACATACATATATACTACATCGAATTGCGTTCCATCAAGATGGTAAAAAAACGAGGGAATCTATTTCTTGCCCTTCTTCTTCTTTTTATTGTTCGATGAAACAGGCGTAGCCTTCTCAACCTTGACGCCCCCTCCACCTACGAGGCCCAGCGTTTCCTCCTCCTTGACCATGCCTCCTTGCGTGGCTTCTCCGGCTCTCTTCTTCCCTTTCTTGCCCTTAGGGCGGTATGAAGCCCTATCGCGAAGTGGCAACCACCTTTCTGGATCGGGAGTCTTGCCCTCGACGAAGTTCTTTGGGAGATTTCTCCTCCGTCGCTTGGTTGCCTTCTCGGCGTTGGCGTCATCTGAGGCTGGTCGTTTCTTGGAGGCGGCGCTGCTACGGGCTACGGCCACGCCGGAGGCGAAGAGTCCGTCTACATCAATACCGCGGATCATGTCGTGAACGGGCGGCAGATTGTCGGCGAACTGCCTGACTTTCGACGCTTCAGACGCTGCAAAGGCAGCTACTAGCCCAGCTGCTGCAACGTCGGAACCCAGCTGCTCTCGGAATAGCTTGTCGAATGATGAGCCCGCCAAGACCAAGTCGTCTGCATTGGACGATCGCATGAGTTCGATTCCAGCCTCGAGAAGAAGTGATCCGACCGACTGAGATGGACGGCTCTGCCACCACTGGGCCGCCTTGACAATTTCAGCCTTGGCCGATGATTCTCGCTGCTGCGATCGCAACAACGTCACTGCAAGTGCAACTAAACCAGGGCCGTAGCGAACATCTATATCGTCTACATTCTCGGAAGTCTCTAAGCGGTTGAGGAAAGTTGTGAGAGTCGTCAAAGCGGCACCGCCTTGCTGTTCTCTTATTTGTAGCTGAACAATAGTCAAGACGAGACCAACGTCGTTGGGACGTTTAGCCGCCAAAGCTTGTAATTTCCGGAGCGCCTCTTTGCTGTCTAATCCCTGAGCGTGAGCAGCAGCGTTTATAACGGAGGCAGCGTTGATTTGCGGGTCTGCTGTAGGAAGCTTCGCCTGTTTCAGGATTTTTTCTGTTCTCTCCGCGACGCCTTTGGTCTTAAAGGCCCCAAGATCGATGACTAGGCTATTGCGTTTGAGGATATTGGACTGGTAGTTGAAGAGGCTGCTTTGAGCTGCTGACGCCATCAAAGACTCTGCTTTGCGCTGGCGTAGGAATGGGTTTCCGGCTGTTTCCAGGGCAAAGTGGTTGTTTTGGGTAATGACGGCGAAGTCACGACCATCTTTGGCGCTGTGGTGTCAAATATGTTAGAAGGCATGGATTGGAATATGAAGAGAGTCAAGGCTTGTACTTACGTTGCAGGGCCCAGCATCTCGTAGACTTCGAGAGCTGAGCTAGGCTTTCCAATTTTGGCAAACAGATATGCTTGCTGGGCGCGGATAGACCTTAGCTCCGTCTTCTTCTCTTCTTCGGTTAACTCATCCGAGTTAGCGCACAGGATGGAAGCGCGCTGTAAGAGAGTAAGAGCGATGCTTGTGTTTCCTCGAGCAAGCTCGCCGCAAGCCATGTTATAGCACAGCTCAAAGGTATCTAGAGTTTCGGGGGCTGCTCCTGGGCTGGAGGAGGGGATGCCTTGCCATTGAGTCTGGGCAACAGCAGCGGTGATATTGATCTTGAGATCGCTCTCCTCGTCGGCAACGTCTGTATCCAGAAGGTGCCTATAAATGCCCTCGGCCTCGTGGGATTTCTCGGCTCGGTAGGCAACTTGAGCGGCGACATGACGAAGGCTGCGTTTTTCCAAACCAACAGACTCGAGTAGACTGGAAGCCTCTTCTAGCTTGCTAGTTTTGTACAGCGCATAGGCCTGCTCAAGAATGCAGGTAGCCTGAAGCTTGATTCCTCCACCGCTGATCATACGAAGGGCATCGTCGAAGCGATCGAGCTTTAGGAGGGCGACAACTTTGGTGTGTTGGGCGACATGGTCGCTCTTGTCGGCCTTGATGGCGGCATTGGCGGCATTGAGAATCTGTTCGTGGTCTTCGATATCAGCGGCCCGAAGGAGGGCGCTAAGGGCGTTGCGAGGATCTTGAGACATTGGGAGTATCGTGGTAGGAAGAAGGATTATTTATGAGAGACGACACATTGTTGGTGGGGTTGGCGATAAGTGGTTCGTGGAGGTAGCACAGAGCGCAGCCAATATGTGGTGTGCAAATGTGGCGACGTCGGCAGAGAAGATGACGAAGATGGAGGAGACGAAGAATAGAGATGTCGTTTTATATGAGAACGCGCAAGACCCTCGATGCTGCTTTGGCGAGTTCGTGTCGCAATGAGAATGAGGCGGCGCTTGCTGGAGTCGAGCGAGAGCTGCTTCGTGATCAATTGCCTGGAGAATTGATGGTGGGTTTTTTGGGTCGCGGGGCTCGTGGCGCCACAGGTGGCTCGGCTGCTAAGGCGCAGGTGTCCTTTCTCCTGGCCGCGCCAAGTGCTGCGGTACCTCCAGGAGCTGCACAAAGTACCCCAAGTAGCGCTGCGCTTACAGGTACTTCGTATTTCTTCTCCAGCACAATGCATGGCGCCTGTCGCCAGTGCACAGGCGCCGTCACCGCCTAAATAGCCGCGCTTCTCATCCTTCCCACCCGCCCGCTAATTCGACTCTCGCGCGTCTCGAGGCCGCCTTTCTGCCACTTAGCGATCTCCCCGTCTTATCCTCTCGGTCCTGGTCTTTTCTCTTCTGCTCGCTCACCATTGTGCATTACGTTACATTTTCTTGGAATTAGAAAATCAAAAAGCTCTATTTTTTCTTCTTTCTTCTTCTCTGTCACCTACTTCAGTCCTAATTGGATCTTTTCTTACCCTGCTCTTCAACATCCATCTTATCTCCTGCGTCCGCCACCTACCTTCTCCTCCGTGTCTGATCCATCACTGAATCAGCACGAATCATGGATTTGGACATTGATATGGACGATGCCGCCGCCGGCGAGGCTTTTCAAGACATCCATGAAGATCTTCCCCGAGGCGACGATATCTTGGTGCCGGACGAGCCAGAAGAGCCAGGCGAAGTGGCCGATGATGGAGAACTGAACGAAGACGACGCGTCAAACACCATTGTTCCCACAAAGATTCACATAAGAGGCCTGGACAACTTACACACAGACGACATAAAGTCATACGTCAAAGCCCATTATGGGAGTGTGGACAAGGTGGAATGGATTGACGACAGCACAGCAAATCTCGTCTTTAACTCTGAGCCTACTGCGCGCGATGCCATGGTCGCTCTCAGTGCTATTGACATTGCAGATGCGACTGCTTTGGGCGTTGGGGAGACTGTTCCTGCCAAGGCTCTCGAGGGAAGGCCTGAGAGTTCTCTACACATTCGCTTCGCGACCCAAGCCGACAAGAAACAGGCTGGCGCGGCGCTTCGCAGCCGATATTACCTCCTGCATCCCGAATACGACCCCGAAGAAAGGCGACGTCGGCATCAGGAAAATCGCCCTCGATATCGCGACCGTGACAACCGCGGAAATGGGGGGCGAAGAAGGCGTTATTCAGACGAAGAGGTTGAAACATTCGAGGCAAGCATGTACGATGATGCGCCGCAGCCTCCCAAGGATGACAGATCATCAGATCGCTCTGGGCCGTACACTCGAGAAGAAAACCGTGGTAAAGAGCTATTCTCAGGTCGCGCAGTTGGGCGGCCAAGCGCCAAGAGGGACAGATCCGCATCTCCACGCCGCGACGATGATGGAGACGCAGCTATGGATGTCTTTGCTAGCTCATCAGGTAACAGAACACAGGCTCGGTCCATCAGAGGCCGCCTCGCCAGCGAATCCAGATCGAAAGAGCTTTTCCCTACCAAGCCGTCCAATAGAGGTGGGCAGCTAGATCAACTGGAACAAGCCATTGGCTCAGCTCGCTTGAAAGAGGAGGATATGCCTAAGATAATTGCCGAAACAAGCGGTGACAGCTTAAATATCCGAGGCGTCGCCAACCAGCGAGCCCGAGGCAAAGATAGTGGATTCTCCATCAAGGGAGCAGCCAACGCCCAAGAGTTGTTCCCCGGCAAGTTTGGGTCGGGTAATGCAGGCAAGGAACTATTAGATATGAACCGATCAAAAAAGAGACAGAAGGCAGAAGACTTGTTCTCATGAGGAGTTGTTATAAGACCAGAGGGGTAGGGGGGAAGACGATAAAAGATTGGCATTCGCTTTGGTTCGTGAGATGAAATGAACCATTGCGGCAGTAGTATTTACATGGCGGAAAGAGGACAATTACCAGCGGAAATCGAACTATTGGGACGGCAGTATTGATGATACCATGGGCGTTGGGGTCGCGCGTGCGCATATATGGGTGTATATAGTACATATAACTATCACAAATTCAGCTCTATACACGAAGCATTTGACATGGTTATCAACTCGCCTGTCAATGGGGGTTTACGATTTCGCTCCCTTAAGATGAACATGCCATTTTCCCATTCACTAATCTCTACCACCATCTCTCCGTCAAAACACGTCGCGAATCCATCACCGCCGCGAGCTTTTCAACAAGTTCATCTGTCATTGGCGGCGGTCCACACACATATACCACCGTTCCCTTACGATCCTCGCCCCCAATTTCTGCCTTGACATCTGCAACCGTAAGACGACGCGGCTGAATCCCTACCTGAGCCCCGTTGATGTACCTAGTCTCTTGCGACATTGTGTTCCCGGCTGCCGTTACATACAGCTTCACGTCGCCTTTCACTTTGCCCTCCCCGAAGAACTGCGTGATCCTATCGAGGAAGACAATATCGGAGAGACTGCCGCTTGTGGGGAGTTTGCTTGCGTATAGAAAGCTCACGTCTACAGCATCTCGCTCATGGCCCTCGGCGATGTAGCTCAGCATGCTTACCAAGGGATTCACGCCCACTCCTCCCGCAACGAAAACTACCTTCTTTGGAATAGCAGCAGCAGCAGCAGCAGCATTTTCACTACTCTCGCTACTTGGTGGAAAAGTAAATCTACCACCGACGCGAACACGCAGCGTCGCGCCCAGAATCTCGCTCACAGGCCGCCACAGCCACGCCGCGGGTTCGTTTTCGGGGGATTCCTGTACCGCGAGCTCCAGGTAGGGCGATGGCCCCGTGAGAGCGGCTGAAGGCGCGGATGTGATGGTGAAGCCGCCTGCTTTAGGCACGCCGGGGATGTATGTGTCGAGCCATTGCCCGGGTAAGAACTGTATTTTATTTTTTGTATGTTGGCGTTTAAATCATTATTATTTCAGATAAACAATGTATATTTATAATAACAATAAATAATGATGATGAGATTGACTTACTTTTATGGGATCGGATATGAGATCTAGTCGAAACAGCCTTACCCTCTCATTGACTTGCTCGACACGACCCAGCCGCACCTCATGGAGGTCCTAAATATCACCAAGAATCAGCATCTCCCCTCCAAAATTCAGTAAAAGGACACAAGTGGTAAAAGTAGGAAGAAGAAAATTCAAGAGAAAACTGTTACTTTATCTCTTGGCTCATCCGCCGTCCTCTCAAGATGCCCCTCTCGTTCCTTTCCCGTCGAAGCCATCGCTAAGCCAAAGCTCTTAAATGCCCGCCTGCGAAGTGAGGAATTAAGCGCCGCTCGAGTACAAGGAAGTAGAGGTAGTGCCAGTCGTGCAAAAGAAGGATTTGAAAAGATTCTCCAAAGCATCAGCCTAATTTAATAACTCGTGCACATCCTATATCAAATACATGGGTTCAATTGCATTGCATTGTAGAGCTTGAGTTGCATCACTTTATTCCAAAAGAGGTGGGTGGTTCATATGCTGACTTACACACCGGATTCGCTAGCGGAAGCTTATATCTACAATGGACGGGCAATATACAAAACCAACAAGGTGATTTTATCAATTGGATATCATGTCACCCCCAGTTTGATTAAAATTACAGAATAGACCAACTCTCATTGATGCTTCTACGTAATTATGCCTATGCCGACCAGCCGTTATACATCTTGAGATCGCCCTGCATTTGTACTCCCTATGAAATTTTGATATCTACAACCGCTCCGCGAGTACCTCCGTATTTATGTTCCACATTAAACCACAATAAGACCAGTAACGTTGCTGCTCGCTGTAAATCATGATGTCTCTGCCCAGTTCACCTGATCCACTACTTGCCCGGCTGCAGGGTGAGTGAGTGCGATACGCAGTCGCAGTCGAAGAGGCTATCACAAAATCAGTTAATAAATGACATCAAAGAAACCAAAAAGGGACGGGGGGAATCAAGATTCAAGAATGACTTACTCCCTTGCAACCAGCTACTCTCATCATTTGAGTAGTCTCTGCTCCCGGTCCAAGCTCCGCGGATGAGATGGGCAGCAGCTGCAATTTTTGAGTCTTTGGAACTGCGGCTTGCAATCCGACATTGGACAAAGACGCCGAGCCAGATGTGTTTTGGAATCGAGCCACCGCCTGGATGAGTCCTTCCGCGTTGCGTTGAACTTGGAAGGTCACGTTAAGGTCATTAGCATTGTAACAGGGAATTCCTGCTTGGCCTTGAGTTGCTGCCGATTGTTGCTGTGGCGGCGGAGACGCGACAGGGGACATGATATCGAGACCGGCTGAGACAGGCACTGGTGAGGGCGAGCTTTGGCCCGCGGGCCCTGAGCCAAAGAGATCCATGATCGAGGAAATGTTGGACTGCTGTGGAGCAGGAGAAGTAGACGTAGAAGTTGCCGACGATCCGCCTCCGAGAATGGCGAGAAGATCGGAGTTTGTCGCTTGGGATCCGTTCGCCGGTGCATCCATAGCCGTCGGTGAATCCATGATATCCAGCAAATCCTGCTCGGTAGGCTTGATAATCTTAGATTTCCTGTTGGCGCTCTTGGCCTTCTTTGAAGGAGCTCGGCCCAGCACTCTGGACTCCTCCTTGATCTGGGGCGGTGGCATCTTCTCGAGCACGCCTCGGCGAACCTGATCAAATGAAAAGAGATTGCCATACTCGACAGCTCGCTGCTGTACCTCTACATCCAAACTAGTCTGGTGTGTTTGAAGGATGCGCCGAATTTTTTCCACAGGAGCGGGATCAGAGAACCGTGTGCTGAGCTTCATGAGCGCTGTGACAATGTATTCCGTGGATACCTGGTTGGCGTAGCTGCTGTTTAAGATGAGGGAGAACAAGTCGACGACATCACCCTCCTTGACCTCCTGGACAAGCTCTGCCTCTTCATACTGCCCGCCCTTGAGTAGGGCATCGCCAAACTCGCCTATGCACCAAGCTCCAGCTTGGGTCAAGCTTTCTTGAGTAATGTCTTTCTTGAGGTTAATATACAGTTTCTGTACTGCATACGTCTGAAGCTCCTGGGTGGTGGCGATGAGTCGGATGAATGACGAGAGGATCTGTTCCTTGACGTAGTTGCCCGCTAATGACAAGACCCGTAGCATGGTGTCAAAGTGCCATCGCTTATTCGGGGCATATTTATCGGCAGCAATTCCAATCTGGCTAGTCATGGTTGGTTTGAACTCGTTGTCTGCAACCTCTAAGAAAGCCAACAATTCTCTAATGAGTACCCGAACGTTGGATTCGTTGATAAGAGTGAAGCTCAAGTCGAGGGCTCTTCTCCGAATGCTGATATCGGGATCCCTGAGACATTCCAAGATCGTGTTCCGGTGCCTTTGTACCGCATTAGGTTCGATGGCAACCACCTTGATGAGAGTGTTTAGCGCCACATAGCGAACATTGTTATCCCGGTTGGTGAGAAATTTGCCCAGAATATTCACGCCGAGAACCCTCAACCCGGAATCGGCCTCGATATCCAGAATGGTGAGTACGGCCTCGTACAGAATCGAATTTCCAACGTTCTTGGATGAGTCGGTGTTGGTAGCAACCTGTGCCAAGATATCGTTGATTTGCTCGCTCGTGTGAGCATCGCCGACGGCCAGCACTCTCAGCAACCGCAGAACCTTGACTTGCAAGAAGGGGTCGGTAATGCCCGTAACATCGTGCTCCGGAGAATAGCCTGACGTCGAAAGGCCCTTCAACGTTTTGACCAGCGCAGGTACAAGAGCCCTAAACTTCTCAACTATGCCCTCTTCGCCGCCTTCTTCCTCGTCCGCTTCGCATAGACTTGTAATTAGAGTCAGTCCACAAAGGAGAACGCCGTGGTTCCTATCCGAGAGAAGTGCTGTGGCTTTCTCGATGAAGTGCTCTTGAAGATCAGGCACCTTGCGACATATTCGCATAGCACAGAGCGCAGCCTTTCTCCTGATATACGGGTTCGCGGTTGAGATCAAGTTTTCAATCTCTGGGAACAGATCCCTCGACATTTCGTCAGACGCGATATTTCCGAGAGTGCAGAGGGCGAGTCCGACAACGTATTGGTTAGAGTGGCCCAAATCGCTAAGCCCATTGTTAGAACCTGTCTGCTGCTAAATCGGACAGCAATAAGGGGGGGGGGGGGAGGAGGCTAGTTACTTCTTCAAAGAGTTGGTTACCAGTGTCAGCACCTCCTGCTTCTCGTCGAGTAGCAAGCTCGTAGCAAGATGGCCAAGGCGCTTGTCCGCAAATCGCGGAGAGGCAAGGAGCTTCAGGCATTCGACCTGGCCGAAATGGGTTCGCTCGCCCAAAGTAAAGAGGTAGAGCAGTTTCGCGACATTGTTACGGCTGTTCCCAATCAAGAATGAGCACTCTCGTTCATTGTTCGGATGCGTCAAGGTTCGACATTGAAAACCCACCGTATACTATGATCGTGACCTTCTTCGCGGAAGCTGGCTCTGATCGCAGCGCTCTCTTTCTGGATGACCGCCCGCTCGTCGGCAATCGTCTTCGCCGCACGCACGTTGCGGATGAATTGTTTTACTATTGTCCGCAACAAAGTTATCAACCGTCAGTCATCAGGATCTCCCAAGAATGATATAATAGACAGAGCTGTCTTACAGGAGCTCATCTTGAAGAAAGAGCTCGACCCGGCGACTGGGTCGACTCGCTGGCTGTTATCCAAGGAATCCAAGGAACAGTAGAGGCGGTGGGTGATAGAAGCAGTGGTGTAGCAGCAGCAATTCCCAGGCTCCCACTTACGAACCTGTTAGTGCTGACCTATGGCGGAATGGCGAGAAGGCACCGAGCCTCGACGTTGAGTTGGAGAGCTTTAGTTCGTGGAACGTGTAATGAATCGCAAGGCCACCAGCGTCGCTGGTTACAGCACCATCGCTCCCTAATACTTGTCAGTACCTGGGTCCAATTCTACGTGGGGCAGGCCACGCTGCATCATGGGCCAAAGATACGGAGGATGCGAGCGGAAAAAGCAATGGCCCGGCGAGGCTTCGGTACCCTGGCACCGCCAGTACCTGAGCAGCTGAGCTTAGGAGGTACCTCGCCTCCTGGATTGTACCTATTAGCTGGGGTGAGGTGCTCCGCATTTCAGAGGTACTTCTGGTCCCCGTGCAGTACTTCTTGTACCTCCGGAAATGCACTTAACGAAGCATACCGGTTTATGGAGTACAAAGCGACGGACCATCTTGGTACTCCCTCATAATTTGGGGTTTCATGACACACCTGCTAGCTACTGGGTACTAAGGTATTGCCTTACTTATTTGTATGGACTCGAAGCCGTTACCTAGTAATTACTTATCATGTAATAAATACCTTGATCGCTTGTATGCGTGATTTTTTTTTTTTTTTTTTTTTTTAAAAAAAAGCCACCTCCCAGCATAAGGCTCCTTTTAAAGAATACCAAGGAAGGATGGTGTACCTAGTTGTGTAAATGCCGTAAAGCAAAGTATCTAGTAGGTGCCTGCCAAGAATCATAGTTACATTGTGATACTTGGTCCTCTCCAAACAAGAACTTTGTATAATGGAAGCCTAGAGGTCGTCTTCGTAGGTACACCTATACTGCTTTCAGTCTCATGACAGTCTCATGACCAACAGAGGACTGCTAGTGAATTCGCCGTGCTACATTTCACTCTACGGCTTATGAACACCGTTAAATAGCTGCCTACGATCTAGACGATCTAGGTAGTTATGCTCGGACGGCGAGCTGGTTTATAACTTGACAATATGCATAAAAGGCCCAGGGTATCTACCTAGACTGCTACCAGAATTTAACATCACGACTCTTTTGACATGCCAGCAATTTCGAGAATCGCTCGTAGATTTGACAGATAAGGAATAAAATCGACTGGTTGATTTCTTTAAAAAACAGGTTGTGAGCGTGCTAACAACTGGATCTCGCCGTAAGGATTAACCATATCCATGGCCTCTAATAAGGCTGAACAGTTGACTTAGTCGCAAATAACTCCAGACACAGTCCCTTATTTTTGCATCATAAGCTGAACAAACTCGTTGTCTACGCAACTAGGTTAGCCAACACTCAATAAAAAAATGTAGAATTCATCTCCGTGGATTAGAAACTCACAATCGATTCGGCCATCACCGTCCTGATCAGCCTCGCGGATCATCTCGTCGACCTCATCGTCGGTAAGCTTCTCACCGATAGATGTCATGACATGGCGCAGCTCGGCGGCTGAGATGAAGCCGTTGTTATCACGGTCGAAGACCTAGTCGCCTGTGTTAGCCTCGGAGAAGATGTAGGCGCGGGCGCAGTGACAAACCTTGAATGCTTCTCGGATCTCCTCCTCGGAATCGGTATCCTTCATTTTTCGTGCCATCATGGTAAGGAATTCTTCACCGCTCTAAATTAGCCCATGCCCAGCAGCCGCCTGAATATTTCCGCTATTAACATACCGGGGAAATCGATAGATCCGTTGTTGTCGGCATCAACCTCGTTAATCATATCCTGCAACTCTGACTCGGAGGGGTTCTGGCCCAAAGAGCGCATAACGGTGCCTAGCTCCTTGGTGGTAATCTGGCCTGCGAGGTCAAGACTGTCAGCTTGTGTCTGTCTATTCATCATGAAAGGGGCTAATAAAGAAAATCCCGATCGGTATCAAGATTTCGGTGTTCTGGTGATTGTCCGCAAAAAGGGGGGGGAGAAGACCGTTATCGCGTCACTAGCTACTACATACCATCGCCGTCCTTGTCCTGTGTCCGCCCATGTTAGCGCTGAAATCGCCTCCAGCTTTCTCACAAAAGATGATTTAGAGACTTACAAAGAGAGAGAAGGCCTCCTTGAACTCAGAGACCTGCTCTTCGGTAAGAGAATCAGCCTGTTGAGGGCTCGCGGGTCAGTCACACAAAAGCTCCTGAAGATTGGGGGGGCAGCCCTCGACGGTCGCGGGGTAGCGACTTTGAGACAGTCGACAGAGGGCTCCCCGTGCGCCACTCACCATTGTGAATAGGGGTTATGGAGAGCGAAGAAAGAGTGTAGAGTTTAAAAGTCGGAAAGGTCCAGAGGGTCGATTTAATACGACAACAAACGTTAGTGGCGTCTTAGCGAAAGCGGAAGCTTTTTGCTTGTGGTCGTGTCGTTGACGTGGGGAGAGAACGAAGACCAGGCCAGGCCAGCTAAAACGTGCTGTCAGGGGACCCGTAAGGCAGAATCGGCAGACAGTATTAATCCTGAGGCAGGACCCATGCTAGGACTGGGTCGCGGCCACACTGCAGCCCATTTGTCGAGGCTCGGCTAGGCTAGCAGGCCCCCTGACTTGAGGCCTACAGCACCTGAGGCCTTGGCCTAGGAGCTTCAGACTGACGGAGGGGAAAGATTCGCACTGTACAGGTCATTTGGGCGCTGGTGGGAATGGGGGGACTCGTAGCTGCAAAGTAATACCTAAAGGCACCAGACAGTTTTGAGATGTAGTACCTCTGTACGGAGTACTGGCCAGCAGGTGTTCTTGACACGTGTAAACACCGTGTGAGTTTCCATAGCTTCATTGGCCGGAGCTCTCAAACACGCACATAAGCCATCCGCTTTAGGCTAGCGCTGGGTGCGTCTACCGTTGGAGTAGTGTCGTAATGCAACCAGCCAGCTTCGAGCATTGGTGCAAGTCGATAATCTCAGCACTCAATAATGCCCGTCATGACATGAATCCCGGAATATTGCTTCCATACCCAAGCCGCTCCATCCACCGTTGACTTATCACTGTCCTGACAGGCCGCCAGACGCCCCCCCTCAGCGTCCGCCATGTGGCGCGACCGCACAAACCTGTACGTTATGCCGCCATCCCTACCTAGCCCTGCATCTCCAATGCGAACACCTGCTCGCCTAATTGAGTCCATCTGTCATATCTGACTTGGGGAACCCGTAGCTACATCTCCTACCGGCAGTCGTACGCTCATCATCCCAACCAACGGTCCAAATATGCCCCGGGAGGCTTCTCAGATGCCTACTCAAGCAGCAGCTTTGCGCACGAAGACAGGCGCGGGCTGCTCTCGAGCGGCGCATTCGAAGATGATGGCGACGCTGTAATTGAGATGGACCTTTTGCCCCCGCGGTGGACGGACATCTCGGACGAGATTACAGATTTCCTTGCAGAGATTGCGACAAAGAGCCAGCGTCTCGACAAGCTGCACCAGACACACGTACTTCCTGGCTTTGACGATGACGAAACCAAGCGGGCCGAAGAGGTGCAGATCGAGAGGCTCACTCAAGAGATCACAAAGAGCTTTCACCAATGCCACCAGCGAATCCAAAAGCTCGAGCAGATGGTCCGCGAGTCGAAACAGTCCGGCACCATCAGCAGAGCGGAGGAGACCATGGCGAAAAACATACAGATATCCCTTGCCACAAGGGTCCAAGAAGCAAGCGCAAACTTTAGAAAGAAGCAGAGCGCATACCTTAAGAGTATGTCCTTAATGGCATCTTGTATTTTTTTTAAACGCCGGACAGCATGCTTACCTCTGTGCTAGAACTTCGCGGAATGGGTGGCCTCGGTGCCATCAGCCCCATCGATCGTCCAACGTCACCAATGCCCGGTTCTTCCTACATGGACCCGTCGCTCCAAGAATCCGATGCCGACCGCTCGTTCTCTCAGTCAACGCTACAGGTAGCTATGCAACAAAAGACGCTGCACTCAAACGATACCGCCATCGCCCAGCGAGAGCGAGAAATCGAGGAAATCGCACAAGGCATCATCGAGCTGTCCGATCTTTTCCGGGATCTCCAGACCATGATCATCGACCAGGGCACCATGTTGGACCGAATCGACTACAACGTTGAGCGCATGAATACGGAGGTCAAGGCTGCCGATAAGGAGCTTACGATAGCATCTGGCTATCAGAAAAGGAGCATCAAGAGGAAGATTATCCTCCTGCTATTGCTATTGGTTGCTGGCTTATTCATTCTACTTTTGGTCAAGCCTAAGAAGAATAGGGACTAAGCAGCTGAGCTGGGCTGAAAATAAGAGGGAGGTGGGAGTGGGAAGGAAATCGGCGTTGTATGGGCAGACGTTGCAGTCAAGACGAGAGGAAGTCCTCACTCTCTCCTTTCGTGATAACTGTGGCTCAGCATGGCGTTCTGACAAGCGGTTGATGATCATATTGCTTTACGACGTATGATCGTGTGTATCAATAAGGGAGTGAACAATGCTCTCCAAGGAAGAAAAAACCAATGATGCACCTGGAGTTTTACGGGTTTTTGATTAGATCTTATTTACATGTTTCTGTAGATATTGTACAAGGGCTCTCCTGCGCGTGCCCAGAAATAGATTCTATGTGCTATGTGCTATGTACTATTCGCTTTGCTTGCTCCCATCACGTGAAATCTTTATCAAAAGTCCTATCAATCAACCTTGGGTATTGGTGCCACAACTTTGATTTCCGGGCTTCAATCTCTCGGATCACCCTTGGCGTGTCGGGAAACATTTCCGAACCCCACGCCTCCTCAATAAGATCCATCAAGCTCTCTACAGAGAACTCGATGCTGTCTCTCGCTCGGTGTCTGGGCCGTCCAGGGACCATTCCAGTGGCGATACGAGAGATGACACTCGAGCGAACTACCTGTGTGTCTATCAAAGCTCCTTGGTCTCGTAGTGTAGCCAGCAGGCGGACACCGCGAGCAACATCGAATTGCGAAAAGCTTGGCGTCTGTAGAGGCGTGAGAGAAGTCGGTGCTTGGGGCTTAGTTGCCAGCGTCTGGTCGAAACCCCATCTTATTATGGAGCGCTGCAGCGAGGGATCGAATATCAATCGGATAGGATGATGGTGATGTACGAATGGCAAATCAGCCGGTATAAACTCTCTCTCCTCGGCATTGAAATGCTTCGGTAGATCTTCTCGATGTACTGGGACTAATCCTCCGTAAGGGGGAGTGTAGAATTGCATGATTTCCAAGCTCAACTGCTCTAGCTCGTCAAGTCGCTTTGAGCGTCCTAGCTTGTAGAGGAGGACTTTCCAGTACCGGATAGGAATGGCGACGTCATGGCAAGAAATGCGACGGATGACGTTAAGGGCCCTATCCAAAAAGGGATCATCGGACTCGCCCGACCCAATATCTCTTTGTAGTGCTCGTTGAGATCGTTGAGGAGGATGAGAGTCAAGCTTCCAAAACACGCGTTTAAGGAGCCCAGTCGCACTGGCTTGGGCCATGCTAATCTTCAGTGCTTCCATACGATCGAGCACTTCCCTCGCTTTGCCTAAGCTTCGCTTGGAAAGCTCACTCCTGAGCATGGAATTGAGGCGTCGAGACGTTGGTCCAGTTTCGATAGCCCATTCAATACCCTGAAGGAGTCGCTCCATTTTCCAATCCCCTGTCCTGGCCGCCTCAGCCATAAGCGAATGCCGAGTTTCCATATCCTCAAACTCATCGGGATGAATGTCGCAATGAAGTAGGTCCATTAGCAAATCATCCTCTCCATTTCTTGCGAATGAAACCAGAATCTTGCAATATGACTGAGAAGATATTCTGATACCCAGCCTCTCGACCTGATCTATACGAGATGCAACCTCCTTAGCATCTGGGTCTCGCAGCGCAAGAGACTGTAGAGAGCGCGGGCCAATAGTGCGTACTCCGAGCTTATATATAAAATTGATTGCAAATTCCACGGACGTCCAGGTGCTGGCAAACCATTTTGCGACGAGAGCATCGCTGTGATTTCCCTTCCTATCGATCCCTTTTCTATCGACTTCGAGAAATGATTCATCGTCGTCAGCTTCGGCAGCTACGGCAGCTAGATCTTTACGATCAAGCTCGGCAACAGCCAGTTCACTTTCTGTGAGTTGTATATGGGGATAGTAGCTGGCAAGAAATAGCAGAAACGGGCGAGACTTGGATGTCAATGGAAGGTCTTTAAACACGACAAGTTTTTTTCGCCAGGTACGGGCCAATTTGGACTGGCCTGAAGCGAAGAGAGCTGGTATGACATGGTCGTATAACTGGCGATTGGTACTGGAGACATAAAGCGCTGTCAAGGCGCTCTGCATCTCAGGAGTTGGCTTTACAGCAAAGGTTGCTAATAAAGCTCCAAATTCATCCGCCCCAGCTGGAAAGATGGGGGCCAACCACTCATCCCAGCGAATGGCCTTTTCATAATCGCCGCGTTCCAGAAAGAAGCGAATAATCTTCGTGTAGAACTCGGGCCATTGGAAATTGTCCTGAGCTACAAGTTGCCGAGCCGCGGCAAAAAGCATATCTAGTCGTGAATCCGAGCTTAGCGCAGCTGACAAGATTTTACAACGCAGAGCTTCGGCATCGCTGAATGTGATTATTTCATGTTTGCCCCCATGCCAAATAGATTGAAAAACGGCCCAGACACCATCAGACCCATGCTTATCAAACAGTATAGCACATACAGCCTCCCAAGTGGCAGCATCGTAGGGCTGAATATCAGCCTCTGTATCTTGAAGAGTCTTGTGGGTTCTTGCCGCAAGGGCTTCGTTCGACGATAGGAGACCTAGAGATACATCATGCCGCTGCCGCACCTGCCCTAGACTCCCGTATTCTCTCCATCCTGATGGCTGCAGCGAGGAACTCAGATTCCCAGCAGAGAATGCTCGCCATGGATTCCGATCAAAGCTTCTAAGAACAGCTTTAGGAGCTCGATGTAGAATGCTTTCCGTTTCTGGAGTAGTAGATGGGCGAACTAGGGCAGAGGAGTGCTGGGAATATTGCCGAAGCCTTGTCTGTGACACCTGTGCTGATAGCTTGAGTAGGAATCGAGTCGATGCTGGGCGATCTGGTGTGAACTGCAGGGCTCCTCGCATTCCTGGGATTGTCTTGTCTCCAGCTGGTCGCCGAGCTCTGATGCATATCACCGCATTGAGCCGTTCACATTTATAGTGCCGCTGATAACAAGAGGGGTTCAAGGCGCCTCGAATATGCTATGCCACAGCTGGAAGTCCGAAGATAGCAAGGCTTCCTTCGCCTTTGCAAGATTCTACTAGACTCTGATATTCACTCCAACGCACCTAATTGGCGGTTCCTACCGGCATGTAGCTCCGTACCTACCCACTCCCACTTTTTGTGCATTTTAATGGGTCAATTTAGCTGAGTCATCCAACTACCCACTTCGAGCTAGAATATGGCCTCATTTCTCTAACCAAGGCTCTTTCTAACATTCCGACTTCAAGATCACTCTATCACGAAGCACAGTTAAGAAGAGAAGCCCTACAAGCGTCTTCATTCAACCGCCAAAATGAGGTAAGGTCTTCTCGTGGAATAGCGCACACGAAAATCCTCAATTGCAGCTCGCCCGCGGAGTTGCGCGGCGTCTTTCATTATGGACATAGCTTGGAGAACCTCAGCTGACGCCGCATCATAGCATGATCAACGCCAAGAACAAGGTTACGCAGAACCAGCGCTTCTACCAGCAAGCGTACAAGGCTCACACCCGTCTGTGGTTGATTGTACGCACGAATCGGCTATCACGAGAAACTTGGATTAGTGCTAACGCAGCGCCAGAACCCACGAAGCCGCTGGTACATGGCTCCCTACCTGATTGCCCTCTGGGGAGGCTTCGGAGGTGAGTTGATCAATACAATGGGTTTGGAATTCAAGCTAAGGAGTCACAGCCACCCTGTACGCCGCCAGCCGAAAGGTTGCTGGTCACAACACTTGGTTCAGCAAGAACTAAGTTGCCAATATATCTTTGGGACGAGCCAATTGATTTTAGCCCAACTTGCATTGAATGCAAGATTGGCAGCTTGTATGACTTGTAGTCTTATAGACAGTAAATATAGGATTTTGTCAGTCCATTTCTCACCCTCTCCATCACCTTGGGTTTCCACGTTTTTGTTCGCGTTTGTGTAGCTCGTGTTTCATAAGTTTTCTTTTTCAATTATGCGTAGCCATTATTCCCATGTGCCACTACAGTACTTGCGTGGTAGAAAAAAGTGTGCGAATCAAATATATCGCATGGCAGATATCCGGCCCTTCCTCGCCTATTGATCCAGGCCCTGTAATACCACTAAATTGGTCGTAAATTCAGTCTATCAAATATTAGTAGCCGGTTGCGCCTGGTGCCTTTTCGTCCTTGCGCAGGCTCATGAGCATTTCACGGAAGCGCTCCTTGCCAGATCCGGTGGCTCCGCCATTGGCCCCCTTTCCACTGATATCGACAAGCTTAGCGATGCGGTCCCAGCTTGTGCCTCCAGAAACGGTATCCTCCCTGTTCGCAAGGAATTCCTCAGCCTCTTTACGTGTCTGCGCAATGCCTTTTTCTTTCTTGGCGTTGTAGTTATCATAAAAGTCATCGATGTTCTGTTGAGCTTCCTTTATCGTCTCCTCTCGCTGAGCAGCGAACTGCTCCGATCGCTTTTCAATCTGCGCGTCTCGGCGCTCTCTCCACTCCTTGATGACTTCTGGCTCCTCTTCATCGGCAGCATATGTCTGGTAGCCCGAGTTGTAGCTTACAGACGGGCCGGTCATAACGTTTCCATCTACTCCTGCCAATCCCTGAGAGAACGAGTCTTGTTAGCGTCGCATGATTTGTTTAAAGATTCAATGTTTACGCACAGCGGCAGGATTGGCAAGGTCTGGGAATTGAGACTCGAAAGTAGATTCCACGGCGGTGCTTTCTCCCAGGAGGTCCCCACTGGTCTCGGCCAATGCGTTTGCGTCATCACTTGTCGTGAACTGGTTCGCGTCATCGCCTAGGAAAGCCTTTTCTCTGGCCAGAAAATCCTCCGCGGAGGGTTCGTCGGAAACATCCTTAATATCGGTTTGCGCTGAGAACCAGTCGTTAGCTAGAAACAAAGTCGCCTGGGTCCATTCAGGAGCTTACCTCCGGAGTCGAAGTCCTCAAGCGAAGGGAAACGGTCCGCCATCTTGAACTTTTGTAGAAGTAGCTAGATTCTAGAAAAATGATTCCTTGCCAAAAGCAGAGCGATGACGAATAATTCCAAACAAAGGAGAGTGTAGTGATTGGTCTTGTTCTTAGCTTGCGCAACGAGGCATTCGCTAGCAGTGACCATCTGTTCCCTGTTGTCCCTGGTTACTGCTACCACGTTCTGCCGGGCGGTGAGAGGAACTAAGGCGTAGCTCTGGGCGCATAATATTGCATAACCCCGTACAAGCACGCTAATATTTGCACTTATCCAGTCTTTTGACGGACCAGTCTCCAGAGCATTCAACTTTCGTCAAACTTTCTTCTTGAACGTTGGATGCTATTTGCTGATGCTTTTTTTACCTGCCGCCTATTTATATACTTCTCTGCTCCGTATTGGACTGTCAGACTCGCAGCCAGCTCTTGATTTCCTGATATAAGCCTGATCCGCTTCAATTACCCACCTACTAGCTGATTGCAAGCCTGTAGTTGAGCTGGAGGGCCAAGATCCACTGGTTGCTGTAGACTCTTTTCAATCGCGTCGCAACACCAATCTACTCCAATAAGGCACATTGCCCGTAGAAACGTTTGGTGGAACTTTGTGTTTCCTTGGACCTGGCCTTGTACACAACGTTTACTTCGACTCCAACTACCTGGTCGTAATAATGGCATACAACGACGATTCAGTGCTGGCGCGTCTGTCAGCACTGAATGAGAGCCATGATAGCATTGCAACTGCAGCCCAGTGGATCATGTTTCATAGGTAAGTAATATCCTCTTGGGTATGAATGAATCAACTCGAATGCGAAGTACATACTGACAAAATGATTCCTTCAGACGGCACGCAGACCGAACAGTAGCACTTTGGATGCAGCGGTTAAAAGATTCGTCCAGCACGAAACGATTGAGTTTGGTTTATCTTGCGAATGGTATGCATTCTATAATCACTATACAAAAGCTTGGCCTGAAAAAGGAAATGCTTAGCCTGTTGGATATAACAAAGAGATGCTAATATGCTGTGGTTAGAGGTTGCGCAGCAGTCTAGGATCCGCCACAAAGAGGATTTCATCATCGCATTCTCTCCTGTTATAGCAGAGGCTGCTGCAGTCGCATATAAGGGAGCGCCAGCTGAAATTCAAGGAAAACTGCGGCGTGTGATTGACGTCTGGAAAGACAGAGTGATTTTCGAGCCGCCAATTCAGGGGGCTATCGAAGCGCGTCTAAATGGTATGGAATATTCAAAGCTCTCTTCTTTAACGAGCAGCAGATACTAACGTTGACAACAGAGTTGGATAAGGCTCGCGGGTCTGTAAAGCCTGGCTTTGGAGGTTCTCCATTTGGTGGATCATCTGCTCTCGTGCCTTTAGATTTTACGCCCCTTGTTTCTGCTCATCAGACGGTCACTAAACTAAGCGTACCACTAAAGACGACTGTTGCTTCCGCAAACCAAGAGTATGAAAAGCAAGTTGATCTTACAGTACCAGTCCCATCAGCGCCTGTCTATGCAGCTCGCCTCAATGGCTTGCTCAAGACACTCGCGAGCGCTGAGAGCGCAGTGGCCGAGTGCGTCAAAGCTCGAGAGAGCCTGATCTCAGGGCTAGAGAAGATGCTGGATTCAAATAGAGCAGCCTTGGAAAGCGAAAAAATCACAGCCTCTGAACTGTCGATCCGCAAACGAGAGATTGAAGATAAGAAGCAGCAGGTCGAAGTAGCTATCATGAGGGCACTCGGACCTGCCGATAGCAACGGATCACATGCGGAAGGGGAATCTGGCAGCCCTCCTACCGAGCTCGATCGGCCAGAGATGGAGGCTCTAACACCACCTGCTATGGATGACGACTTCGAGGACACTATACCAGAGGATATCGAGAATATCGAAGACACTACGGATGTGAAGCCATCTGAAGATATTCCAGCAGCTGAGCCCTCCCCCGTCGTGGCCTCGGCGACATTCACCCAATCACTACCCATATCAACCAACGGCTCCAACAAAAGGCGACGAGTGGACGATGGTGGTGACTTTCCCGATCTCGGAAACGACGATGAGATAGATGCCGAAGTGGCAGAGATGCTGAAAGAAGGCAACGATGTTTGATTAGAGAGAAGATGCCGTTGATTTTTAAGAGCTGAAGTCTTGTTGCGGTAGGGGTATCGACTTCTCCTGGCCTTGGCGGTAGCGATTGATGCTGCCTACTGCATTTGCTTTTGAATGTCGATTTTCAGCATAGGATGGAGCTTATTAGGGTTACTTCAAGTTGCTGTGTAGGATTTTGTCAACTTTTCTAAGCCGAATGCGGCTCAATTCGTTTAGATGTATCTTTTGAGCATGTACTCGGAAGCTGAGGACTGCTCGCTTCTCGGGTATGATGACATACGGAATAGGTAGGTAGATTATAAGATATTTAAATCTACGCAAGTCGCTTTACTTTACACACACACACGTATTGCAATCTAAAGAACGTTTTGCTGTCCGTGTCGAAATCCAGCATCGGAACTCGGATCTTTGAGCTCGGCCTCATGCCCGTACGGAATCCGGAGTGCAGTGGAATCCACGCTGAGCCGACTTTCGGCCGAGCTATGTCCACTAATTATCGGCGATTTAGTTGCTGCCTTGCGCGCATGCGACACAAGGCACAAGCTTCCAGCGCATTCAGCTGTAAATGCCGCGACCTATGACGGTATCGCCTAGTACAGTTATGTAAATTCTTCGCTCTAACCCTCTTTTTTTCCCTTTTCGTTTTCTCTTCTCTCTACACCTTGTCGCCGGATTTCTCTCCTTCAGCACCGATCACGGCTTTCTCTTTCGAACAGCTCCCAGCTGCTCAATGCTGTACCGTTGGGCGACCGAATAAAGGTCCCCTCGGTTAACATGAATGCCGGGGCGCTGCGAAGAGCGCTGCCTCCCAGGCTAGCATCGCAGGCGCAAGAATCTACAGCCTTCGCTCGAGGGCCTCTGTCACAGCACTTCCCGAAACCCGAATCTCTTCTGCAACAGTCGCACTTCCTTCGCCCGTCAATCACGAGTTTACGTGCACTTCCAGCTTTTACTCCCGCCGCATTTCATACTCTTGCAGGTTCTCTACGTACATCTCAGTCGCACTCTGGCATTGGAGGTCGATTATCGCCTGGACATGGACACATAGTACATCTAGCTCGCCAATTCTCTAGTACTTCGCTTGCTGCACGGGAACTCCAGTCAAATACGCAAAATGCGACTCCACGAACGGTAGAGCCAGCAAGGCAGACAAAAAAATCCACTGAGGACGAGGTCAGCCAGGAATTTCAAAAGAGCGAGAAGGCAGCCAATGCGGCGCAAGTCAACCTATCTGCTAGGCTATCGAAAGAAGGAAAGGCCCCGGCAAAGGCTGGCTTGAACGAGGTATGGAGATTGATCTCCATTGCCAAACCCGAAGCTCGTTGGCTGGGCCTTGCTTTCTTCTTCTTGATGATTTCCTCTGGCGTTACTATGTTGATACCATTTTCCGTTGGACGCATTCTAGATATCTCGACAAAGGGCAGTATCGATGACGTTGACATCTTTGGTCTTAATTTGAATCAATTCTTCATGGCTCTGGGCGGAGTTCTCACGCTCGGAGCCATGACTAGCTTTGGGCGAATCATTCTACTGCGCATCGTTGGAGAGAGAGTTGTCGCCAGATTACGATCTCAGCTTTACAGACGGACCTACGTTCAAGATGCCGAATTCTTCGATGCCAATCGAGTTGGCGATCTCATATCGCGACTTGGCTCCGACTCAGTCATTGTTGGCAAGTCAATTACTTCCAATCTGAGCGACGGACTTCGAGCAGTCTTCAGCGGCGGTGCCGGGTTTGCAATCATGATCTGGACGAGTGCTAAGCTTACCGGTATCTTATGCCTCATGTTTCCGCCCATTGCTGTCGGCGCCTTCTTTTACGGACGAGCCATTCGAAATGTGAGCAGGTCGATACAGCAAAATCTCGGAACCTTGACAAAGATAGCGGAAGAGCGGCTCGGAAACATCAAGACGAGCCAGGCATTTGTTGGAGAGGTTCAAGAGGTTGGACGGTACAACAAGCAAGTCCGTAGGATCTTTTCTCTTGGCAAAAAGGAATCGCTTATCTCCGCAACGTTCTTTGCTTCGACGGGCTGGGCCGGCAACATGACCATCTTAGCTATGCTCGTTGTTGGAGGAAATCTTGTGAGATCCGGCGCCATGTCTTTAGGAGATTTGACCTCTTTCATGATGTACACCGCATTTGCGGGATCCAGTCTATTTGGCCTATCGGGCTTCTACTCGGAGCTTATGAAGGGTGTTGGTGCCGCGAGCCGTTTATTCGAATTGCAGGATCGAAAGCCCAACATTCACCAGACAGTCGGCATTCCGGTCGAGTCAGCGCAGGGTGTCATCCGATTTTCCGACGTTCGTTTTGCCTATCCGACCCGACCTGCTGTAAACATCTTTAACGGCTTGGATTTTGAAATTGCATCTGGAAGCAACGTCTGCGTCGTCGGTCCATCTGGAGGCGGCAAATCAACAGTGGCGTCTTTGCTCTTGCGATTCTACAATCCTACATCTGGGTCTATTACTATCAATGGCGTGGATATCTCAACAATGAACGTCAAGTCGCTAAGACGACGCATCGGCGTTGTGTCTCAAGAACCTGTCCTATTCTCAGGTACCATTGCCGAGAATATTTCTTACGGAAAGCCACATGCAAGCCGCGCGGAAGTCATCTCCGCGGCTAGGAGAGCCAACTGTACGTTTATCAGCGATCTGCCAGAAGGTTTGGAAACCCAGGTTGGTGCTCGGGGGTCGCAGCTGTCTGGTGGCCAAAAGCAGCGCATTGCCATTGCTAGGGCACTACTCAAAGATCCTGATATTTTAATTCTCGACGAGGCCACTTCGGCTCTTGATGCAGAATCAGAGACGTTGGTTAACGAAGCCCTCGCCGGGCTGCTCGGCGGCCACAACACCACCATATCCATTGCCCACCGACTGTCCACAATCAAAAGGTCTGATCAGATCATCGTCCTGAACAAGGACGGAATGGTGGCAGAGATTGGCAGCTATGTTCAGCTTGCTGCGGACCCAGAAAGCGCCTTTAGCAAGCTGATGGAATGGCAGATGAGCGGCGGTGAGATCCCGGAGAAGCGGCCCTCAACAGAGGCCACGGCCCACATCACTGAATTTGAGGAGATTGAAGATGACCTCGCCAGAGACGAAGACCCGGAGCTATTAGTTGAGGAAGGCGAAGAAGCGCACAGAGAGAAGTCTGCTTTGCCAGCAGAGGATAAATCAGGACGTCCTTAAATGTGACCAATATCTTTCTGCAATTTTTTTCAACAAATAATAGCTTGTGAGGTGCCACGGGCATGTTACACTCAGAAGCGTATAAATCACCGGCAATTCAAAACGAAAATATCAAAATGAAGGAACTGAATTGTTTGATAAAAGTTGTACATTATCTACGGTTGGGTCAAGGTGGTATTTTAGAGTCAAACGCTGAATGGTTTTGTACATAAGAGGTCTCTACAGATCTAGTAGTAATAACTCCACTCAAACTCGTGCCTCAGAGGACGATGTCTTGAGAGTAGCAAGTTGCGGGACATGTATTATAATTGAGTACGGGTAGTTGGAGGATAAAGAATTGAGAAACAACCCTTGGTTATGTGGCAAAGTAGGATGATGCGCTTTCTATCCCTTATTTGTGAGAAGAAATTCTACCAAGGGAAACAGGGGAGGAAACTCTCGATATTGGCACAAAACCACGCCCTTCTTCTTTGACCACTTTACAGATTACTTTCAAAAGCGGCGATATAGAAACACCCAGTTTCCACGGATTTCCACTGAGTGCTACATAATATCTACTACGACCTACGAAGTACAGGTAGCGAAATGAGCTTCTACCGAGGAAGCTTACATACGATCTACCCGGAGAGCCCCGCTGAAAAGGCTGGCCCAGGGTCCGATCCAATTGGGTGCACCCGGCTGGTTACAGGGCGTAGCAGGCACTAACGCAGTGACATTTCGGGTGCAGCTCAGCGCGTTCTCCCGCTCTGCTTAGTAGTTACAGACGCCACCACCGGACAGCTCAGCTCACAACCTGCTCTCACTTTGTCTTCTATTTACTTGGCGAAAGAGCATCGAATCAGGTAACTATTATACATAGGTTATCTAATATTCACCATCTACCATGACGACAACTGAAGGCCAGTTCAAGGTGGGCGATGCGAGCTTCTATACCAAGACATGGACGGTTAGTTTGCCCTCCCCTTATTCCTTTTTCTTGCATGTGATTCTTGCCCCGAACAAGCTGCTAATTCCGTCATCAGCCGACGGGTTCCGTGGTAGCCAAAGTCATCTTCGTCCACGGCTTCAGCGAGCACATCAACCGCTACAATGATTTTTTCCCCAAGCTTGCTGAGCACGGCATCCAGGTCTTTGCGTGGGATCAGCGCGGATGGGGGCGTAGCGTGACGAAGCCCGCTGAGAAGGGTCTCACCGGCCCTACATCGCGGGTTGTCGCCGACGTCGCCGCCTTTATCCAGGACAAGCTGCCGTCAGACGTCCCCGTCTTTGTCATGGGTCACTCTATGGGAGGAGGCGAAGTTCTTACCTTGGCCGGAGACGCGCAGAACAAGCAGCTGGTGGGCCAGGTCCGCGGCTGGATTCTCGAGGCCCCGTTCATAGGCTTTTCGCCAGCCGAAGTGCCCAGCTCTCTCAAGGTCTTTGTGGGAAGACTGGTTGGGCGCCTGTTGCCGCGACAACAGCTGAAGCACGTTGTTCCGCCGGAGCACCTGAGCCGCGACAAGGAGATCGTTGAGTCCATCAGGAACGACGCGCTATGCCACAACACCGGCACGCTGGAGGGCTTGGCGTCGTTGCTGGATCGCACGTCGGTGTTATCTTCTGGCGGAATACGGCTGGGAGCTGATGTGCAGTCCCTCTTGCTGACACACGGTACGGGTGACTTGACGTGTAGCTATGATGCGGCCGTAAAATTCTTGAATGACCAGACGGCTGTTGAAGATAAGGAGGCGAAGTCATACGAGGGCGGGTATCATCAGCTTCATGCAGACCTCTGCAAGGACGAATTTACGAAGGATGTGGTTGACTGGATACTAAAGCGGTCCAAGATAGAGCCGAAGCTGTAAGGGATGTTGATTGACCGATTTGGGGGGCCATATCGTGCTATCATTGGGCCGTTTGGAGGCTTGCATTAAGGCGTTTTTCTTTTAGGATAGCTGATCGTGATTGTACTGTTTTACATGTACCTTTCTATTGGATGCCACTAATCTCCCTTACATATAGCTAGGGCTTGGCTATCCGGGATCTCAATCTTTGGTACTCAGGGCATCATGAAGATATCAATGACATGAAATTTATTAGGTCTAATATGCTATTTTTTTTAATAAAAAAAAAAAAAAATAATACTGGAAGGCGGTATGAGGTAGCAAAAACTAGATGATGGCCACTCAACTCCATATAAGGACCATTCAACATTCTATTAATGCTTCAGTTAAGAAATATGTACTCTGCAGTTAATTTATACTGCTGCTAATTATAATCGTCTGCAGCAACGGGCTGACACGCAGCGTGGGTCGACGAATTTGAGCCGCAAATGGAGAACCTGGATGGTTCCGAAGTCGCCCGATGTGCCGATGCTAAATCTAGATCGAGATTTCATATAAGATCCGAACGCTCCCCTCTGCATATCAAAGTGCTGTTTTAACCGTTTATATACAGATTTCTGAATTATCGACTCTGCCTTTACCAATCCTGCTAGAACACTTGGCACTGCTGCTTCCACACGCAGACCTAACATACAAAAGTCTCACCACAGCTTGGCTTATGGGCTTAGTAATATATGCTACAATGAGAGTCAGCGTACAGTATTCATTCGTTCGCGCCATACGCTGGGGTAATGCATTTACGAGAGAAAGCAAACGCGTTAATATCACACGCAATAGGTGAGAAAAAAAGGGGGATAAGATAGTACCTGCTTTAACCCAGCCAATGGTGACTTCATCTTTCAAGAGCTCTATGCCTTTCCCTATTCCCTCCAATATTTTATTGAGATTGCCACATCCATCAATTGAGGCCTTTGCTAAAATACAGAGTAATCCGACCAACTTTCTCATCCATTTGGCCTCAGCTTATCTATCTCCTTGATCCAAAGGCCCCCACGTCTGCACTGACTTGAATCCCTTATTTGCGAACGCCCAGGGCGAGCTCTCCACAGCCACTGTCTAATCGGCCCTTGTCGTCAAATTTCTACTTTTTATCCCTGGCATTAATCTACCTGCACTTTCATCATCATCAAAAATTTATCAGCTCTCTTTACTTCATCCAGGACTTTCGTCTGGACTAATTTACCAGCATTGAGCCGTCGATTCGCGAAGATCCCTGGAGCTCTCCCTGTTTGGTCAACGGCCAAGCTTCCTGAGGCCTCCCTGGTGGCAACGTGCAACCCCCACGTGTAGTCCCGCGTCTCTATCGGCTGTATCGGTGAATTCGACGGAGTATTATTACCATCGCTGCTACTGTTCCACGACCCAGCTGCTCCTCTTCGGATTACCTTCACCGGCTTCTTCTTCTTCTTTTTCTTTTGCAAGTCGAACTAGGGAATCGGCGATTCATCGCCACTAGACAATCCATCATGACGCCCGACGCGAGCAATACCATCACTCACCATCCCAATATCTTCAACCTCCAACGCTTCCAGCAGCCGAGCTCCAGCCGCAGCAGTTCGAAAGGGCCTGCCGTGCAAGATGCTTCTAGCACCGGTGTCGAGGCTGTCGAACTGACAGAGCATGATGCAGTGGAGCGCCACCATTCCACGGTCACTGATGTAGAGAGCCAATCTACCACAGACCGCAACTCCCGCGTTCCGCGTCCGTCGGCAGAAAGCGACCCCTATGGGCTGTCTTTCTCCTACAAAACGGATTCGGATCTCGAGCAAATCAAGGCCAATTCATCTCGTAAGAGGGACAGTAGCCGAAGTGCCAACGGGGCCAAGAAGCAAGGCCCCAAAACCGACCACCGCAAAGTCCGCGGCTTTTACGAGAATCAAAACGCCGCCATCGAGCGAATGCTGAAGCCGGTGGAAGATCACGTAGAGGAAGCCCGTGTCGAGCAGGGAGAGGAGCTATTCAAGTTCAAGATCGCCATCTATGGCTCGCTCGCGGCCAACGTCGCTCTCACCGGCCTCCAGCTCTATGCTGCCATCACTTCTGGATCGCTCTCTCTCTTCACCACCATGGCTGATGCCATTTTCGACCCGCTCAGCACCCTCGCTCTTATTTTCTCCAACCGGGCTATCCGTCGTGTTGATCCGCGACGCTTTCCTGCCGGCAAGGCGCGCCTCGAGACTGTGGGCAACATTGTATTCTGCTTCCTCATGAGCTCTGTAGCCCTCATCATCATCGCCTTCTCCGCTAAGGAGTTAGCCACTGGCAGTGGCGAGAAGAAATTCCATCTCCCTTCGGTCATCTCTGTTTGCGCGGCGTTTGCGACGAAATTCTGCCTCTTCCTGTACTGCTGGTCTCTCAAGGACAAATACAGTCAGGTTAACATTCTGTGGCAGGATCACCGCAACGATCTGCTCGTCAATGGCTTTGGTATCCTAACTTCGGTGGGTGGTGCAAAGTTAGAATGGTGGATTGATCCCATGGGTGCCATTCTTCTGTCTATCTTGACCTCTAGTATCTGGCTCTACACTGCCTTCAACGAGTTTCTGCTACTTGTTGGCGTTGCCGCGCCTCTAGACATGCAGCAGCTCATCACATATGTGTGCCTGACCCACTCAGATGCCATCGAGGGTATTGATACGGTACGAGTCTACCACTCGGGGCCGCGGCTGATTGCCGAAGTGGACATTGTCATGGACCCGGAGCGGACGCTTAGGGACACGCACGATATTGCAGAAGAGCTGCAGATTAAGCTGGAGAGCCTGCCCGACGTCGAGCGGGCCTACGTTCATATCGACTACGAGACCACTCACAAGCCAGAGCACGCCTACAAAAAAGACATGTGAGGTTGCCATGAGAGACTTGTGTCGCAGCATGTATGCATGCATGCATGAGAGAGGCTTTTTTTTTTCCCCTCTCTCCTTTTCACTACTCATTTTTATTGTTTTCATTATCTACATTTGTTTCGTCATTGCGAAGAAGAGGGCATGCAATGGAGTCATTGGCGCGTTAGCATCGTATCACTTTTGAATATTATCAAATTGCCCTTACGTCGTATCCTAGCTCTTACTGAAGAGGGGCAAACGGATGATGGAGGGGCACAACGGAATACTCCCTGTACACCAGTCAGTCGTGATGTTTTGTCTTGTAATATTGTCAGAAATCACATGTGAAAAAGGCATCTTTGGAAAGTACTATATGAACTATTCGTCTTGCAGGTCTTACAGCCGCTACATCTCTGTTGGCTCTTAAATCATTCTGTTGACGAATGGATGCTGGAACCAAATCTCATTATCCAAAGGTGCGGGGGAGTGAGTACTATAAGTGGAGACTACGGAGTATCTATATCGTTGGCGAAGAGGAGGGCTTCATCAGTCATCGACAAAGTGGAGAGCTACTATTCGCATAGGCCGCAAGGAGGGTGCCGTTTGGGTCTATTCGACAGCTGCAGCTCAGATTGCCCCATCGCTAAGGCGATGTCGAGGACGCGTCTACAAACCGATATGGAAGCTGATGGGAGTCATTCTGCCCGACGATTAATAAAAACAAAATGTTGAGGCAGCCGGATACGACCTGCGTTTAGGTATCAATTCCATTACCCGGATGGTTCGACGGGCAGAAGGAGGGGAAAGGATGGTAATGAGAAGGCCATTGACAGGATGGACTGGACGGCACTAAATACGACGTTGCCATCTAATAAGTATTAACGGCCCGACGTTGAAGATACCGGCATGGCGTGAGAGGCAGACGAGTCTCTTGCTGTGCAGCCTCGCAGTACATCGAAAATGGAGACGTCGAGTGAGCCAGCTAATCAGGACTGCTCGCAGAGGCATGTTGGTACGTGATGAGGAGCTGCCGCGGCCGTTCAAGTATTGCGCGCATTTGCATGGAAAGCGATAAAACCATGCGAGTGAGCCCGACGAAGGCGGCGTTGGGCTTCAGCTTCGCTTTTTCCGATTTGTTTGCAAATTAAGCACGCAGCCTAGAGAAGAGAGCCACAGAAGCAATGCTTCCCAACTGCGGAGCCTTTCCTGCAACCGGTATCCACGAAAAGACGCGAGCGAAAGGGAGGGGCAAACGGAGGCCGCGAAGCCATTAGAAGAGGATGTTTTGCGAGCTTTTTTTTTTTAGTCTTTTCTCTCTTTGTTCCATGCAAAGCCATGTACGAGCATGCATGACGCGGAGGCGAAATGGTGAGAGAAATAAAAATTTTCGCTTCTGGGAGCTGCCTGGACATTGGCCTATAGAGTGGCGGCTTTGGGTGGGATGTTGCATAAAGGGTGACGCATTGGAGATGATGCTAGTATAAATGGCTTGGTTTCTATCTCGGTACCTTTGATATTTACCACTAAGGAACCAGGTAATCTGGGCCTTTGGACGAGAGAGCAACCAGTTTTGTCTTGATTGGGCATCTGCTTATCTTCGCATTGAGTGTTTAGTGCCTTTTTGTTTAATACAAAGAACGGGCGTCGTTAAGCCCTGTTTGTTTACTCCGTACAGCTCCGTTATCTTGAAAAACATAGAGGCATGGCTTTTGCTGTTTGCGGAAGAGAGACAGTCGCAGCATGTGGTTGGCTAATTGAGACGAGCTGGAGGGGTTTTTTTCCTTTTCCTTTTTTTTTCCTACCCCTCCTCTTCCAAGTAGTGATACGAACATGTGCATGGCATTTGCCTGATGTGCTGTGCATCGTGTCTGCATCTGCATGCTGGGCTGGTTCGCTTGCAAGCCATCATGCAAGCCGTCCTGCAAGCCGTCCGCTATCAGCGACGAGCTGGGCCCGGGTAAGGTCCTGCTAGGCCCATCCAGGTGCGAGTGCAGTGCAGCTAGCGGTGCTAGCCCGATGACAGGCCTGTTAGCGCGGCTTGCGATTGATCCAATAGGTGCTGTGCCGCCCATCAGCTTGAGGACAGGAGCTTTGAGGAGTTTGGGAGTCTAGGTGTGTATGTATGTACCTGTATGGAGATAGTAGGAATGGGGATGGTTTCAAGGAACAAGAGCGCCGGAGTAGTATGTAGCAGCTTAGCAGTTTAGCAGGCTACCTACTACTGTAGTGCCCAGTCTACTGTACATACCTGTACACCGTGCCGTAGCAGCAATCAATTGGGTGGTAGCAGCGGGCTGTAGCAATCGCTTTCCGTCCTCAATTTCATATCCATTTCAATGATCCATCGAAAAAAAAGTAGCGCCAACCCGACGGTACCTTAACGACGCCACCCTCTTTCACCGTACCCAATTCCAACCTCCATCACCATAAAGTTGCCTCCCAACGCTTTCTTTATTTCTACCGCAGCCGTTCCCACTCCCGGAGCTCCTTTTCTTCTTTCTTATTCCTTCTACTCCCTCCTCCGTAAAGCTCGTTTCTTGTTTCTCTGTCCCCGTGAACGTGTTTCAAAGAGACTGTGGAATTTGAATTGCCCCTCTCTCTTCTCTCTCTTCCTCTATTTTACTTGTCTAGCTGTCTAGCTGTAACTTTTGCTCTCATCTATCCATTATGGCTGATCCAAGCTGGGGCGAGCATGCCTATGCTACGGTTCGTCCTTGCTGCTCCCTCTCCTGCTTTTATCCCGCCTTATATAGCTCAAGGATGGCAAACTAACAAAGTCGCCACGGCGTTGCTATAGCTTCTGTTGAACGATGCTTATCTCCCAGGTACGTTGTCTCCAGCCAATTCCTCTGGCAGACGTTGTCGCTAATGACCTCTTAGGCGCCTTGGTGCTTGCCCACTCTCTCCGTGATGCGGGGACCTCCAAGAAGCTCGCAGTCCTGGTCACTCTCGACGGTGTGACTGCCGACGCCATTGTTCAGCTCAAGGTACGCTTTCGAAACAAATAAGTCGCCTATATATCTATATAATATATATGCGTGTATGTGTTTATACAGGAGAGCAAATTCGCTAACTTACGCCTCTCTCTCCTCTTTGCACGGGTAATTAGACCGTTTACGATTATGTCTTGCCTGTGCCTCGAATCCGCAATGACAAGCCTGCCAACCTGTACCTCATGAACCGTGCCGATCTGCACTCTGCCTTTACCAAGATCAACCTTTGGAAGCAGACACAGTTCTCGCGAATTGTCTACATCGACGCCGATGTGGTTGCCTACCGAGCTCCAGATGAGCTCTTCGATCTCCCACACGCCTTCGCGGCTTCTCCCGACATTGGCTGGCCCGATATCTTCAACACTGGTGTCATGGCTTTGACGCCCAACACCGGCGATTACCACGCCATGGTCGCCATGACGGAGAGGGGCATCTCCTTCGACGGTGCCGACCAGGGTCTTCTCAACATCTTCTTCAAGAACAACTTCCACCGCCTGCCTTTTACCTACAACGTCACCCCTTCTGCGCACTACCAATACCTCCCTGCCTACCGACACTTCCAGTCCAGCATCAACATGGTCCACTTCATTGGAGCAGACAAGCCCTGGAAAGCTGGCCGCAGCGCCTCATATGGAAGCTCGGCTTACGACGAAATGGTCGGCAGATGGTGGGCCGTGTATGATCGCCACTACCGCGAGAAGGTGAGTTTCCAGCAGCAAGATTCGATAATATCAGTGTTCTGGCTAACCTTTTACACCAGGAAATTTCTCAACTTACCAATGGCAGTGGGAACTACAACCAGGCTTACGAGTCTCAAAAGTAAGATAATGATTTGTGTCCAGCTTCTAAATATAATACACATACTAATTCGGTTTGACATTAGGAATGCTTCTCTGGCCGATACAAAGAATGATGCGCCAGCAGGAAACTCGGGCTGGCAAAGCCAGACACCGCGACCCATTTTCCCATGGGAGCATAATCAGCCCAAGGCCACGAGGTCTTTCTACGGCGACGAGCCAGAGCTGCAACCACAGGCTGCCTCCCGCTCAGGCCCTTCTGCGACTGCCAAGCCTTCAGGCGCTCGTTCGTCTGTAACAAAGTCACCTCCCAAGTCGCCAGTCTCGAGGACATCGGACAATAAGAGCGATGCAGGAACAGCATCTTGGACAACATACTCTCGGGGCAATGCTTGGGATGAAGTCCCCGGCATCTCCAAGTATGCGGAAGCCGTTGAGAAACGCCACCGATCGAGCAGCCGTGGAAAGGGTGAGGGTGCAGAAGAGGACGACGAGGATGATGAACAGGAAGAGACCCAGCGTGTCTTCAAGGTTACTGATTTCCCTACTGAGACGGAGCGACCCAGCTTGCCAGTCACACCAGCGCCAGTTCCTCGGGGACGTGACGTCGCTGGAAAAACGCTGCCGGCAGCTGAGGGAGTGCCGTCACAGTCCGAATGGGTACGTACTAATCAATCTAAAGCAGCTAAATAGACTACACATATATGCTGGGTAGCTGACGTGGAGTTTCCTGACAAGGATCCCACAGCGCAATTAGAGAAGCTCGCTCAACAGCAGTCAGCGATGCTATTGCGCAAGCTGGGGGGGAAGACGGATGATTTATCAGGAGGAGCGAGTCAAGGTGCATCGACGCAGCCTATTGGATCACAGACTCGCATCGCGCAGTCAGTGCCTCATGTGTTGAGTCCACGACCTGTCAAGGGAACAGCCGCCGGGGCAACCAGAAGCTTGGAGCGCAAGATGGATGAAGAAGCCGACAAATCATGACGCAAGAGAACAAAAGAAAAAACGATTTAATAAAAAAAAATTGAGAAAACGAAAAGAAAGCCACCACAAACAGTAACGAAGGCGGAAAGACATTTATTGGACATGCGCGTATTGGGTTGGAAAAGAAAAAGGTGAAAGAAAAAGGGGGATTTATTTATACCTTGGATTTCTTCTACACGGGCATAATTCTTGTTTATTTTTTTATTTTATTTTCCAACAACCTCCCTCTGTATAGCGATTGCACCAGCATCATGATTCAATGGTATTCGTCAAATACCCTTTCATCGCGTGTTATGCAGAGCGTGGCATTGAGCTTGTCAGCATTGGTTTCATTTGTGTCCCTTCTTTTTTTCCTGCTTCATTTTTTATTTCATACCGCTACTATATATACATACTTATATATAAATTAAAGCTCATTGATGGAAGTTGAAACTTGTCTTTTTTTGCGAGTTGGATAGTTTTGTTTGATATGCTATACCAAGTTGGCTTATTATAGACGATTTACGGGCGGTAGATGTGTCACATGTTCTGGTAGAGATGCGAAAGGCGTCTTGTTGCACTACGTGGAGTGTGTGACTGGACGGTAATATCGGAGGTGTCATGTGACGCATCGTTTCCTCTGATATCCTGTATCACAATCATAAAAGACAATACGGTGAGGGTAGGTAGATTGTATACCACCATGTTGGGTGTAACCAGCGTGTCAAACGAGCGAGCGGGGAGGAATCACATTTTGGCATTCAGCTCCTTTTAGATATGAATGGACGCCTGGGATTCGTTAAAATTTGTTTACTATTGGCATATAAGTCCAGGTTAGTTTAAAATTAGAGCCCCTATAGTGAGAATCAATGAAATAGTAGTAGTAGGATAGTGTCGTCAAACTTATAGACTAGGAGATATGCCTAACCTAGACATTGGTTAGACGAGCGAATAAACTTTCCTTTCCCGATTTCTTCTGATTACTTTTGAAAGTACGGGGTATTACGCGGATATCTGGATGCCGCCATTCGTATTCGTAATGCCCTTGGTATTCGCTTTCTAGAACCCGGGTTTGGAAGGGGAAATGTCACGCCACCGGGAGAGCTTAACCAGAAAATGGGCTTGCAAGGACATGGTATGGCTCGATCTCGGAAATTGCACAGCAGAGATTTGGGCCCAAGGACGAAGAGATCCGGGAACAAGGAGCTCGCCTTTGCTGGTTACGGCTAGCGGAAGTTGAGTCTGTTGGGCTGCCATGCATTTGATTGATCCCTTTGCGGGTCGGGATGGCACAAGCACGGGTCCATGATACGGAGAAGTCTGTACTACATAGTACAAAGTATGTAGTACTATACTACCTAGGTAGTACTCCCTGTCTTTCTCTCTCACCGCAAGACATGTGCCCTCCCAGGGCTCAACAAGATCTTATCAGATGGGAGATTAGATTAGCGGAGGATCACTGAGACACGAGGCTATCTTGCGTTGAAGTGACACTGACACAGATTCTGCATGGTATCACTGCGGAGTGTCGTACTGAAGTTGAAGATTGCTTCATAGATGGCATTGAGAGTAGCTACTTGGTAAATACGCGCCTTTTATATAACTTGTAGCCGCTTGGCATGCACCACCACACACAATATTGACTGAACAGGGCTAGGTTTATGCGTGGCATGATTGTTTGTCACTGCGTACGTTTTGGTCATCCGATTGGCTTTCTTACCCGACAGGAATGTGAGAGGGAGGGTAAGATGAGCATCGACGACGCATGCTCGTAATAATTATTACAAGTGATGCCTTTTGTGGCAGAAATCGCTGGCCTCAGCTGCGGAGTAAAACTGATACTAATAGTACTAATACTAGTTGGTACTGTAGAAAGACGACCGAAATCGGCATGCTTGAATCAGAACAAGTCCATGATTTGACTCCGCAAAAGGGGAGTGAGTGCATGCAAAGATTAGATGGGATTGATAAGATGGATCAGATAATTTGGCCTCCATGCAGGTGACCCCCATGTCTCACGCATTTATTCTTTTCTCTTCCCTCGGCGTATCGTAGCCAGCGATTCGGTTAGAAATGGCGCAAGCGGCGTGCTAATTGGCGTAACGCAAACCGGAGAAAACACACACATACGTCTCCAGTACGACAAACAAATTTCAGTGGGTTTTTAGTCAATTCCCCTCCGTATTAGAAAGGCGAAACTGCTCTGTTCTGGAGCTAGCGGTGGCAAAGCAATTCCCAGTAGTTCCAGCTGAAGTAGATTAAGATGGAAAAGGGGGGGATCTTTGTAGTTTCTGCAGCTTTGCAGCTTTGATCTGACATAATAAACGTGATGATTACGGAGTACGAAGTAGATAGTAGCTTATTGTATTAGCACCGTTGCTGCCATTCTGCTCAGCGATGGGCAAATACCGACACATCACTTTCTGGAGAAGAAGCGGCCAGTTTAAAAAGACGCAAACACCCAATATTTGTTGGGGGTCCCTGCAAGGATTAGGCGGGGACCCGGCGATCGGTGCAATATATGTGCTGCTAGTTGGCAAGGTTGGTACTTGATGCTTGATGCTGGGAGGGGAGCCCCGGCTTAACGCGGAGCAACTTTTTTGAAGATTCGTGTTAAAACTAGCGGGTTTTCAATTGGGCATTCCCGGAGGCCAGAGGGCAAAAAAAAAAAGGCTTGAACTCTTCTTCGCTAGCAAAATGCACCGGATGTCTTGGACTTGCTGCGACAAAAGAGACGGACGTCATTGATTGATAAAGAGGAGGTGACGGCAATGAGGCCCGGATGCGACCAACCGGTTGTTCCCACTGTGTATTACCTTAGTATTATGCCAGCACTAGTAATGCCGGGCCTGGTGCAACCCCTAGCATGTGAGCATGTGGTAATTTTTTATCAATCAGTATCAATCAATCAATCATCCATTCATCATTAGCTCGTCGTGGCGCTGGCCATCTTCCAATAATCGGAGCTGTCCGGGTCCACCGCTCGCCCGCCCAGCCAATCAATAGCCTTGGGGGGCCACCGGGCAAAGACTTTTTCCTGTGTTAATCAATCAGTCGCTACTAAGCATTTTGAATGAGTTTTGAAGCGGGTCGAGTGGGCTCCGTACACGGCCGATGTTGGGGTTCAATGAATAATAGGTACTTCGTACAGTAGGCCTGGGATTAAAATAACTAAGGAATAAAAGGTACTGTGTGTGTGTCTTGCGAGTGGCGTATTCTGCGGGTTCCCCCATCAGTTCTTCTGCTTAGCCAGAAAAGCCTCGGGTAAGCCGTACTCGGATTTTTTTCTTGAATCCCATCCTTTTAACCTTTCCCGAACATCAAACCACCCGACCTCGATCCTCGTACGACTCAATTTGTCCCCTTGAGCTTTGCACCGCATTCCGCGCGCAAATCCCAATCCGCCGGGTCGTTGCATCTCCCTTTTTTCTTCTTAATCTCCTTTTCCCCGGAGTTCTCTATAATACCTTTCCTCTGATCAGCACATGCTGCTGACTTGACGGACTTCCCCAATCTCACAACCCAAATAGGCGCAGTGCCCTCTCTCTGCTGACTCTTATAACCTTCTTGTTCCTTTCTTGTCCTTATACCTCTCGTTCGACCTGCCGAAACTATCTATACCGTTACATCACACATTATATCGACTCGAACAAGGAAAGCAAGGGCAAAAATGCTGCAATCTGTGCGACTGCAGAACCTGTCCCTCGGGACAAACGAGGCGACCTCCACAGCTTCCAAAGCGGAGTCCATAGCCCCCTCGTTGACTTACTCGGACGAGTCAGATGATCAGGATGAACCCATTCGAGCTGAGCAGCCTCGCCAGCGACGCGCCTCCACGAGATTGATTGCTCAGAGTGCTCGAGACATTCAGCGCATCACAGGAGAGACGACGGCCGAGTTCGTTACTCGCTGCTGTGGCGGCGGCTGCTGCTTGATGGGCGGTGCGAAGTCGGCCGGCATTGAATACGAAAAGGTCCCCGTGCCCGACAACGAGGCCTATCGGTCCCTCGGCCTCAACATTGGCGACATCCCGACCGTCCTGACCAAGATTGTCGACCTTCCGGAGAAGACTATTTCCTTCAGCACAGTCCCCCAGCCCCCGAGCCCATCCTCTCCCACCGATTCTGCAATTTCCCTGGAGCGTGATGGCGAGACCGACAGCACCAACCTGAGCAAGATTCCCGTTGAGAAGTTCAGAACTGTCGACACGACCATTCAGCCCCCGCGATACGTTCAACCTCATCCCCCTTACAATGTGTTCGCCGCCAAGATCCACACGGCGCGCGAGCTAACAAGGTCTGGTGCCGAGAAGCGCACTTACCACTTCGACCTGGATATCACAGATTACCCCGGCGAGGAGAATACCGATTTCAAGGTCGGTGGTGCCATTGGCGTCATGGCCCCCAACTCTAATGCGGTTGTGGAGGACGTCTTGGATGCCCTCATGGTGCCGCGCTTTCTTCGAGATAAGCCTGTCCTGTTGAAGACGACCACGGGCCGCTGGCCTACCGTCTGGGGAGACGACAAGCCGCGCGAGCTCGTCACCACTCGCCGAGATTTGTTGACTTGGTGTGCGGACCTCCAGTCATATCCTCCCACCAAGGGAATGCTGCGAGTGCTAGCCGAGCACGCGGCCGATGAGAACGAAAAGAAGATTCTCAACTTCCTTTGCGCCGCAGAAGGACAAGGAGCTTTCTGCGACTTCCGGTCTGGTCCTAGTATTACCATTTCTCAGTTGCTGCATGCCTTCCCCAGTGCCCATCCACCTATGGACGAGCTGCTATCAGCCTTGCAGCAGCTCATGCCGCGCTTCTACTCTCTTTCCAACGACCCGCACGAGTCGTTCCAGAGGGGCGACCAGAAGCAGCACCGCCTAATCGAGATCGCCGTCACGGTTCATGAGACTGGAGACTGGCGCGAGGGATCTCGCACCGGCGTGGGGTCTGGCTTCTTTGAGCGACAGGCCCGCAGCTTCATCAAGGCCCAAGAGGCCGGGGAAAAGACGGAGTTTTACATTCCCATGTTCAAGGGCCTGATGGCGAACCCATTGGCCAAGCAATTCAATGCCGAGGGTCCGATGCTCCTGATTGGAGCCGGAGTGGGCATTGCCCCTTTCCGAGGCTTCGTGCAGCGGCGCTTGAAGCAGGCCAACTGCGCCAACAAGGTGTGGGTGCTGCAGGGCATCCGAGATTCGCTGGTGGATGAGATCTACAGCGGCGAATGGGGTGTCCACGAAGAGGAGGTGAAGAAGGTGGTACAGAGCCGCCGTGGCGAAGGCAGATACGTACAGGAGGAGGTCAGACATCAGGCCGACCTCGTATGGAGCATCGTCAACGCCGTGGATGGCCGAATCTTCGTCTGCGGCAGCTCCAAAGGCATGGGCGAGGGCGTTGAAGAGGCTCTTGTGGACGTTGCCATGACCAAGGGCAATCTCGAGCGCGAAGAAGCAAGGAACTTCTGGCAGCTCAAGAAGGAGGCTGGGCAGTACATTGCCGAGACATGGTGATGGGTTTCAATTTCTCGCCAATTTTTTTTACTAATCATTTTTTGCGCCTTGGAGCGCCTATTTATTTACAATTTTCTTACATGGCCTCTTCTTGTTTCTTTTTTCTTCTTCCTTTACCACCCAGGTTATACATTCAAATGGGAGAACAAGGAAGAAGAAACAAGAACACAATTGGGCAAACGCTTGCCGAAGCGGAGGAAAGCTTGGACAAGACAGGACGGGGATAATAGTTCTACTAGAAGAAGACAAAAACACCGATCCGGGGCGCAAGCAACCCAGACAAACGTGTATGGGAGGAACAAAGCATTGCGGAGTTGGAGTTTTTTTTTTTAATTACATACTGCTTGATTGGTTGAACCGATTGAATGAATGGATGAGCATGTCTGGGAAAATGATTTTTGGCATGTCTCTCTGGTGGGCGGGAGAAAGCATATACCGGCAATTGAATTGAACTCCCTCTTTGTTTTTTGGGAGGGAACATGGGTGGGCGTTTTCGGGTATTAACATGTTTGTTTGAAAGTATGGAATGTGAATGAATAGCCTATTAAGATGTGGAATATCAGAACATTTTTCCAAATTTGGAAATTTGACACTTTTTGCTAAAGCTGTGATTGTTGTGTATTAAGTGGGATAGCCGTTTGGATTTAATAATAGTTCGAGGAATTAGATAATACGATGAAGGTGATTAGAAAGATACCTAGTAGTTTCACTTGCTGGGCAACAGGCCGCAGGAACTTGCCCGACTTGGCAACAGCCGTATAATTCTAATTTTTTTTTTTGGGAGGATTTACTGTATTGACGCTATCCAGAGTAAAAGGCACGGAATATCGTACCTTAGTAAGGTGGAGTTGTTCTTTCAAGCGCGCGCTCGCGGAATCGGAACAAGGAGCTTTGAAGATTTGCGTAATTCCGACATTCCCGAGAGTACGAAGCATTCAACGCTGATACTTGCTTGGCTTTTTCTTTCCGGGTGGAATGATTTACTAGCCACGAGGATAGACTGGATATGTACGAGGTACTTTGCCGGAACTTGGGGCTGCTGGAGAGTTCGGAGGGAGCTAAGGTAGTTTGGTTGTATACGGATAGTAGATGGATAGATGGAACCTGTATCTATCCGGTTGAGGTAATATTGTTCGTTGATGGAGCGAATTGTGTTGTGTTATATTTGCATCGTCGATGCGTGTTGCGAGCGACACAACCGAGTAGACCAAGAAAAGTGAAAAAAAGGCAAAACAGATACTACTACTGCTGCTGCTGCTGCTGCTTCTACTACCACTCTGTATGCAGCAGCAGTTACAGCTATTGGGGTATGCGGAAAAGGATCCTCGTAAAACCACGATCCGATTACCCTTATAGGCAACCGCGCGTAGGTCCTACCCGATCCAGTAAACAATCTCTTGTCACCCCGTTTGTAAGACTAAACAATAATATGTACAATAAAACAAAAGTGGTCAGACAGTAATGACAACTTTGGCTTAGCACTCCTACTGAGGGTAAAAGTGCCTTACCTAAGGCCAAAGATCGGATTTGTAGTCGCGCGGCCGGGATTATAAATGCTTAGTTAACGGATGGGAAATCCTTCTTGTGTGGCTTTTTTTTTCCTCATAGCGCGCGGCTCTTGTACCTTAGTGGGGGCTTTTCCCGCTGTAGCCATGATCCTTGTCTCGCGGGATAGTACCTTGCTTGTTCGTAGCCTTTCCCGGCTGGTTAGGTGTTTATTAAACTCCAGCAATTGAGGTTATGTTGCGACTCCGTCATCCGGCTGGTGTACTTTTTGACACTCCGTTGCAATCTTTCATCGTTCTGTCAGCAGAATCTAAGCTGAGCATATTATTAAAAAAATTGAAAAAAAAAAAAAGCAGTTGTAGAGAGAAAAAGGGTAAATCAGGGTAAAATCGGATATGCGGAAGCAAAAAATAGACTCCACCAAAAAGTTGCCATGCGGGTCTTGCTTTTTCGAACGTTTAATCTTCAAGCAAAAATACCCACTCGTCAATCATGTGTTGCATGGCATAATGAACCCCCGACCACTTTCGTGACTCGCTTCTTTCGGCTCAAAGACGATGTTACCAGGGAAGTGGGGTGGAGGGGAAGAGCAATCGGCAGGGACGTGGGATGTGTCTCCATCTTCTATGTGTGTCCTTTTTTGCTTTGGTCATGATGCCTAATGTGCTGAAATCCCAAGTCTCCATTCTTTTTCTTCTATCTTGTTCGGAGGTGGGCCAGGGGTTCGGCTGAGGGTTGCTGAGTCGGACCCTTGGCTATTGTTAGCAGTGAGGACGGAGTACTTACTATCTATGTGTTTGTTCCTGGAGGCAACATCTATAAAGCAATCCCATCTTCGCTGCTCTGTTCCAAATCTCCCCTTCTGCTCCAGACACAGCAACAACAGCAACAACAAAAAACTCTTATAAACAACCAACCGCAACCATTCAGTTCTCTCAGATCTTCGGTTCATTCCTCTTCTTGTCTTCCAACCTCACAAACTCACCTTCTGATCAACTCTCACTCCAACCCACAAACAACATTACCAACGTCACAATGGCCTCCAAGCTCTCCGCCGATCTCCTCTTCCAGATGGCCAAGGTCCGCCGCTCCATCTACACCTTGAACAAGGACCTGCCCATCTCTACCTCTCGCATCCACGAGATCGTCAAGGACGCTACTCTCCACACCCCTTCGTCCTTCAACGCCCAGACCAACCGTGCCGTCGTCCTCTTCGCCGGCGAGCACGAGAAGCTCTGGGACATCACCTCCGAGACCCTCAAGGCCATTGTCCCTGCCGACCAGTTCAAGGCCACCGCCGACAAGCTGGCGCTCTTCAAGGGCGCTGCCGGCACCGTTCTCTTCTTCGAGGACACCACCGCCACCAAGGGCCTCCAGGACAAGTTTGCCCTGTACGCCGACCGCTTCCCCAACTGGGCCCTCCACTCCCTGGGCATGGAGCAGCTCCTCGTCTGGACCGCCCTTGAGCTCGAGGGTCTGGGAGCCAACCTCCAGCACTACAACCCTCTGATCGACGCAAAGGTCGCCGAGGCCTGGAAGGTTCCCTCCACCTGGAGACTCGACGCTCAGCTCGTCTTTGGCGGCAAGTCCGGCGAGGCTGGCCCCAAGGAGTTCCAGGACATTGACGAGCGTGTCAAGGTCTATGGTGCTTAAGCGAGACGGAGAGAAGGAAATAGAGAATAAATAAAGCGTTTTTGTATTTGGGAAACGAAATGAACGGGAATGCATGGGCCGCCGGAGTTTTCTTTTGATGAAGCTCTATCTTTAGACTTGCAGTCATAGATATAGATATACAACTGTTCAACTTTTTGATGAAAAAATGCTGTTGCTGCTTTGAGTGATCTTGTCAATGCTGGGATCCTTGTACATGGTGATGATGTTGAGGAGTGACTAACTAACGCATAGAGACAATAGCCTATATCCTGATTCTCACTTTTGTTTGCAATTTGAATAAATTTCAAAGTAGTAACCCTATAGATTGTAAGCAAACATTGTTCCAACATGCAGTCGACAAGGTCATAAACTTTGACTATGATGTTGCACTCTCAACTTCAAATGTAGTCGAATCGATATCGACAAAGAGACGAACGACGTCAACTGAATAGTCTGCATCGGCCCACTCCTAGATGATCCCGGCACCTGGATGTACGATGATCGCCTCGCGGAACACGGCCCGGTGCTAGGTTATCTGTCATCATAGTAGGAGTAATAAATGCTACCAGATGGCCGGGTTCAGCGTATTTGTATAGTAGTGGTACATACTATCCCCGTATATCAAGAGCAGGCATCATCAAGCAGCTATTGGCTCTCGTATCGTCTTAGTCGCATTTGCTCAAAGTGGAGAGGCTTCATGGACGACATGTCCGAAAACGTGTGACCGGGTAATCATTCCCTTTTGGGAGGTTCTGATGGGGCTAGCACTGGGCAGTTTGCTTATATACCTACGAAGTAAGCTCTTGGGGTATATGTGAAATAGATCCAGGGGGTATGATGGATTTCGTAAGGCTTGCAGGTTGTCACGTATAATTGTCAGCCGGAGTTGGTCTTTGGGAGAGCTGGGTGGATGTGAAGGTGGTTTGTAATAGAAATGCTGTGGACGGAATCTTATGTATTTGCTACTACTAAGGTAAGCACCTGATTGCAGTGGTATGGGCGCTGATGACGGGAATAGTGAGTACCCTAGAGAGAGAAAGAGAAAAGTCAACCAAGCTGTCTGGTCATTTCCCAGCTTTTAGCTTGATATCTCATTGAAGTTGCTGCCCATGTACATGCATTCCGTATACAACTGGAACTATCATGTTTGGGGTAAGTACTTGAGAATAACTGACTTAGCTATCTTGATGTACGTTGCCATTTATTTACCTAGCAGTACTACTGGTAGGAAAAGAGAAGAGGAAAAATAAGTTTCCTTCTTTCACGAGGCTGATGAATCTGCTCACATGCAAAATGGGGAGAGAGAAAAAAAAGAGTAGAACTAAATCTGTTGAATCCGAATCACACCTGTAACACCGACGGGGGGCTGACATGGAATCCAAGCGAAGTGCGGGCCAAGATCGCCGCCCAGCTTCTTAAGTAGATGTTACTATTTTTAAGACCACCGCCAATTCGTGTAAAATACAGTAAAACAAACAAACAAACAACCTCTTCCTCTTATCAATACTAGTACTACTACTGCTGCTACTTCGTATTACAGTTTAATATATTTTAGGTAGGTCCCGTCGTTGTGTCGAGCCGATCCTTTCGACGCCCCGCGGAAAAATAGCTAGCCGTAGACAACCTACAGGCATCTGCCCTTAACTAATTAGCTGAGTGTTCCCGCTATTACACGCACTAAGGCCCGGGAACAGCTCTTCCCGAACGCTTCTGCGACACACCTTGCCCCGTTTCAGCCAGAACTCATCATCATGGAGCTTCTCGTCCAGTCAGTCGCTCGCACGGCTGAACCACGCGCGCTGCTTGTTTTACCCGATCGGAGACAGGCTTGGCAAGCTTGGTTGCGTTTGGGTTGGTTATCGTGGGGGGGAGGCGTAAGAATGCGGTGTCTGGGTGTGGACAGCTCAGCTTGAAGGGTTGATTGATTGATTTCTCTTTCTCTTCTCCTCCTGACTCCAGAGTAATACGAAGCACGGAGGACTCTCAACGTATTTCTTGATTGATATATTAACTCTCAACAAACGATCTTTCTTGCTTTGATTCGAAGCATTCAGTCGCTAATCGCTAATCGAGAGTACCAATATCTCAGTCGACTCGAGACCCTCTCTGACTTGGTTAGTTGAAGTTGATCGAATCTATACCAGGCGCTCTCTCGATGAATGCTCTTCCGAGATAGTAGAGTACCTACTATAGTGCTACCAACGCTTTTACTTGTACAGACATCTTGTGAAACTTCAACACAAGGGAGTGACATGCAAGCAAGTATCCTCTGAGTCTGCGCCTTGCTTCTCCCTTCAGGAGAGCAATCTTCCTCCCTTGGCAAGACACTTCTGCTCAAAACGACTCCCTTTCGTCCAAGAAACACCAGCCCATGACGAAATCCCGGCTCACCTTTTATACGCTCTGCTGCTGGCTATAAAGGCGGTTTGCCCTTGACACAAACCACCTCTGTCTGCAACGGGCATTTCTGAGCAGTAACAAATAATCGCCATGTATCGCCAATCCAACTCCACGCCGTTCTCATGGACAGTTGAATCGTCCCCATTCTCCGCATACTGGACACCCCGTACTGGCTACTATGTGACTACCTTCACTGTGCTGCTCGCCGTGTGGCTTTTTTTGCGACCAAAGTCTCAATCTAGCAAGCTTGGTGTACCCTTCTATGGGGCCTCGAAATTGAAATGGATTTTTGATGCAGAATCACAGATCGTTGAAAGCTACAGACAGGTTAGCTTACATGGACTTCTCTAATTCTTAAATATTCAAGACCTTGATGACTTACATGTCAATACAGTTTCAAGACCATGTATATCAAATCAAAGCGACTGAGGGGGTTCAAGCCATTATTCCCCCAAAGTTCATTGCCGAGCTCAAGGGGCTACCCGAGGATATTCTCAGCTCTGTGGAGGCTGTAGCTGACGTAGGATACCAATCTCCAACCCTCATGCCTCTCATATTCTAACCAATGGATGGATGGATGGCTGCATATAGGCTCTTCAAACCAAATACACCAAATTTACGCCGGGCCACAATGGCGAAATGCTGTCACTTCTCGTTAGAACTCGATTAACGCAGAACCTCGCAGGACTGATCCCTCAGCTTAAGAACGAGCTTGAGCATTACATTGGTACTGAGTTCCCCACTTGCGACGACTGGACGGCTGTCAAGTGGCAGCCATTTGCTCTGCGCGGCATCGCTCGATTAAGCGGCCGAGCTTTTGTCGGACCTTGGCTGAATCGCGAAGAGCAATGGCTCAGTGTAACCATTGATTTCGCCGTTGATGTCTTCATGTCTGTCGTCAAACTGCAAATTTTCCCGGAGTGGTTTCGCCCTGTCGCCCAATACGCCATATCAGATTTGCGCAAGATACGGCGAGATATCGACATTGCAAAATCCTTGTTGAAGCCCTTGCTAGAGGAAAGAATACGCGATATGGAGATTTCGGCCTGTCATGAACTACCGAATGACCTGATGCAATGGCTTATCGAGGCCCTACCTGAAGGAGAAAAGGCTGATGTTCAAACACACGCCGAACTACAGCTCATCCTGGCTGCCGCTTCGATTCATACCACAAATAACCTCTTGTTTGAGTGCATGGCTGATCTTGCCGCGCACCCTGAAATTCAGACAGAGCTACGGGAAGAGGCTTATCAAATATTGGAGGTGGAGAATGGCTGGGCTCGCAAGGAAAGCATGGCCAAGCTCAAGAAGCTCGACAGCTTCATGCGCGAGGTTCAGCGGCTCCATGGAAATATCAGTAAGTCGCCCAGGCTATACTTCAGCTCATTCGTCTAAGCAACGTCTAACAAATATGGCAGCGTCCTTTATTCGCAAAGTCATGAAGCCTATCGACCTTTCAGATGGCACGCACCTACCTGCAGGCACGAGGGTGTTAGCTCCCCAAGCAGGCATTTCCCTTGACGAGCAATTCTTCCCCAACCCCAAGGAGTTTGATGCGTTACGTTTCTACCACATGCGACAAGAGTCGGCCGAAGCAAGTAACCGCTGGCAGTTTACATCACTCAATGATACGAACCTCAATTTCGGAGCGGGAAAACATGCTTGCCCTGGTCGTTTCTTTGCTGGAAACGAGATCAAGCTTATCATAGCATTTTTCCTCATCAACTATGACGTGAGGATGAAGGAGGGAGACAAACGACCAGACCCGATGGCGCTGGTTATGACAAAGGGACCAAATCCGAACACTGAGTTTGAATTCAGACGGCGACAATTGGCGAACTAATACTACAAATAAGAGAGGGGGTAAATATGGCGTAACGGTTACCTATGCATGGATATATATATGCATTTTTTGGCGTGTAAAGATGACTTTTTGGGAATCTTGGCATTGTGCTAATTGGCTGGCACGGCGTTGGGTAGTGAAGTGAATATGCATCAGATATAAGCATAGAGAACTTTTTACATGGGGCTTACTAGAAGCCAAAAAGAATAAGAAAATATGATGCCATTTACCTGATTGATAGCAGTAATATAAGTCACGAGTTCTGGTGATGTTCTCATAGGAAAAGGGATGTGGAGGAGATTTCAGGGCTTCTGGAATCCCTCAACTTTGAAGAGAATCGCCGTATATCTCAGGAAGAGCTAAAATTCACTCACCGGAGGTTTAAGATATGCGTAGATAAATTCATCAATAACAATCCTCGTCAACCTAATAGCACATTTATCGCGTTATCTGAATTACATTTTGTTTTCTTTTAAATAGTAGTATTTTTTTGCACTGGGATTAAAACACCCTATATAGTAACAAGAACACAAGCTCAAAGCTAAAGAAGATCCCCTTATCCGGAACGCCCCATGCCATTATTGAATGAATCAATCCCTTTAAAACCGACACCGTTCGGCGCACGAAGAGCTTAGATGCAAGCAGCAGCCTGATTGGGAATCAATTCGTGAAAACCAAGCAAACAAGACTTTTTGGCAATCAGGACTTTATACAGGCCGATAGATAATCATCATTACCATCATCGTTGCTTATTCGCCGCGCATGTACTGACCAGCGACAAGGCAGTGGTCACGCTCGAAGGGTTCTGGAAAGCAAATATATTAGATGATGATTCTTTCAACGAATGGAAATCAGGAAGTTTCTTCTTACCTAAGGTGAGCTGGAACTTGGGCTTGATGGATTCGGCACGCATCTTCTGGACTTCGCTGGCGAAGACCTCGGCGGCGGGGGCTGTGCTGTCGATACAGTTGGCCTTGATAGAAATCAGGACACCGCCACCCTGCTTGAGGAACCAGTTGGCGTTCATGGCAACAATACGGGCTTGATCAGGCTGGGCAACATCGGCAAAGATGACATCGACCATGGGGACAACCATGCGGTAGCGGACGGGCTGACGGGCATCCTCGACAATGGGGACAACGTTGGGTCGCTTGGCAGCCATGGCAATGAGATCACGGCCAGAGCGGTTAGAGAACTCAACAGCGTAGACGAAACCGGTAGGGCCAACAAGGTCGGCAACGTGCGAGACAGAGGTACCAGAGGCAGCACCAAGGTACAGAACGCGCGAACCAGGACGAATGTAGATGTCATCCGCACCACCGGCAATGGCAGCGCAAAGCTTGCTTCGGAAGGGGTTCCAAAGTCGGTACTCGACCTTGGTGGTCGTGGTCGTGCCGTCGTCGTTCTCGACGGACTCGTCAACGCTGATGCGCTTCTCGCCGTAGACAGACTCGCCGGGGTTAAGGTTACGGGTTGCTATGCCGTCTTCCTTTCCACCACGGACGACAAAGACACCGGCGTGACGATGGGGCTCCTAATCAGCCGAAGTCAAGTCAGTCTAGTGTCACTTTTGAAAGCAGTTTAGATCATGGAGAATTTTCAACGTACAACGACGACCTTGGCACCGCCTCGCATGCCACCAGGACCACCGCGAGCACCTCCGCGGCCACCTCGTCCTCCACGGCCTGGGGGACCTCCTCGGCCACCACCACCGCGACCGCCAAAGCCGCCAGGAGCGCCTCGACCACCACCTATACCAGTATAGTCAGCATTGAAAAGTTCTATCGCAAACGACACTGCAGGACGAGCATACCTCGTCCACGAACACCGTTAGAAGAGCCGCGGCCGCTGAAGCCTCCACGGCCTCCTCGAGGAGGAGCTCCTCCTCGGCCACCACCACCGCGACCGCCAAAGCCGCCAGGAGCACCTCGGGAAGTGAAGGGCGCCATCTGAGAGAAGTGGGAAAAAAAGTTTTTGGGGTCGGTTTTTTTTATCGAACAGGGATTGAGTGAGATATGTAAAAGTTGAAGATCTGCAAAACTCAGAGACTGGAGTCGAGCAGAGCGATGGGCTTATGAGATTGCAGGTGGCGGAGTTTGACTCAATAGGCAGAAGTTGCCTTTGTAATTGGGTCTGCCAAACACGTTTGTTTCTGAGAGACTCGGCGAGAAAAGAAATTTTTGAAGCTTTTCGCAAGAAGCTTTAGTCTGCAGCCCCCACTTCGACCATTATGGGCTAGAGCGAATTGATTTACGGAGCCGGTCGCACCGACATTGTTCCGATTGTTTTTAAAAAAAAAAGTTGATTTACAGTCACGTGGGCAGCATTCTGCTGAATCAGCCGCTAAGATCATGTGACGCTGAGATGAAGATGCATTGAGAAGTACGATTTCACAGCTGGAAAATTCCAATGCACGTTTTATTTGGTTGAAAATAAATCTATAGACAATTCGAATTCAACAAATATTCTTGATCTGAACTTTTTTTTTTACCTTTTCATATAATTTCATCGCTTGTTCCCGCCATTTTCAAGTGTCTTTATTCGCTAGTAAGTTGAGAATTCGCGCCGCCATTTGATTGGAGCAGGGCAGAGTAACCCTAACACTTCCCGAAAGGGTAAGCGAACATTGTGGTTCCCTGCCAGCGCTTTAGGGCAAAAGTTCAGAATTTCTCAACTTCAGCCCGCGAACCCACGTCGTCGAATCAGTCACCACCAAATAAGCCGCCGAGATGGTGAGTGCCTACCCCCATGCTGCGTGTTTGAAGAGTGTTGGAAGAGGAGGGAATTCTGGGCATTGTTCAGGAATTGAAAGTGCCGTCGAAACAATACTGTGCACCCTTTTTGGGTCGCTCGAGACATCATGGAGGATGATCGTGGCACGAGATGAAATCAAGGAGAAAGAAAAAAAAGGCATATATACTGACCGTCTGGTTCTACGAAAATACAGGTTCGATACGCCGCGACCGAGATTCAGCCCGCGAAGTCGGCCCGCGCCCGCGGTGCCTACCTCCGAGTTTCCTTCAAGAACACCCGAGAGACCGCTCAGGCCATTAACGGCTGGAAGCTGCAGCGAGCTGTCCAGTTCCTCGAGAACGTCAAAGAGCACAAGGAGGCTGTCCCCATGCGACGATATGCCGGCAGCACTGGCCGCACCGCCCAAGGTACGACTTAAAAGTCTTTCCTATCACTGCAAATCCCGAGAATGAATTCTATGGCAAAAGGGGACATGGATATCTCAGAAACGAGAGAATTGAAAGGGAATAACTTCTGCTTTATGGACAAGTCATGCTGATGGATCTTCTTTTTGTGCAATAGGCAAGCAGTTCGGTGTCTCCAAGGCCCGATGGCCCATCAAGTCCGCCGAGTTCCTGCTCGGTCTCCTGAAGAACGCTGAGGCCAACGCCGACGCCAAGGGCCTCGACACTGGTGCTCTGGTCGTCAAGCACATCCAGGTCAACCAGGCCCCCAAGCAGCGAAGACGGACGTACCGTGCTCACGGTCGTGTACGTATACTCTCGATTTCCCAAGGTCAATTCTTTTCTCCAGCGCAACGTGTGGTTGGAACCCAGGCGAATTCCTTTCTTTAGAAGGGCTATATTCGTCTGGGCCAGCCAACGTTGATGCGGAAAGTTGGCAATCTCTCCCGAACGCTTTTTTCTAACCCATTCTAAATAGATCAACCCCTACATGTCTAACCCCTGCCACATCGAGCTCATCCTGACCGAGGGTGAGGAGGTCGTCCAGAAGTCCGACGAGGTTGCCGGCCGCGAGCGCCTCACCGCCCGCCAGCGTGCTGTCCGCACCCGCAAGGCCATCACTGCCGCATAGAGCGGGAGAGGATGTGTTTTTCATTAAAAACCAAATGGCTTTGTTTTTATTGAGATGAAGCAGCGACGGGAAAAAGCACAACTGTTCGTCTTCTGGTATTTTTTGCACTGGGGCAAGGGACAAATATTTTTTTTCGTGGCTTCTTCAGGTGTATGGCAGGCTACGGAAGAAGGGGAAGAGGGTTCGTGCATGGCATTTAAAAGGGAATACAAAGATTATTTGCATGCAACAAATCTTTTTTATTATTTTTCCGCAAGGGAGGTTCTTTTCTCTTGACGGAATCAATGACATGAAATAAACAAAAAAATCACAAAAAACCTGCTGTGCACTTACGTCATGCTGCTGGGACATATGAAGATCGTGACTAAGATGTGATTTGCCAGTACTCATATATCGCATAAGTTACGAACCAAACCTTGATTTCCATCATTTGTTCATTCTGGGGATTCTAATACACTACATATACATACACCCCTACATAGTAACATTGGCCGAAAATCATCAAAAGCCACAATTTTCGTCAGAGACGGCTCCGTATCCCACTAATGGCATCATTCTAATAAGTCCAACTTATCCATCCTTTTATCTATTTCTCTCAAAATAAAAACAATGATTTTCCAAGTGGCTAAATCGCGTCGTCTAGCCGATTCATTGATCCTCCTACCATTTTATCCTCCTACCATTTTATCCCCTATTCCAACGCCAAGTGGGAGGGGGGTATATCCTCCAGGGCTCAAGAGAAGGATCCTGAACCCGTTATGCATATAAACGCCTCACGGCGTTTATAAAAAAGAAGCAAGCAGTGCACCAAATGTTGACCAAAGTCTGGTAGGGCACGCTCTTAAAGATCTCATCTTTTTCGATCAAGGCTTTTGTAATTTCCTTTCGCCAAAGTGCAGATCGAGATGGGAAAAAGAGAAAAACAGTATTCTCCACATGAGCCAATAGTTCCAATTCCAAAAGGGTATCTTTTTTTGTGTGTATGTCTGATTGATCGTGAAATGAATGTAAGAACAGGATTCCCGTTTAGGCCAGCCAGGTGGCCCCCAGTGCGTAAGCTTTGCTGGTTATGGGCAATAGTGAATAAAAGAAAAAAATAAGAAGAAGATATCCGTCCACATGCGACCGAAGCAAAGCAGTCGCGCCGGGGCGCGGGGGGGGGTGAGGTTATGAGACATTGCCCTTATTTCCTGACTGTATATTCATCATGAGGTCATTTCAACAAAATGAGAATCAATTAATAAAAAAAAAAACATATTGAGCATTAAGCAAGCATTCGTTCAAAGAAAGAAGAGGCCAAGGAAGAAGGAGGCGGGGAAAATCATTCCGTCATCATGGGGGCCGCAGCATCGTCAAGTTTCGAGAGAGTTCCAGAAAAGCGTGCCATGCCAGGGCAGTCAAAACCATCAGTAATAGCATCGTCAGCATACTGCTCAGGATACACTTTGCTCCAACCCTGCTCCATCAGGAAAATATGTTCAAGAGTCTTCATTTCGGCGGGTAGCATATACGGCACGATGCGACCAAGGAACTTATCCTTGGAGTATTGCATAGAATGGAATATATCATGCCGAAGGGCGTTTGCAAAAGCATGGCCAATTTGAGCCTCCGTTGGCAGAATTGCTCTGATATCGAGAGTGCGCACATCTATAAACACATAGCCACAAGATTTGAAAGATACGGAGCTAAGACCATATCGAGACTCATCAGCTTTGAGCTTGTTCACATCTGGTAGGAAAGGGGAGAGGTCCTCGGACTTGTTGGATCCATCCATATCCGAGCTAGACGAGTCGCGAAAACGGGGAAGCAGACGCATTTTGAGGCCAGGGCTGAAATGCTCGCAGAAACCAGCCCACGAAAAGGTGTCTGGTATCGCAAGTCTGTCAACTGAAGGTTCTTCAGGCATTGGAGGAAGTGCCGCTGGTTGGAACAGAGCGGCCGGAATAGGGCCAATAACGCCAGGGAAGAGTGGGGGAATCGGAAGGCCAGCATCATCGGGAAGTGGAGCAGCATTTGCTGGCTGTGCAGCAATGGCGGGTGGTCCAGAAATAGAGACGGTTTCAAGATCCAACTTCTCAAGACAGTGCAGCGCCATGTAACGGGTTGTTTGGAACAAAATATGCGGGGAGAACCAGCAGTTTTTGAGTGACAAATACTTGACAAAAGGTAAACACAAAAGCCTGTCGGCATCCTTGGCGCCGTCGGGAGAAATCATCAAGTCTGGAGATTCAACAAACGGGGCTGGCAGGATATATTGATTCCGCTGATACGGGCCCCTCGCAAACTCACCACCACATATCCACTCGAAGCGAAGGCTCTCAATGTTGGGCTGCCGCCCAATGTGGTCATTCAGCAGCTTGTAGACCTTGCTCACGGCGTCAACGGGAGACACATGAACGTCTTCGACAACGCCGGGGGAAGGCTTGGAAATCTTCCTCCAATCAGCAATAACTGCAAGAGAGACGTTCTTGATACTAGGGATATTCTCCCAGAGTTCTTTGCGGCACAAGATGTGGATGTGAGCACTAGGAATCTTGGCGATGGTCACGTTGGTCAAATTGCCAAAGCATCCATCTCTCGCATTGTCGATGACGCTAATAACATAGGACTGAATCATGGCACGATGAGCCCACTCTAACTCAAGAAGCAGCTCCTTTTGGGCCCGTGTGAGGTTGGTTGGAATAAGAGGCTGACGGCTTGCGGCCTCCAACGCGGCCTGTCGTTCAGCCTCTCGTTCAGCCTGTCGCAGCTGGATGTGAAGTGGAAGTGCAGGGGGCGCAGGGGGCGCAGGCAGCTCAGGCATTTGAAAAAGCCCGTTATGAGGCATCTGGAATCCCAAGGGATTATGCATAATATCATGCTGCTGTTGCTGTGGTAGCATTGTGTGCTGGAAGTGTTGCTGCTGCTGCTGCTGCTGCTGCTGCTGTTGCTGCTGGTGGTGAGGGTGATGCTGCTGTAGGAGATGTTGGAGCTGAAATTGGCGCTGGGCCCTGCGGGAGATACGTGCCTCCTGCTGCTGTTGCTGTAGTTGCTGCTGCTGCTCGTCGACATTAACCTCCCGCTCGTCAAAGTCGATGTTGGAAATCGTGACACCCTCAGTCTCGAGCAGCAGGTCGATCGCGTCGTGAACGTAGTAGCCGGCAAACCCAGCATCGGAAATCATCTTCTCCAGAACCCGACGCTTGAAGTTATCATGCTGAGCTGTGGCGCTGGTCAGATCCCGAGAAAACCCATTAAAATCGGACGCAGTCTTCAGCGTATCACCCTTCTTTGCACGACTCTCCTGACGCCAATCGCGAGCATCGAAGACAGGATCGCGGTTGTTGATCTTTTGTACTGCATGCTCAGGGCCGACCAGGAAGCCCAGGCCAGCATCGCAGCAGAGGCCGATGTTGGTCACTTTGGTCAGGCAGCGAAGGGCTTTCTTCATGCTATCAGTTTCGTCGGCGGTCTGCTCGAGACCCTCGAGGTCCGTATAACGGTGGTACGTTTCATGAGGCCATCGATAGACGCCCCAGAAGGCAGGGACGGCCTCTTGGGCAGGCTTTACGGGCGGGTAGGCAAGGATGAACTCGTCCAGCTCGAGTGACAGAGCGAAGCGCAGGATGTGGGGACCAAACGACTCGAAGATGCGCATGCCGTTGGAAAACAGCCTCGATGTGATGGCAGCATTGTTCTCGTCATCTAAGCTGGTGTACAGCTCGGCGCGGAAAGGCACGACGACATTTCGAAAGTACTGGGCAGAGACCTTTGCCTCAAACTCCCTGCACACCAGGCGGAGGGCCTGGACATCAGCCCGGGTCAGGTACCTGGTGATGATTTCGAAAATCTCGACCGGTAGCTGCGCCATTGGCCACGTTGCAATGTAGACAGACGGAGGAGCCGCTGCAACGGGAGCTGATGGAGATGGTCCTGGATCTTTGGTGATGAGGCCGAGCAAGAGTAAGGCTGATGATAACGAGTGTGAGGACGGGCTGATTTTGGAGATGTAGGAGGAAGATGAAGAAGAAGAAGTGGTGCGGGCAGAGGCCGAGCCCGCTGCGGGGTGTTTTCTAGCAGCGCTGGCGGCCTTGTTAGGCGGTGGTGCTGGGCTGAGTGCGCTGTCAAACAGGTGAAGGCCCAGCAGCCGGTCGATGGAAAACGGCGTCCCGAGAAAAGGCATTTTGGGGCGGGTTTCAGCAGAAAACAAACAAACAGACAAACAAACCAAAATGCCCCCAAAATTTCTTGAGGCCACAAATGGAGACGAGAGTTATACGTCTAGAAAGGAAAATGGGCTTTTTTGTATACCAGCCCTTATTCCTGGCTAGGGGCCGAGAGAAGAGAAAGAAGTTGGAGAAATGAGCCCTGATGGGCCTTTGTAGGCTTCAAGCCTCCCTTCCCTATGAGCTTCACAAACGCAGCAAGCGTTTTTTTATCTTTACTAATACTAGCATCAAACAGTTTCGATTTGAAGGAGGCGACGTCAAATATGAGACACGGGATGAGTGTCTGCTGTGTGTTTTTTTTTTCTGAGACACGGTACCAAGACCTGCAGTCAATGGGCGCTGGAAAGCTCCACCGTCTTGGTTCTCGACCTGAGGCTCGGCTGGCCGCGGGAGTAAGGGTGAAGGAGGGTAGAATCGATATATATTCCGAGCTCGTTTGAATATTTTTGTATAGAGTAGACTAGCCAGCGGTTTTTGATGGCCCGATATGCCGACGTTGTCTGCATATAAGGTGGCAGAAGAGACGGGCTGATGGCTATTAGGCAGTTGACAAGACATGCACGCAGCGCTTCATGCAAGCCTGCATCCTTCGTACCTCGTCAATGAATGGCACAAATGAAAACGATGAAAGAAAGGAAGCCAACAAGTATTAGAACAGGCGGCCAGACTGTTGCTTTTGTTCGTCCAAGATCCCAAGAATCAAGCTTCTGTCATCTGGAAATATTCAGCCCACCATTCCATGCGGCAGTAACACATAAGACTTGGCAGAACGACGATTCTGGTTGGGAGAGACAAGTACTTGTGCTACTTTGATGAAATACAAGAATTTTGATATTTTCCACCGTCAACGCCACTCTATTTCTACTCAGGATAAGTCAATCCCGTTGCTGAGATGATGAATGTCTACTACCTTGAACAGGTAAGAGGACACCATCCAGCCTGCGAGTCATGATTCTTTTCGACGAGGGCCTCCCAGCTGAGTGTTTTTGTATCGCGGATTGGGCAAGGCGTCAACCCTCCTGGTATTATTTCCATCTCGCACAGGCATGTACTTGTAATAGCGGCAGCAAAGCTGAGAGATATGGCGATGTCAGATCGCCTTGGATTACTGTCATGGCAGCCCCGATATTACTGTGCATCGACTAATAAGGCCCGGCACTTGTGGCCTTCCGGGTTCACAGCGCGTGGAGGCGGGGCCCTGGCACTATTTTACAGAGGAGACTGGTAGGACGGAATGCTCCGTACAGTCACCACTACAGCCGCTAAAACGACATTTAGTGGCCACGCTAGGGACCTTAGCTAGGGCCGCGGGGCAAGGGCCGGGCGCTCTGGCATGCTAAGCATTACTGGTTGGAGGTCTCTATACTTAGATTCCGAAGCCCGTAGCCGCGGCGGCAGTTGGTGGATGCTAGATTCCAATGTACAGGTACATATCGACTAACCTTACGTCGGCTGGCCTCACTAGCCCCGATGCGGCCCTGCGCTGCTGCTCCGTTTTTGACACCATCACGGCATTGATCGACGACGCGGGAATTTTGTTCTTATTTTCTCCTCTTAGTGCTTTGTATCCTCCGCCTCACTTTCTTGAGCTGGCTTTCCCCCATTCTCCCCTTGCAGAATTTTGAGCGAAATCAGGCCAGCGAATAGTGTGGCAGCAATGGACACGGCAAAGAGGGCACCGAGGCTATTAGCCTGCATGAAACTTCAGCTCAGAACGGCATAAGGCGAATAATGCTATCGCCGACTTTGGGTGGGTATCACGAACCGTACAGTATTACTGTCTTAATCTATTGTTGCGGTGGAGAGCACGTTCTACTACGACCTAGTCTATTATAACTACCTACCTACCTATTATGCATCGTGTCTGTACGGCCATCCAAGCTCCAGGCAACGATCGATGCGCTATTTGTATCCCGTCATCTGTCGCACCCACCCCTGGCAGGGCACGACACGGATCAGCCGCAGATACTTTGCGGTCTTACTCATGAAGGAAGGGCCAATAACAGCTCACGCGCACGTACTCCGTACTTTGTGCTTATTTCGCGCAGAGCACGTTCTTGATTTGTTCACTAGTGCGTGTGCAAGCTAATATACTAATATATTGATTGTATATACATCTGACAACACTCTCAATCATTTTTTTTAAAGAAAGAAAAGAACGCTAACCAGCCCTCAGACCATTAATGAAATATTCTACCAAGCCTACGTATGAGGCCTGGGCAATAGAGCAAGAGTAGAAACAAGTTGCAATGAAAAAAGTACCCGAAAAGAAAACAAGAAACTCCACCGCCCATGATGCCAAGTATCGACCATCACAACGCTCGTTTCTTAGTTGCTTCCCCAGAACCAGTATCTAAAAACAATTCGAGTCAGCATCATGTGGTCTTTTTCTTCCATTATGGACAGATATGGACAGGAATGGACCCGCCTCTTTCGAAGAAGATGTGGAGAACTGGGGGGGAAGGGCTAGAGATGGGATGGTGGCTTACACTGCTGAATATTGCACTTGAATGTTGGCAGGTTGGCCCTGGCATGTAGCCGGCGCGCTACCTCCGGCTGTGTCGACCCTGTACACCTCCTTGATGCCACCAGTTGCGCCATCTTTGGCAAGGAGCTTCAACCACGGAACAGCACCTGAACCTGATGGCCCCGCTGCCGCAGTGGATGGTGCAGGGACGCTGTTGTTCTTGGAAGTAGGTACTGTACCGATGTCAAGAGTGGGCGTATCCAGGTTGAAGAATGGCGTTGTGCTGTCGACGAAAAAGTGGTGTCCAGAGATAGTCAGCGCCAATGGGCCGAGTGATCCCGTGGAGGTGACGGCGTCATAATAGAAGTTGACGGCCATGCCGGGGACTGTTTGCAACAGGTCCTGGTTGACGGCAGCAAAGCAGCTGGCGTTGAAGAGGGTGGCCAAGGCGCCAACAGCCGTGGGAGGCGCACTAGGATTACTCGCATCGCACGTGTAATTCTGGGTGCCTCGGCCGACGGCGACGTGCTTCACCGTCAAGCCTACAGATGGAGGCGGCATACCAGCGACTGGATTCATGCCGTTTGTCAGCGATGTTTATCTTACTTTTTCGGCCATATCGAGTAGATATGGCCGAGATGAGGTCAGAAATGATGACGCGAAGTTGAACTTACTCGTAGGCATCTGAGCCCCTGACAAGTTGCATGTCGGTTGTGCGGGCTGTACTTTTGAGGTCTGGACCTTTGATGCAAGCAGGTTGAAGTAAGCTGATAGGGAGTCTAAGGCTGCCGCCGGGTTGACAATATCTTTGAGGTTGAGCCTAGGGAGGGCTGGAGCGGCGTGAGCCCCAAAGACGGCTAGCGATGATACCAAGACTGTTGATGGACGCATTGTGTATGAGGAGGAGATATCGAATGTGGGGAGTAAAAAGAAGAAGAAGATGATGATGATGATGACGAGGTTTCAAATTCGGCTTTAAAGTCAACAATTCGATTCCAATAACCAGATTGGTAGATGCTGATTATGGTGCGTGATTCGTATCCAAGGACCAGCCAACAAGCGTTATTGTTTTTTGTTTTTTTAATGCTGAAGGGATAATTGTGAAAGCACAAATGAATAACAGACGATAACTCAATGAAAATAAAAAAGACAAAAGACAAAAAAGGAAATGGTGATATGCAAGAGATATTCAAGCTGAGGTTGTTTCTACCACTTTTTCCCGAAACCCAAAACAATGCGGCCGCCACCCTTCTCTTATAACCAACGCACAAAACCCGCACCCGGCTTGTCTCACTCAATCTACGCGAGCAAAATCATTTGCATATACGGAGTACCATTCTAGATGATGCAGCCCTCTCCACTGCGTTGCGTAACGCGCAATTCCTCCGCTTGGCTTTCTTCTTGCCGCCTTCCGATCCGGCGCCAACAACTAGCAGCGAAGAAAATAGATGAGGCGGGAAAGAATAGGTAAAACCCCCCATGCCCTTCCAATCTCTCTCTCTTCTTTTTTTGGTACCTATTGCCGCTGGGGGGATTGATTGGACGAGAGATGTCGCTGGTAGAGGCGCGCATGGAACAGGGATGCGGCGATGGTAGGGGTGTGATTGGCTGGGTTTGCAGCGATTTAGGCGCCCGCACTGGTAGAGATTTGGAGCCTTGAAAGTGGTAGGTGGTACTGTAATACCGCAGGAGCAAATATATACTCCGTAGACGGGATATGAATAGCTCTCTTGGCGTAATTTATTGAATTTGGTGAATCCGATGATATGATGATGGAGAAATATATACTCTATACGAAGAATATCAGTTGATATTCCATGTAAGTTACTGGATATCCTGGGTGTCAAGGTAGCTAGCTACCTATCTGGTAGCCAAGGTACTTCGTATTCTATACTACTGTACTCCGTGCACTATCTAATTGATCCATCTCAATACTAATGCACATGTTGACATTGACTCAAAGCACAAGCCAGAAACTAACAAATAAGTTTATCACAAGATCTCCATCTTCTTCAGCTCATCTCTTCAAGATCGCCCCCCCCAAAAAAGAAGCCGTCTCGCCTTCCAAGAAACCACCCAAGCCAATCCCCTCTCACATAACATCTGCCCATTTCCTTTCCCCACACCACCAAAAGGGCGCCACCTGTTCGGCCCGCGGCGGCGGTTAAAACGAAATAAACGAAAATCTAGGTTCTAAAAAAAACCGAACCATTCTTTCATACATGGAACCACCCAATCCAACCCCGTCAATCCCACCCAGTATCCAGTATCCAGAAATAGAAACACAGATCTCGCCTCCAGCTGGCCGACCAACCAACCAACCAACCCCTCCCCGATCTCTCCATCTCACCCACGCACGCGATATCTCATATTACTAGCAGTATGCATGGCACTTCCGAGATAAGTGTGTGGCGCTATTGAGCAGGGTATATTCGTTGTGTTGTACGTTGCACAAAGAAGAAAAGAAGGCCTGGCTCGGCCTGGCTCGGCTTGATTATTATTTATTTAATCTAGACGGCAATGTATATTCTCCGTACAAGCCCATCAGATACCCAGCATCAGGCGTCGGCTAGAATATTATACCGCATCAAGGGCATGGCCGGCTATTCAGCACTCCAAAGTGGACCATCCAGAATCTACAGTTTCAAATAATTCATGATGAAAATAAGATGAATTCTCAAAATATACGGTAGTATAGTATTTACTTATATACTGAGAGAAGGCAGTGGGAAATAATATAAAATTGTAGAATGAGATAGTGGGAAAGTATAAAATAGCAGGCAACGCGTGTAGTAGCTACGAGGTAGGTAGAGTACTATAAAGATAGCAATAGTACCTAGTAGGTCTACGGAGTATTACTAGGGCGCGGGATAATACTGGCCACTCCCTGGATCAATATACGCAAATAGACCCCCTCCTAGGGCCTCGCTGGACGGCCGGCGTCTAAGTAGCATGACTACCTACCAGTAGCACCACATTCTTGCCTCGCCAAGTAAAGTCATGTCCCTTCATCTTGCCAAGTCCCCTCCTCTCAAGATGCTTGTGCATTCACAGCCAGTAGATGAAATTTGCAGATGCGCCAAGTTGCACTATCAATTGCATGCACCAGGATAATAAGAACACATCCATTCTTTGCCACGCTCACACCACTGTCTATCCCCCCCATGACAATAGATATCATCTCCCCAAAGTGCACTGCTCCACCTAGAACAACAAAAGAAGAACTCCGTGTGTATCATTTATAGTAGTACATGTGGTCATATCCAAAAGGGGAACAAAAGCTCCTCCCACTCTTCAACTCTCAGCTATCCGTCTCCGAATGATCAGACCACTCCCCTCTTTTATCCATCAAAGCCATCCTCCTGCCAGTCTCCATGGCCACCTCCACCTCCGCCGCTTGCCGCCCCTCCACCTGCTCCCCTTCCACCAGAAGCCGCTCCGGCCGCTGCAGCTGCTGCTGATGAGCCGAAATTGCTGGCGTGCCTCTCAAGGTCTGTCGTGCCCAGCCAGTACAGCGAAAAGAAGACTAGGATGTGGAGCGCCACGCAGTAGGCGGCAAACAAGTTTCTGCTTGTCCGCGACGCTAGAACCATACGCGTGATTGAATAGACCACCCTCTCCGGGAGGCTCATACGTCGGTATGCTCTAGCCGACTCTCGGCCGCGGAACGCCGCAAACGGCGATATGTTGGATTCGTACGCCTTTCGGTAGCGATCCAGCTCCATACCAGGATTTCCTGTCCCGCCAATGCTGACCGTCGTCGGGTTCGGGTTCGTCGCATAGGCAGATGACGAGGATGTCGTGGCCCCTCCTCGGCTGTAAGTCGACACATACCTTGTCTTTTCGTAAAGAGTCAGGTTGTCTTTTTGCAGAGCGGCCACTTCATGGCGTAGTTGCTGCACCGCCCGGTGGCTGTCTGAAAGCTCCTGCTCCAGCTGGGCATTTCTCTTCCTGAAGCGATCTCTCTGTGCCGTCACCATCGGGAGGATACCTGATCCTCCTCCCATTGGCTCACGATCGCCGGGTGTCGTCCGAGGGTCTATTCCACTAATGATGGATGATGTGGGCGAGATCCTCCCTCCTTTCCGTCCTTGGGCACGAGTGATATAGGTGCCAGCAACGGATGCGCCAGATGGGAAAGCGTTCGCCCCCTCTGCCTGCAGATTTTCCAGGTCGCTTTCTAGCTTCTCATTCAAGTTCTGCGCCTTCTCCAGCTCCGCGTTGGTTCGCGAAACCTCTTCTTGTAGATCTTCTAGTCTGCGCTGCAGGTCTTGATGTGAGACCCGGAGAATCGTAAGCTCATCGTTGAGCTTCTTATTTCGTGCCAGCAAGAGCTTCTCCAAAGTGTCACCCTTGCTAGTGACCCCTTCGAGTTCGTGTGGTGCCTCGTCGTCGTCACCAGTCGAAAACTCAATGCTCTTAAGAACCTCAAGTTCTTGCTTTACTTCCTCGTAGTCACCCCATTTGTCAACCTTTGCCTTGAGAGACTCCTTTTCCTCTTTTAACAAGGCCACTTCACGCTCTGCCGATCGTAGCCTGCCGTCAATGTCGCGTTTGAACCCTTCTTTCTCTACTCTCGCTGCGTCAAGTTTGCGGATGAGAGACGAATTCTCTGAACGCATTCGCATGTATCCAGGGTCATCTTCCAGGGACGTCGAGTTCTGGGACTGTCTCGACGACTTGGTCTGGGCAAGTTCAAGTCTCATCTGCTCATTCCGTGCTTCGACCTCGGCTAGCCTGGAACTCGTTCTCTCCAAATCCACGTGGAGCATTTCAAGCTCTGCGTTCGAGGCTTGATTGCGTTGGCCATCTTGATCATCGCTGTTAGCCTTCCCAAGCCGCTGGTTGACTTCGTAGTTGGCCTTCAGTTCGCTTAACAGGCGCTCCTGATTCGCAACCTTGTCTTCCAGGGCCTTCTCTTTGGCTTCCCAATTATCCTTCTTCTCGTCCAGCACAGCAGTCCATGATGTTTCCACCTCTTTTACCTTGGCTTCCAAATTGTCTTCCAAATCTTTGCGGGCAGCGCGTTCACCCTGGAGCCTGGATTCCGATTCTTCGAGCTGCATCGTGAGCTTCGAGACGCTCTTTTGCAGATGCTGATTTTCTTCGGTAACCTTCGGCAGCGTGTCTTCAGATACCAACATCGAATCAACCGAGGCCTCTAGTAAGGGATATGGATCGGGAGCCTCAGACAATGAGCTATAGGCCTTGAGAAACGCTGAGTTCACCGATTTGGAATGATTCGTAAGAAGATCGATAAAGGTTTGGTATGCTGTAGCCATCCTATGTCAGCTGTTGATCTTATCTTGGAACGCATGGGTCGTGTAACCAGGAGAAATGCACCTTTAAGAAGCCCTTTGATCTCTGTCAACTTCGTAGCATCATCTGATTTTCTAAAGTCCTTTGTCTTCTGTGCCAGCTCCTTGCGCTGCACCGTCGAATCTCGCTGGTAGGTAACAATCTCCGACGCCGTGTTGTCCAGGTTAGATATCAGTGTTGTCAGGTCGACATCTGTGCGACACAGTTAGACGATGCAATTGTATTGATCCGTAGCATACTCTACATACTCCTCCATGCTGAGATGGCGTGAGAGAAATTATTTCCTCCGCCAGCATCGGGGCCGCCGCTCTGCGCTACAGCCCCTTCTGCGTCGTTCGACATGATTGCTGAGCCCCTGTAGTTGTTCGCCGTTGCTGAAGAGAGAGATGGTCAAGTCAGGAAAGCATTGAGATGCCGGTCTCGTATCTAATCAAAGAGTAAAGGATGCAGCTTCAATGGTTGCAAAAGATGACAGCTCCAAGTCGACGCGAACAGCCAGCGTGTAGTGAAACGATTGACGTAGCCAGAGTTGTATCGGCGCAAGGCGTCGCAAGCTTCCAGGTGTCGGTGCCCCGTAGTTCCAGCGTGGTCCTAGTGCTGCCGGCCAGCCACAGGGGGCTAGTAGCGGTGCCCCACCTCAGCCTCGCCCGCACTAACTCGCAGCTCTCCAGCAGTGGGTGAAAGGCTGGCGCATTCGTCACCTTGGACACGAGCTCTTTTATTCAGATCCTCCTCTCCGACGCATCTCCCCAAGACACTGCTCTCGATACGAGCGCGGTTCCTCCGTCGTGGAGCATCTTTCCAACAGATAACATGAGCCCGGTATTCAGATGACACGACCAGAAAGATATTCGCTGTCATGACATCCAATGGCCCGGGTGGAGGGGCATCATCATCATCATCCACCATGGCCTCGCCAATCGTTAACGTGCAGCCCTTGGACCGACAAGATGGACCATATGTACTTCAGCCATGGGTAGATTCGGTGCCTCTCTCTGCGGATGGCGATGAGGACGATATCAAGATCAACTGCGTCGAGTATTTTGGTTCGTGCGCTCTTTGTTTACACCTTTAATCACTTATACCATCTGCTAATCCTTACTGGCCTCGACATACAGATGGCAACCTCTACGTTGGGACTTCTGCCTCCGAGCTTCTCCATTTCGTTAGCATCCCTCCAGATCCCTCCGACAAATCCGGACGACCGGTTTTCATTCCAGCTTCCAGGCTCTCCCCTGCCTTCGCAGAGAACACCACGGCACGGCCTGGTGTTCAGCAGATCTTGCTATTGCCTCGGGTTGGGAAGGCGTGCATATTATGCAATGGAACCGTCACTTTTTACTCTCTTCCGGAGCTAAGCCCAGTATTTGGAACGAAACAGGTCAAGAACTGCGGCTGGATCGGTGGTGTCGACTTGAACGAGGGGGGACTTGGTGATGGAGCTACAAACACCGGCGAGACGGTTACAGCTCTTCTTTCTCTTAATAAGCGAATTCAGATTGTTAAAATTGACGAAGACGTGCGCGCTATCAAGGTATGATTCGGTGCTCCTTAATTACAAGGCTTTTTTTTTTTTGTGTGTGTTTTTGTTACTATTAGAGCTCATCACTCACACGTTTCCAGAACATCGACTTTGCGGGGAGCACTCTTTCGGTCCGACGAGACTCCATAGCGTGTGTCGCAGATTCAAAGACTTACGCTCTCATCGATGTTAACCGGCAATTAAAGATTCCTCTCATGAACATCTCATCCTTGGAAGAAAATCCTGCTTCTGCCGAGTTTGGCCATGTGCTAGACATTGCTAAAGGCGCAAACAGCGCCATTGGACGAAGTGCCTCTTCAAGCCAGACCCGACCTCAAAGTAGTTCGCAAGGTCATAACCGAAGTGTCAGTTTGGGAACCGCAGGCAAACCTGAAGATTCACAAACTCCTGGTTCTCGAGGAACGAGCCCACGGCCGCCTGCCTCACAGACGCTATCTCCCCCGGGACAACCGTCGAGCCCTCGACCTCCTGAGGAGCATAGTTCAACTCCGCCGCCTGTCGATAAACCACTGCCAGCGCCCCCTCCATCTTCTAGTCCAGCTCCACAACCTGTGGCAGTCTTATTAAAGCCACATATTACCTCGCCAACCCCAGAAGAGTTCCTTCTTGTTATGGGTACGAGTCCTTCGGATCCTGGCGTTGGCATGTTTATAAACCTTGATGGCGATCCTACACGACCAACAATTACATTCGACATATACCCCGAGCAAGTTGTTGTTGATGGCAATTCCTCAGATGCTGTCTCATCAGAAGACGAAGACGGCTATGTATTTGCCTCCATGACAAAAGATTTCCAAGGTGTCTCTCGCAGTGGAATAGAAATTCAAAGCTGGAGTGCCGGTAACGAAGCACATCCCGAAAAGCAATGGTTAGAAGCAGATGATCCCGACCTAAGCGGAACATACGGGATCCGTACTCTCACAAATAGCCAGGAAACCCAATCTGATGATGTCGTTGAGAAACTCAGCCTGAAAAAATTCATACCTTTTCCCAGCTCGGCTGAATTATCCACCCCAAAGACAACTACGCTAAAGTCCTCAGACTCTCGAACTTCTCTCTCAATCGAACGACTGTCGAAGGAGCGAGAGCTCTTTGAACGTGACACTGACTCACAAGACGGAGAACCGCTTCCAGAGGGGTGGGAGGCTGCACGAACTATAGAAGGAGAGGATTTTGCTCGCCGCCTTGCGAAATCCAAGACACGCGTTGCTATATGGCGTGGCAATCGTATTTGGTGGGCTGTGCGAAATCCTTTGATTATCCAGCTCGACAAAAAATTAGAGGGTGCGCGCCAAGCGGGATTCAGCGATAAGCAAGAGATTGATAAGCGCGCAATCATTATGGTTCTATCGACTATCCGCGATCGTGAGCCAAAGACGGAGCTTGAGTTTACTACATTCGGCTATATACAACAAAAGGCTGGAGTAATTCTTTTGATCAATCTCCTCCTTTCGGCACCGGACAGGGAATTTTCAGATGATGAATTAAACGCTCTACAGGAAGTCCTAGTGGAGAGCAAACTTGATCCTCGAGTTGTCTTATCTCTAATTCCAGGTGTACGAAATGAAATTATAGAGGGCCGTCAAGGTATTTGGATTTATGGCGGCGTAAAAGAATCCCCGGAAGCTTTCCTAGCAAGTCCAGCATTCCAATCACTATCTCAAGGGGGCATAAGAGGCCTTCAGCTCAAGACTCTGCATTTCCTGAGACGCTATCTACACGCTTGGAGAAAAATGAAGGGCTTTGGAAGTGTGTCAGTCGAAGCCGAAGTGTTTCGAACTGTAGATGCCGCATTACTACTCGTCCTACTAGAACTTGATAGGCATTCACCCAAGGGTTTAGGAAAGGGAGGTGCCGTCAGGGCGGAGATAGGTGCCCTGGTGGACGGCGGTTTGGACTGCTTGGATCGAGCCGCTAGCCTCCTTGAGTCGTATCACAGGTTCTTTGCTCTAAGCAGACTATATCACAGTCGCAAGATGTCTGCCGAAGTTTTGGCAACTTGGAAGCGCGTCCTTGAAGGAGAAGAAGATGACGCTCAAGAGCTCGTTGACGGCGAACAAAGGATACGGGATTATCTTACCAAGATCAGCAACCAAGAACTCGTTCAAGAATATGGGCTGTGGTTGGCTAATAGGAATCCGAAACTCGGCGTTCAGGTATTCGCGGAAGACAAGGGCAAAGGACCCAAGTTTGAGCCCGCAAAAGCAGTAGAGCTGTTACGTGCGGAGGCCCCCGGCGCTGTCAGATATTACCTGGAGCACTTGGTGTTCGATAAAGGATACGAGGCATACGTTAACGAGCTCATTTCATACTATTTAGAGGTTGTCATTAACGATCTCGAATCGCCCGCGAGCCGGGATCGCGTCTTGGCCGCATACGATGCCTACAGAGCTCTTCAAAGCCCAAAGCCAACGTACAGGCATTTCCTAACCGAAAATGCCCCTGAAGATGACGAGGTTTGGCAAAGTCGCCTTCGACTACTTCAACTCCTCGGCGGTCCCCACGAATACGACGTCGCCGCGATAAGGGAGCGCACAGACAAGTTATCAGGCGATTTGCTCGTCCCCGAGACCATCATCCTAGCCGGTCGAGAACGCAAGCATGAAGATGCCCTACGTCTCCTAGTCCACAAACTCGGCGACTACGATACCGCCGTATCGTATTGCCTCCGCGGCGGTGCGACCATTTACTCTCCCACTCAGGGCCGCCGCGACAGCATCCCCGAAACAGAACAGCAGCGCCGCCTCTTCCAGGTCGTCTTTAGGGAATTCCTCTCCATCGACGACGTGAGCGACCGAGTCGAACAGACTAGCGCTCTGCTCGACCGCTTCAGCGGATGGTTCGACATAGACGACGTGCTGGCCCTCATCCCGGATAGATGGTCCGTCGACATCATTGCGGGTTTCCTCGTCGGAGCTATACGAAAACTAGTGCAGGAGAAGAACGAAGCGGTGATAAAGAGAGCGCTGAGCGGCACTGAGAACTTGAGGGTGAGTTATGACTTGGTCGTGAAGATTGAGGAGAAGGGGCCTAGGATTGAGGAGGCGTCGAGTCAGGAGTAGGGCGGGTGTTTCATAAGAGAGGCATTATTCAATCTTAAGAAGAGCGATTTGTTATGGCGTTGTTTTTTCGAGGATGTGAGGCTATTTGAATGATTGGTTGGTGTTTATATCTATGAATGAATGAGATATATATATAGCGAAAATAATAATACATCTACTACAAAACGCTGCTCATCGTGATTCAATCGAACGAACAACGATTTTACCACAAGCACGGGAAGTCGGGCCGCCAGAACTCTCAGTCACATTTTCATTCTACCGGGGTTCTAAGAAGAAAGTAATGAGAATAAACTGGAATGCTGAATTGAATGTCATCTGCCATCCACCTTTAAAACGCCTTAAAACGTGCTTATATGAACGGCGCACGTATAAAATGCTCATTCCTAATCTGCAAGAATGAAACAAAAAAGCTAGCCATAAACAGGAGATACGACAACAGGTCTGCTTTACAAGTTGGACCTAGCCCGGGTAACTTAATACACATAAAATTTTCCCTGCTCTCAGTCTTCCTCATCATCAGCCTCTTCCACAGTAACAGCCCTACCCTTTCCTTTGTCAGACGGCTCTTCTTCTGTCTCAGCTGCTTCGCTCTGCTCGAGCTCTAAGATGCTCGGCTCTCTTTTGAGATCCGCTTCAGATGGAGATTCATGGGCATTGCTGCTTTCGGGTACATTTTCGATTTCTGTTTGTGGAGCAGCCTGTGTGCTAGCTTGGCTGGCCGTGTCTCCGTGGTCTAGACGAGATCCGCCTCCGAAGAGCTGGTTAGATCCACCCCAGTTTGGCAGCATTGGGCTTGGTGATACTACGGAAGGGTGATCTGATGAAGTACCAGGAACTGGCAGCGGATCTGCTCGTAGCCTCGCAGTATGGGATACAGGAGCAGGAAATAAAGAAGATTCGGCCGAGGCCGTCTCTTGGTTATGTGGCACTGTCGGTGTTGGCTGTACTGAGATTGATGCAGGCTGGCCTCCATTAGTAAGATCTCCAGGATGAGACACGCCATTAGACTGGGGAGGGAATTGCGGCGTAGTCTGAGCATTATCCAGTCTCTGTAGAGGCGTCAAGGACCATCCGGGAGGCAGCACTAGTCCCTCTGGCAACTCGTGGCTACCAGCAGGGATTGCTGTTGTGAGGGGACCAGCTCCGTGTCGAGTCATCAACGGGCTATTCATTCTTGGCGGTATGCCCGCAAAAGAGGAGGGGAATGGCGGCAAACTACCAAGCGGAGGTACAGGCATGGGCAGCGGCGGTAACCCTACCGGAGCCAGGCCCATGGGCGGCAAGCCGGGTGGTTGATTAAAAGCTGCAGGCAATTGGCCCTGACCGTTCTGCGCAGCATCTTGTGGCTGCTGTCGTCTCTGACGAAGCCGTTGAATCTCAGCGTTGAGCAAATTCGCAATCTGTAGCTCTTGTTGAGTATTTTGTAAATTCTGCAATTCGCGTTGCAACGTCTGCTCCGCCTGTTGTAAGAGATTCCCAATCTGCTGAAAATTATCGCCAGATGGAGGCGGCTGGGACTGGTTCTGAGAAGCTGTCGTAGCAGGATTTTGTTCCTGGCCGCCAGCGATTTGTGGCATACCAAACTGGTGAGCGAGCTGGCGGACTTGCTGGTCATTGGCCCCAAATCCAAGTCTAATAGGACCAAAGGTGAAGACACGGGGCTGTCCAGCGGCCGCTCCACCTTGGCGGGGAGGCGCAACATCGTTTTGCCCATCGCGATGTGCATTGTTGTTGTTATTGTTGTCGTTGTTTTCATTAGCACGTTGGTCTTGGCCTTGTTGCGGTGCCTGGCCGAACTGTATTCTAAGACCAGCAGCACGACGGCCGTTTTGAGGTCGAGCTTGCTCGCCTGTGACAGGGCTTCTACATGTCGGGCATACCTGCTGCCGTTCCAGCCAGCTCTTGAGGCAGCCAAGATGTAGAATATGACCGCATGGGAGTTTCTTGGGACGCACACGGTCGATAACACCCACGTTCTCTTCGGGATCCCAGATATGCATTTCCTCGCGGCAGATGATGCACGTGTTCTCTTGTGCGAGATCACGCTCAGTAGCATCTGGATACTTGTTCATTTCTTGAATAGCCCGTCTGTAGCGTAGAAGTGCGTTGAGCCTCTTGAGAAAGTCTCTTGTTGTCATGAACAGGTCCCTCATAATATGAATGGGAAGACCATAGAACATGAGAAGCATCATAAAGAAGGAGACATAGATTCCCAGTTTCACCATGTCTATTAGTAGATGTTAGAAGTTTAAGAACCAGTACATATATTTCAGGAGGAAGGTTCTCTCTTACCAGTAACCAGGTCCAGCCAAAGAATCAGCTCGCCCTTGGCTGACCAGCCAGGCACTTCAATATCCATTTCATCGATATCATCCGGGTTGGGCAAAGGTGCTTGGTTTTCTGGAGCTGGCTCTCCAGCTGCAGTGGCCGCTTCGCGCTGACGAATGATGGTCTCTCGCTGCTGCCTGACTTCAAGCTTCCGCTCCGTCAAACGTTTTTGGGTCTGCAGCTGGAGGATGCGCTGCTCTGTAAGCGACACCAAGTAGCGAAATCCCGTTCTTCCCGAACAAGTAGCGAGGATAGCAAACTCGAACAAAAACATGACCATCATATTCGGTCTAGCCTGTTGAATAACTGTGTTGACGGTATAACGAAGTATCCAAAGATCGTAAATGAAGCTAGCGGCAAGGGAGACGCTGAGTCGCAAGTGGAACAGCCGGGGATTCGCAGGAGGTTGCTGCTCGAGAAACTCTACACGGCCGTCTCCAATCCAACCCCAGACCTTGCCCGTAACCAGCGCCGTGAACATGACGAGGAACCAAGCCCCGATCTCTTCTCGAAAGATGGTCATGGCCAGACATGTCTCGGTGATGGCGAACCATGCTCGTTCAGTGAGTTGCTCGACCTCGATCGCGCGCAACGTGCCGAAGCATATCTGCGTCAAGGCATAGATGAAGCTAGTGTATAATAGCAATGTGAAGTTGACCAGAACCTATAATAACGGGTCAACTGCCAAGGTTCCACCGCAGTAAGTAAACAGGGAGAGGTGTCTATCACGCACCAGCAGACAGAAGTTACTCTGCGCAAGATACACCATAGCCGAATAAAAGTTGGCACGCTGATGGAATGCCGAGAGGACGACAGCGCCCGCCAGGGCAGTCGATACCTAGACAAACATTATGAGCATTAGGTCCGGCAAACTCGAACAGCCTTTTTGATAAGACGGGGGAGTGAAGCCCGCGTGGCTTGATTGGAGGAGAGCTTGCCACCAAGCTTTAACGATCATACATACCCCAGCGTACCAGCCCAGCCGCAGCTTAAACATTGCGAACCAAAGACCTGACTTTCAATTGAAAACGCGAATTTCCAGATCCTACATTTCCATCGTTGAGCCTACAATCGTTATGACGTTGGGGGGGGGAGGAAGAAAAAGTTCCGAGGTTTTGCTTAACAACTGCCCATCATGCTTGATGCCACGTTATTGATAGGTAAGCTCCCGATGACGCAGGTCGTTTGATGATTGGCACGTGATTAGACTATCCCGGCACGTTCCGTGGCTTAGCCGGTTTGATGCTAAAGCCCGCTTTTAGCTTACCACTTTGGTGGTGGTTCTTCAGCAGTTTGGTGGCATGAGAGCGTGTAATTCAATCGCCAGTCAACGAATAGGACGCATTTAACTGAGCTTTTCATAGATATCAATCCCTTCTTTCACTAAATTTATCATGAGCGTGGCTATTTAGTCTCATATTAAAGTGAACGAATACAATTCCACCTGATTACTCCAACCTTTCCCACTCGACCCCGTAAAAGTCCCAGCATCTTATAAGATAGGTACCAAACTCTCATCAAATAGCAATAAACGAAATAGTACAAGACCGACATTCAAAGACAAATGAAACAAAGCTTGGAACATGTAAGAGAAACGTTTACCGGTTTCGCTAAGTGTACGGAGTGCTCCTCATCACAAACGGTTAGTGCGATCTGAAACGCCCAACATGGCATTCCTTCTCCTTTTCGGCCAGCTCTTACATACTATACAGAACATATCGTACACTACCCTATAGGATCTATACTATTTAAAGAACTGTATTATGCAATCGTACCCCAGCTTTCTCCATATCATAAATTCCCCTCTCGGGAGACTTCCGGTCTCGTCATGAAAGTTCATCCATAACGCTCAGCAGCAGCTTCGAGCTCAGTCAGACGTTAAATCTCATTAACAATCCCCCTTAAAAAGCTCAAACTACTTATACGTTATCACCACAGACATATAGTCACATCCATCGCCATCCACAGAGAGAAAGTGCTTACAGATGGATCCTCTTACCATAGCCTGCCAAGGAAAGACGACCCCCAGGCCCAAACTACGGAGACAACTCACTTATCACATACCACTAAACAGATTTCCACAATTTCCCTGATCCGAAAAGCAGATTAACACCCTGCATCTCCCATATCTCATGCATCACCGGGCCCTGTCCGCCAAGCAAAACCCGTTCAGAAGGCGCAGTTTACCTTCCGAATGAGAAACAGAAAGATCCAAACACCCCCAAACCCTGCCATCCTTATGAGTCAAGGTACCACTTAATATTACGATATTCCTTCCGAAGTCCCATGCGGATATGCCCTCCCTGACCTGAGGGGGGGAAATCCACGCGAGGGCCCTGTCACAAGATCACCACCGTTCAAGGGGGGAGGGAAAAAAAGTTCAGTAACATATCACGATGAGAGCCACATGACAGGGTGCTGTGCCGATGGATAAAACAAGGAATGAAATCCTAACCAAACACAGGGGGTGAGGTGAGTTCTCTCCTGTCACGGAAACCCCCCTCCCCTAATCCCCATTCTCAGTCCTTTTTGCACAACCGCGTTTAGGTCAAAAGTGGTTTTTTTTTCCCCGTAGTAGTACTCCACACGAGTAGTACTCTTTCGATACCAAAAAAAGACAAACTACGGGTTACCAAGAGCTCGGTTCGCTTCTTCAGGGCCGTTGGAAGAGCGGCCCGAGTGCTAAAGAGGCCGAAGCAAGTGTCTCTGTAAAATTGGGCATGTCTTAGAACAAAGCCCAGATCTCAGACATGCATTTCTTACATCAGAGACAATTCTTAAATGACGTGAGCCGAAGCGAGCAACATTAACGAAGAGAAGAAGAAGAAGAAAAGATTACGTGAATTTACTACTGGCTTATCCTCACACCTCTAACTGCCTGAAAACAACAAAGGTTCGCTCACCATTCAGTCAAAGAGACAGACAGAAGATCTCTATTCAAGTCATGATTAATAGATAGTACTAGTGCCTTCACACCAGCAAAACATTATCCGCTTAACCACGGCGATCGACATTCACAGAGGCGGACATATCGCAGGAAACCGACGGAGTTACCGCTCGAGTGGAGCACAAAATGAGAAAGAAACCAGCAAAAGTCTATGACGCCGAGAGACACCCAAATCAAACCTCGACTTGCACCGAAATCCCCGATCCAAGGGGGGGAGTAGAGACAGAGACAGAGAGAGAGCAAGCATGTACAAGTTAGCGAGTCTATCGTCTGCAGGCAGGCAGGCTGCGTCACAGTTGACGTCTCAACTGAGACACACAGCCATATCTTTTTTCCCATCCAGCCGAGGCGACAAGTGGGCCGACAAAGTGATGCGAATGCGCCTCGTGTCGTGTCCATTTTGAAAGATCCGCGGTGCATGCAACTTGGATGCCTCAATGTGCACATTCGTGTGTCGTCTATTGGAGGCGGAAGGGTTTCCGCATCGCACCATGTGCCTGACATGTCAAAATACTCCATATTCGTAAGTGATGGCACGGATCATCCGCTGGCATGGGGGGGTCCCGTCTGCGGTCTATTGTTTCTGGAGAGTATGGAGTACGGAGCAAAGACTCATACATCCACCGCGGGTGCAGTAAGATGATGCAAACCGCTGGTCTGGACACACACTGGAGAAGCTAGTATCTACACTATCGCCTTTTGCCTTGGGTATTCGCCAGACTCCCTTACTCCGTATTATCCACAGAATAAGGCATGGGGCAAGGGGTTGACCAACAAACAGGGATGCTGCTAGTTTCTGATGGCTGGCAGAATCTCCGGAAGGAAATTTCTTCATTAGTAGCCAAGAATGTAGACAACAGTGTTTTGCTCCGAGATAGGAGAGCGCATCGTGTTTGCCGAAAACGAAGAAACCCTGAGTAACTCCCCCGCCCCCCTGCCCTGTCATTCAGATGGAAGACAGCTTGCCCCCGCCAAAGAAAGGGCTATGAAGCCTGGGAGATCATTCAGAAAGTTGTCACGTACTACTGGCTGTATGCACAAAAAGTTGGAAAGGCTAGATAATGACCAGAAGGAGAAAAAAAACGCCTAGGTGTGGAGCCAGTAGCTGCATACTGCATGTACTTGCGTACAAGTATACGGTGAAAGAAGTTTGGCGATGCAAGAATGAAGGGGCCGTCGAGTCAAGATGCTTCACAGCCATCAGTCATTAGCCGATATCTAGCTTATATAACGGACAAGGGGGTGTTCAGTTCAGTTCCCAGAAGAGAAAGATTCGAGCGCGCTCTATTCGGGTAGAGAAGATGCCGGTAGGGATTGCGGCGCCGGCCAGCAAATCGGTCACTTTTTTCCCCCTCCAAGAATACGGTACGACATTGACGACAGGCACCATAAAAACAAAGCCCGATCATCACTCATCTTGGGCCTCGTCCAAACGAGGAAAGGGATGGACAGAAACAGTCCACCGGGCCGTTCCATTGGTCAGACACACACTACACTTGACCCTTGACCTGCTGAAGGACGAGATGGAGCAACCAAATAGACAACAACAGATGGGCCAGCAACAACTGGGTGCCGCGGCATGCCCACTGATTTGTGTGCGTTTGTTGTGCCTGTGTACCAGAGGTGTCTGCCGGTGCGCCCGCGTAGAAGATGTAGTACTACGTGCATGTACGACCGACCTACTACCGTCTGCGCTCCGGACTCCAGACATACATCTTGCATGCCGGCCAATGCGAGTTGGTTGAGAGGGATGCTGTACGTGCCTGTATATGCATGCCCAGAGCACTCTCCATCCATACGGAGCAAATAGTTTAATGCGTGTGATTATCGCCGTGTGAGTGGTTGGTGGTGTGAGGCAGTGGGATCCTCAATCGGGCGTTTTTGCTGTTGTATCGGATGGCGATGAGCTGCACAATGTGCATATTCAATCCAAATAGGAAATCCAACCTGACGGCCTCCACCATATCATCATACCTGAAAGACGGGCCGTCAACGAATCCTCGTACGACGGTGTATTCCGAGGAGGAGGCCCAGGCAGGCCCAGGCCAAGCTTCTGGCCCCTCCCAATTCGCTTGGCCACCTGTTGTTGTCGCAACGACTCCAGATAGGAAGCATACCTACTAGTACAGTATGTGCTATAGAATATACAAAGTGCTACTGCTAGTATGCGTCTTAACGTGTGTTCATCTGCGTGCATGCATCCCCGAATGCGGCGTCGCTTTCGTTAGCCCCCCTTTCGGCCTTGTTTATCAGAAATGTTTCGGTAAGATGGGCCCCAAAAGTAAGGCATAACGCATCAAACCATTGGCGAAAAAAAGCGAACATTTCCCGGAGCTCTCTCTCATTGCCCCCCTCATTCTCAAGCCTCCCCATCAGATTTGCTCTCGATTCGGCCTGCTGCCCCCGTGTCATATCGCGAATTCAAGCCCATTTAGGTCAAGCGCCCTCACTCGCCGACTCTGGTCATCGCCCTCTAGGAAATGGCGGGCGGAAGCGAGCGCCTAATGACTGAAGCAGATGTAGATTGGGGGAATCTCAGCAAGGCGGCGCATTTGCTTGGGGTCTAGGTTCACCTCGCTGACCGGCTCGACGGACACACGTGGCCTTGCTTATCCCAAGATGCGTCCGAGCATCTCTATCAAAGCGCCACGCCGTTCACCCCCACCCTTTTTTATGCTGCTGTTGCTATCTTGGGCCAAAGAAAGGGATATCCACTGGAGAGAGAGAGAGAGAGAAAAAAGCCCCGTAGCTCTGGTCAACTCGTTTTCACGGCGACACACCCCCTTTATCCCGCTAAAAATGACGACCAAAAGCTACTAGTAGTGTCAAAGTTAATAGACAGAAACCAATTTGGCGCTTCGTAAGAGCTTTGCTTTGCGCCAAGCGTAAGACTTCGGGGAGGCGTAAACGCCAAGCGAGCGAGAGCCATGAGGCTATTCCAAGTCATCGGGACAAGCAACATGGCTGGATATCCCTTCCCCTCAACACAAGCAAGCAGCAGCACCGTCTGCTTCAGCATGCGCCATCTAATCCGCCCCTTTCTTTTGCGTCTGTTAGCTGTAGTCCCCCTTCTCCGTAAATGGAATGCTGGCGTTGAAGCCATCTTTCTGAGCACGAATCCCCTTCGACGCTCTGACTGGGGGACGGGGACGGGGACCTGTTCTCGCAGGCAATTCGCCTGCCCTATGAGGGGTCTCCCCTCCCCCTTCCCGCCCTGGTCACAATACCCTTGACAACATCTCCACGCTAATAAGAATGGTCGCCGACCACTATATTAAGCGAACGCCACAATTCCCCGTAGTTAAGCGTTGGGGCTAGTCGGGAGACGGACCCGAACGTAGAGGGACTAGCGCATGTCAGAACAACATCCCTGGCAGGATATCACACCGATTGCCGTCTGAGTTTGTCCCGCAAGCCGCGCTAAGGCCAGATGGCCCCCAAAAATCAAAAAGCTTGCAAAAATAGATGGGCTTAGAGAGCTCCGTTGGTGAGCGACGCATGAATATGAAATGTTTTGCACTGAAACACCCCCCCGCGCAAAGAAAGCAGCCACTAAATTGCCAACAGGCGTCCACAATATCGAACTTCCGTCCAAAGCGGTAAATGTCACAAACGCCTAGCACCAAGGATCTGAAAGGACAGCGATCACCCGTCTAGCCCACGAGTTCGCCAAAAGCTGCTTAGCGATGCTACTTTCTCCGCAAGTCGCGCCTGTCATTTATACGTCAGATTGTTGGGTTCTTTGTTCAATGAAACCACTTACATCACATTTTCAAAAGTCACAACACTCTTTTTCCCCTTTAGATGACATGCATTGCATAAAGACAATCAATAAACCCACAACAAATAGCTTAAAGGCCAACTATTCCAACTCAGATGTTGGGTTACACTGAAGCCCCTCACAACACACACACAAACACTCACTCACACAACTCAAATGTCAAGGGTATCGGGGTGCCGGGGACCTCAATGGGGATGGCAATGCGAGCGTAACATACCTAACAAGTAGAATTTTTCATCATAGTGAATACTAGTGATGTGCTCCGTGCTCAGTACGGGGCCGGGCACGTTTCTGCGTTGCGAACCGTATCTGCGCGGACCTCCAAAGTGAAGGTTGCGAAACAGCCTGCAGTAAGCATAGTACCATACATACCCATGCATCTCGATTTGCACCGGCCACTTCCCACATCGCATACCATGAGGTCTAGAATCGCCTGGTTAGTATCAACTCTACTGCAAACCCCCCTCAGGGCCTAATGCACACCAAAAGGCTTCCCAAGAGTCAAGGTGGGAGCCCTAGATTTCGGTTCTCCGCCACAAGCCCTACGAAGCTAAGCGTTTCCAGCCGGTTGGGACGGATAGACGCCACAACAGACATCGCTTCTCTGATCACGACCTGCCGGCAGATGGGACGCCTCACTTTTTCGTAGACCGGTCTCGAACGGCAGTAAACGGCGCTTGAATCTGCTTTGATTCACCAAACTGAGTGATGAATGGCTGCATCGCATAAGCCTCTTTTCTTTTCTTGTCTTTGGCATCTCCGCTGCGTCGCCCATACGTGCCACCCCATAGACACCGCCTTGCTGTGCCACGGCTTAAAGGGTGTAGCTGCAACACCGTTAGTGCCAGCCTTACCAGGGCTCGACTTTGGAACAGCCAGTAGAGGGCGTTGAAGCAAAGAGCGGCATAAGCCGTTCCTGCGCAGTGTGCTGTTCATCCCGTGCCACCTCCTGAGTTCGACTACAGTGAGCACCTAATTAGGCATGCTGGATTGGAATTTGTATTGTATTGTACTGTAATGCTGGGAAGGGGGTAACCACTCGGCTGGAAGATCTCCCCCAAGAGGTCACTAGAAACTGCCGGTGCAAGGGAAGCTATGCACTCCTGTGTTAGCGGAGCGGTTAGTGATGTAGCAAAATTGCCTCTACATCCCTATAACCTATTTGACGACAGCCGGAACTAGGTAAGAGCAAATCTGCGAATCCATGTCAATCCTGTTCCAGAGGTCGTCCCGCAATCTTAAGTTTGTGCTCATCACGTCGACGCCAAGCATTCCTTTTCATGGGCAGCTGTATCGACGTCAGCGTCATTCCCAGCCCGTCGGTGTCTGCCTATTGCTGGTTTGTCATATCGCTTTCCTATTCTTTTCTTTTCCTTTCTTTTTTTCAGCTTCTTACGGTTATCTGGAATGAGGCAGGGATGCTAGTAGGACCCCCCCTCCGGATTACCGGGTCGCTTTACTTGTCGCGTTGCGTGGCGTGGCAGTCTGCCGGTGGCTTCAACGCCAGGCTCAAAACCTAGGATAAATATGGGTTAGCTTTGGGAGCTCTCCCGCCGTAGCTCTAAACTTGGCCACCACTGATGGCATACAAGTATCCTGAAGGAGCAATTTCGAGCACATGACCAACAACTGGTCAAAGCAGAACCGCCGGTGGCCGCAAAGGAAAATAAGGCGCACCGCCATTTGAGGGGGTTCTGTTGCTGCGATAAAGGAGCAATGACGAATGCCCTGTCTCTCTGTAGTGTAGTATAGTAGTATAGTCCTAGCATCCAGCGTGTAGGCGCAAGCCCAGTGCCGATAATCTCCACTATTCACATGCCTGCGACAGGCAACCCTGCGAAAAACATCGTGGGGTTGAGGGAGAAAATACGGGCTGGCCAATGAGAAGCCAAAGTCTGTACTCGTAACACTACGACCCTCCAGGCAACCCAGAAATCCAAATCAAATCTCATTTCATTCATGCGATGTGACTGCTTGTCGCAGCGCCTCAACCCAGCGAATTGACATATTCAGACGCGAAAGGTAATGTGTATTTCCTGGTTTCCGAAAAGGTAAAGAAACATTAATTTCGCTCTTCCGATGGCTCTGGCATTGAAGTACTAGAGGGGGGCGCAAAAGCGGTGCGAAGTCGATCGGCGAGTGGTGTTAGCTTAGTGAAGCGCATGAACATGTGTATGCACTACTAGTCGACGATCAGGATCACGATCCCAACGTGGGCATGCAATCTATCGTAAACGTACAAACATGTATAGAGCGGTATTGGCGGTGTGGCTGATTTGTGCATTAACATCATTCATAACACGAGAATTGTTGCCATGGCTGCGTATACCGCACGAACAAGGACCCGTGCCTGACAATCGAAATGTCGCTCCCTGCCTTTCTTTCTTTCCTTGTTCCCTTTTTGGCCCTGGAATCGCCGTGACTTGCTGTCGATCTCGTCATGGCCGTTGGTCCTGCCAGTTAGTCAGCACTCGGCGAACCGAGTCCTTGGGCTACCGGATTGCCGGGGCTGCCAGGGTGTGGGAACAAAGAATTGTGGGCTCGGCAAAGAGAGCTTCGAAACGCCATCCATACTAGTAGTACACCACCCTGCTGCCGGAGGAGCTGCCATGTCCTTTGATCCCAGCGCTGCAGAACGTCCACACGCCCCCCTTTCTCGTTGTCCCTGTAGCATCCCGGCCGCCTCCCACTTCCCTCACACCCCTGCGCCGGTCCGTGCGCCGGTCCGCGACATGCTTAACGGGGAGCGATCCCTGGTGGCGCCTACTTGTATGTTTTTGCCAGTGATGCTCAATATTTCGCGCTATGATACCGCATTCGTGCATGGCGAGTCTTGATAGCTTCTATCGCAACGTCGAGCGCTATTGATAATCCCTCGATATCAAGGATAGCTCTAATTGCGCTATTGATTTCGTGATTCGTAGTCAAGATGAAGTCTTGTTGTCCCCATAGCTTGGCAGGATATATCACGACTCGCAACATGCATGATCTCCAAAGCCCCCCTGCATGGAGGCTTGTATCAGATAACCACCACTTCCTCGTGATAGCCCGAGAACCATTCGACACGGGTCCAGGAAGACGAAGAGAAGAAGCCGGTAGCTAGTACTAGCTGCTTGGGGGCCAAATGGCTCTTTAGGTAGAAGAATATGGCTTCCACGCTTCAGCTTCAGGGTAGGTAACCGAGAAAACAGCTTGCTAGACCCGCGTCTGCCTGGGGACAACGCCGTGACATGTTTGCCAAGCTGGCTACTGAACATGGTGGATAGGCTGTATCTTGAAATGGTCGTCCGAACAATACCAGAGCTAGCGTTGAGATCGTAGCAGCGCTTACGCAGCACTCGCCCTATGTACCACCACGTCTCTGCTGTTGGACATCTGTGGGTTCGGAGAGTATATACAAGCAAGTAGGTACTGTACTTCGTACCAGCAGATGGCCACATATTGACCCACACGATATGTTGACTATTGCCACGGACATCAATATATTGTCAACCTCCATTTGGACAAGATGCCGTCCCAAGCATGCCACGTTTCCCACCCCTTCGGACTGAGACAAAGAGGACAGCTTCAACCCAAGATCCGACGGGCACGTTATGTAGGATCGAGAAGAAGCGCGGAAGGGTGTGGCAGGGTGAAGGTTGGCCGACAAGAAGGGGGAAGAAGCTGCAGCAGGATTTCCCCATGTGCGCTGGACACTTGATAGCTGTAGACAGAACAGAGAGAGGCCCGACAAGTGGGTGTGGCGTTGCACTGCGTCCGGCTTTGTCTCGTCTCGCCTGCGAGCCATCGGAGGATGCCTTGTGCAGCAGGTTCGGTTCTCCATGGAGAGAAGGGCCAGAACTCTGCAACTCGCGACTACAGTATCCGTTGCAAGTGGGAAAAATCTATTTTTACAACCTGCAAGAGACGCAAGGACGCCTCGCTGCATCTCGAGGCAGGCGAGTGTCTCCCGCCTGATGACGCGCGCCTCGTGTCGGTAGGAGACTTTGGTTAGCGATGCTGAGGATTGCTCCAATTGGGGACCGAAAAGACTGAGGCGACACAGGCGACAGTCGGCTTCACAGCATTGCCCCGTCGCCTGCTGTAAGACCCCAAGATCTCCAGAAGGCAGTGATGCATGCATCTTCCCCTTAGCTCTAGCGCTGCCGAAGTGCTACAGGCATACTGTACCACCAGTAGTAATGTGTGGCTAACATGCCGGCGAAGGGTCGCTCGGGAATGACCTCCCTCCCTCACCCCCCCGGAAAGGCTCTGCCAGTGACGCCTAGTGAAGCTCATCCGCGTGGAGAACAGCCCAGAGAGATCGAGGACGGGGATGGGATCACGCTCGGAGGCCCAAAAAGACTGGCTGCGCGGGTGGCTAGAGTTTTCTGGCTGGCAGAATGGAGAGGCCCAAAACGGAAGCCCAGTTGACTAACTCAGAGTGGCGAAGCTAAGCGAACAGACATGTGACCGGGTTCTAACAGCGCGCTGCCATTGGCTAGAGTCCGAGCTCTCGCGCGCGAGCCAATCTGACCGCTGCCCGCTGTTTTACCAGGTACAGTACGCACGAAGTACTCCTAAAGCAGCAGTAATAGCTGTAGCTTGGCTGCGCAATTACGAAGCTTGCTCGTACCTCTGCTAGGCTCGGCCAATCACACGGCGGCGCCGAAAGCTCCATTTCCTGCTAGGGAGAAATGTCTCAGAATTAAAAATCAGAAAACTCTCTCCCCTTACCGAGAATGGGTTAGTGTACGAGGTGCAAAGCGCTGGTATTTGATAAAGTTGCAATAATACAACTCATCTCGGAATAAACTGATAGCTGTGGATTATTACCCGATATGGGGATGCCTTGCGAAAGAGTATTTGATTGGCCAATTCTTGATGAGCTCAGCAGAAACACCTGCATTCCGTAACTGTTTGAACTGACTGCTCCTGAAACAAAACGATCAACTTATATGGTACACTTATATATGATGCAAATGTTGTTGTGCTGGCAGTAAGCCAGACAGTGACCTCATTGAGATGCGCTCCATATTTGGTCGTATATTTCGTAATGGGCGGAGAATATTAAAAAGGGGCCCGATAAGAACCTTGAAATCATTGTCATTGATATGGCAATGATGAGCGCTGTTGATTCCCGTTGTGGAAATACTTACAACAGTGTATTTGGTCATACTTGTAGACAGCCTAGGCAAATGTGGGACACTTTGGTGTGATGGGCAATATTACGGAGCATGCCGGTCGCGGTCACACGGCCGTGGTGCAGCTCCTCCGTATTGTGCCCAATATGGTATTACAGTAGAATATGCTACGGAGCACTCTGTATTGGCAACGCAAATACAGTACTTGGGTATAGTAGCTAGCTCCGTATGCCAAGGGAGGGTTAATTGACGGCGACCTCGGGATTCCGTATGCAGCAGAGGTGCTGGCACAAGGACGAGTATACGAGCAAGGGCCCGACAGGCTTGCAAGACCATAGCGAGCACTGCTTGTAGTGAAAGGCGTAGTACCTATTACTCTGACGTTGTCTTGATTCCAATTACTTTCATGATAGTATAAGCATAGTGCCGAGAAACAAAACCGGATAGGCTAGCCAGTCCGAGGGGTGGGCACACAAATGTTGTTCGTCGGTCATTCCGGCTCCTGCACAAAACCTTATTGAGAAGCTTTCCCTGGCCGTGCAGGCCGTTGGCAGCCTATCAGGACGGTCCGTGGCAGTTTTGGCTTGCTAGACAATTCACCTCGGGGAATGAATGCATCACTGCTGCAGACCCATACTTGCAACTCACATATCTCATCAACCGTGTATGGAGGCGCAGTTGCACAACAGAGAGACCACAAACTGTGCAGCCGCATTGAATTATTGTTTTGTTTCTCCTCCCTTGATTTGCTCACTGTCTGGATGACATGTCGTGAAACTAGCTGAATTGCAAATGTGACTCTGACGTATGTATGGATGGCAGCCTCGCACAAGTCGTACCGCGGAAATTCCCAAGGAATCTGCACTGAGTGTTGAGCCCGATGCTTTCGAGGGTCCCATGTAAGTGACAGTCACGGTAGATGGTTGAGCGAGGGCTTCGGAGACAAGCAGGATGCTATGGAGTAGTAGGGTAGCATTCTGGCAATATACTCCGTACAGGAGCCAACCATGAGCGTGCACCAGGGCATCTCCGAGCTTTGCAAAATTAATGCAAGTAAATATCGGTCTACTTCGTAGAGGAGAAGCTTATGCCGAGCACAAACATACCGGTAGGAAGCACCAATAATGATTTTTTAACATTAACAGACAAGGGGCAGCGACATATCCATGACGGCTTTTCTGGGGTTTGGCAGCGCATACTATACTTGTACTGTACAAGGTACTCTGTTCGTACGGAGCAGTATACTCGTACGGGCAACGCAAATGTCTGTATGAAGCAAGGAGAGCGGAGAATTTGGGCAAGGGTCAGGGTGATGGGGGCTTCCGCAGAAACGAAAGAATTCGGGAGAGAGGAGATCGCACTGATTACCGCATTCGATCAGACGCGATACGTATCCCTGAGCCGCAAAGAATGAAGAGGGCATGGAGGGCTACGGGACATGGAACGCCAATAAGCGCAAGCAGCAAGGGGATTCACACCCACGACCAGATGCCAGGGTGGGATAGAGATGACAGACCAGGGCGCGACCTCGTGGACAGAGATTGCGGATGGGACGCTGTGTGGCCAGGACCCTGACGAGATTGGCGTGCCGGCAAGATGGACCTTGGACGGGACTGAGGATGAACATCAGGGATTCGGCCAAAGAAGGGAGGAAATGGTGAGGGGGTGCGAGTATTGCGGCCACGTCGTTGGTGCTGATAGTCGCACTCCCATCCATGGCTAGCTCAACTCCCTCTAGGCTCCGGCTAACTTCATTCTGCCCGTGGATGTGGTGAGCAGAAAAGTGACAGCGCGAACAAAGCCATGCATGGTCTGGCCTCTTGCTCAGCCCTACAGCGCAACGCTTGTTGCAGCATAATGGCTGGCCGTCGGTCGCCCATCACAGCACAAGAATGCCTAAGCCACTTCCCGAATAGGGTTTTATGGCGGCGGCGCCGGCGAAGGGGCTTCAGGTCGAAGTGCCGTGTTAGACGCAGCCACAATACCGATTGAGGGCGAAAGCACCGCAGTCCGAAAGCCAGTCCAATCTAATTCCAGTTCTCCATAGTCTCCAGTCCCCAATGTGTGTGATGTTGACAATTTGACGGGCGGGGGCGGCGTTCGCGCCTTCGGCTCTGCTAGGGCCCCAAACGTTCATGATCAAGACCAAGACCAAGACCAAGACCAAGGCCGTGCGTTGCATGCGTGGTGCGCCTTTTCGCCCCTGAACTGCGCGTTTCCCACGAGGATGGAGTTAGAAGGGGGTCTTACCAACAGCCAGTACTTCGCTGGTAACTGTGATCTGCCCCTGGAATGAAAACCCAAGAGGATGGGTCGAAGGGCGACGACTTGAGTCGAGTCAAGTCCATGATCCCGGGTCAGGTCAATTAACGGGCGTGGCACCCTTGTCAAACATGATGTGCGCTTATTCCTTTTTATCAAACCAACGGCGCTCCTCGATTGGCTGCATCGTATGTCGCCAGAGTCCGAGGTAGCACGGATGACAAGGTTTTTGGTTTGCGCTCCCGTGCTTACTGGCATGGGGTATTTGAAGGAGGAGAGACTATCTCCAATCCTGTTGGGTTTGGGCTACCGAGCTTTTGGCTTTTGCTCGCCGGCCATCGGATAAAAATCACGTCACAGAACTGGCTCCTTGATTACATAACCCAATTCCGACCCGTTCACCGGCCGCCAGAACGGGGCAGGTCCATGACGCCTTGGACATGGTATTTTGCTGTCATTTTTAGGAGCCTCACTTTCTTGACAAAAAGAGAGCCAAGCAAGCCGCGGCCATCCTTTGGCGTCGATACTGTATTGCAAAGTATTAGTGCGGGTCTGCCGAGTGTGCCTCGAGCGGCACGCCAAGCTCCATCCAACAGGGCGCTAAAAAACCAAATCGATGGCCCAAACGCCTGCCGCTAGTAGTTGAAAGGCCAAAGGCCAAAGGAGGAGGGGGTGATGCGACGGACGGATTCGCCAATTGCACGGGAGGGTTTTGGCAGAGAACAAAATAGGCAAGCAGACGACACTAGTCCATGTAGTAGGGATGATTAGGTCTGCGAATAACCATGATTGATAGACTTTTGCTCTAGGATCCGCCAAGTTGGGTCTCGGCTAGTATGGAGCACGAAGTTCGAGGTCCAGAGAGATGGTGCTGTGGTCTACTTTGGTTTCTTTTCTGCCCTCGTGTTCTTTTGTTCCCAATGTTTCACAATATAACCGCTACGCAAAAAGGATCCAAAGGCTAGGTCCCGCCGTGCTGGGACAGATGCCATGTGCAGCCTGGAACTTGGCTTGATGCTGCAGCCATTGCCCAGATTCGTAGGGCTGAGCATGCGAATGAATTCCTCACGGCCATCCTAAACACGCCGCTAAAGGGAGCCAAAAAGGGTGGTTGTGAGCTCTTAAACGGCAGCGCCACTGGCGCTTGAGCGCACCACGACACCGATGCTAATTTGGCAGCGTTGTGCGCTCTAAAAGTGGGTGGGATGATCATTACCTTACTTGTAGATATCTACTGCTACTACGAAGTACAGTACTCGCACACCTCCCCAAAGCCGAGAGAGTCGGAAATCCTTCCCTGAGGGGAGATAGCAGGATTAAACGGGGTGCGCAATCTATCAACTGCCAACTGCCATTCCAGCAACTGGGGCTCTGGGTTTGTCACTTAGGAGATGTGCCAGGCAGCTCCTACAGATACGGAGGGACGGAGTAACTGATCTGTATTTCTTACTTGGTACATCCTTGACGCCAGTCTGCTGCTACTAATAGTAACAGTTAGTAGCATCCACACTCGAAGGATTACACTACGCTCCACACACACCGTTGGTCTCTGCGAAAGCCCCTCAAATGCTGGAAGAATGATGATGCGAGGGCTTCTCGGTCCCGACCAGCTGGTTTGATCTCCGAGGAACCACGCGGTAGCTTTACGCCAGCGATAGGCCGTGTCTCATCAGCAGTATCCTTCAACGGCAAGCAAACCAACGCCCGTTTTGTCTTGCTATCCTTTGCTCGTATTTTTTTTGGTCTTAGAATAACAGGAGACCGTGCAAGGACGCGGGATGCAGCAATAGCGCCTGCAGGTTGCGGCGGCACTCATCCATCCATCCATCCGGCTGTCGCCATCTTGGGGCGCTTCTTCCCAGTCAGCCATTTGCCATTCTGATCTGGTGCGTGCATTGCTCGTCCTGTGGCTTCCCACGGGGCCGCGGATGATTTACCCAGAAATCCGGTCGCACAGGCAAGTTTGGGGGCTCTTTTTTGCTCTAAAGTGGACTGGGCGTTGGCGTTGGCGCTTCTGGGCGAGGAAGCTACCAGTAGCAGCTCTTTGGGCGCTCCACTTGAGCCATGTGTTGCCAAGATGGATGAAAAGCAAGGCGAGAGTCTTGGGGGGTGTGAAAACAGCAGGCAATGAGAGAGAGACAGAAAAAGGAACAAAAGGAAGAGGAGCAAGGATAGAAACATGGCACCACTTCACTATTCCTCGGTGTCTCTTTTGCAGCACCGACTTGCCTATGACTTGATGTGCGTCTGCATTAACGTGCAATGCACCGCCATCAGTACCAGAGGCTGTGGTGGAGGTTTTTGGCCAATCAGCGGGCGGTATATGGCGTTTTCGTCCCAAAAAGGCATTCCCCATGAGAAATGCAAGTTACCAGAGTGGGCCAAGTGCAAGAGTTTGTGCTTGGTACGTACAAAAAGGCTGATCTTGCAAGGTGCTCGGCTCTCCTCGGTTGGGATTCCTCATTTTCCTTTGTCAGCGGCAAAATACGTCATTTATTTTATTTATTAGAAGGCAAGCAACATATGTTGGGTAATCGTAAAAAATATAGGCCTAGAAGATTACTGTTCATGGACAGGATAGCCATGTTTTGACCGGCACGTCGCACATTCACATGCCGGCCTGGTATTAATACGGGGTGCATGGCAGCAGATGTGCAAATTTGTGTGTGCCGCATGCACGTCAGCAGCTCTCCTGCACCTTGGGTGGTCTGCAACACCTCGTGTTCGGGAAGCACAACCAACACGCCAACAACACGGGCAACGCAAAGCCCTGTTGGATTAGAAAAGGAAAAAGAAAAAGGAAGAGGCCAAGATGAGACATGCATACCAGCGCCATCTCTGATCCTACCTCATGTCATCTAATTTCCACGTAAAGAAGCGAAAGGGAAACAAAAACAAGCTAAACTAAGCCAAACTAAAATTATCGTCAAAGGCGGCGGCAGGCATTTTTCTTTTTAGGACGCTGCGCCATCCGCCCACTGTCTCGGGTTACCCGGCTGTCGCTGGCAATCCTAGCAGCGTGGAAAGGCTAAGGAGAGTAAAAAATACAAGCAAAAGAAGACTATAAAACGGGTTACGCCACATGGGATCTAGACACAAGGGAAGAGAAGAGAGGGGTCGTGCGCCATGAAAGGCGGTGGCTTTGAGACATTTGAGGCGGGGGGCAGGATAGGATGGATTCTGCTAGGGACAACCCCCCCGGTTTAGAATTCGTAATGGGAACAGCATCAAAATGTCATCTGGTCAAAATGCTATTAACATTAACATTGCAGGTTTTTTTGACGAAATGACAACTCTGTAAGACGGAAGAGGGGTGGCTGGTTTGGCCAAAGGAAGAGAGAAAAAAGCGAGAGGGGAAAAAAACGCCATAGGGTAGTAATGACTATTCAGCCAGTGCAGTATCACCAATGCAGACAGGGCATCGTCTACACATCAAAAACATCCATCTACTGTCTCTTTCAAGCCAGCTGGGGGCCAAGAAATAGTACAATCTAGAACCTCACAGGGTTATCGGAACTCCTTCTGCTTTCTTCTCCATTTCGCGCGCCATCAATATATTGGCATGAAATGGCATGAATATCAGCTGCTCAGCTGGGGGGGCAAAGAGAGACACAGCACCAGCACAGCATAGCAACAAAAAAAAAAGGCACGAGGCTGATTCCTGACGCCTGAGAATTGCGACTATATGGCACGGGCCATGCCATCGGCATACAGTACAACGCAATGAACCGTTTGGGAATAGAAGCAACAGGCACTCGCTGCCAAGGGTGGTTTGTAGCTGCAGGCTGGCAGCAATCCAAGCATGGGGGCATGGCATTAGTATCGCATGGCATGTCTTCTGTCTCATCACAAGGGGAGCTCTCCGAGACACTGCAGTAACTAGCACCGGCTAACATGAAAAAGCAAAATCGTACTCCATACTTCGTAGTAAGAGATGAACTTGCAAGGGTGGGGGAAGGATCCCCTTGAACGTAAAGGGCCAAGCTTTTTTTCTCTTCTTCTTTCGAAAAAGCAGGTATTTCGGCCTATGCCGCTTTCGGACCCGGCGGGAGTTGGGATTGTTTCGATATGCGCCTTTCCTAAATGGGCTCCAATTCGCGCCGTATCCTTGTCAGCGTCACGTTTTCCATTCTTTTCCGCGTTAGCGCCAAGAAAAAAAGAAACAAAGGGCGCTAAGTTAAGGGTGGGCTCACCATGGAAATCAGCAAAACCAAAACCAAAACGAGACCCGAAACCAAGCAAAAAATTCAGTCAACGACCCTTGGGAAAATCGGGGGGTTAGAAAGGAACAACCGGGGTTGACGCCAGCGTAGTGCATATTTTGTGGGCCGCAGAGCCTCGTCCGATTACTTTTTGTGCTGTTTTTTTCCTTTCTGTCTTGCTCTGCCTGTGGAGATTGGCTAACAAACTAGCAGTCCTTCGTAATTCTCTTTGCTGTGCTTCGTTCGATCTAGGAGAGCATGGAGCAGGCAGACAGATCAGAGGCCAAGATTACAAGTATGTACAACTGAGCACAACTCAAAATCCGCATAGACACACCCCCATGTAAGCCCGGCTTGATTATTGCTCGTTGTTCCTGCTTCTGTTCCTTTCAAGGGCCTATTCTTTGCTGCCAAGGGCCCCCCCTTTTTTTTTTCTCATGTACCTTGGCTGTCTGCCTACTGTACTCGTACGGATAGGTACGGAAGGTATTAATCAGGAACAATAGATTTGAGGTCCGTTCGATAGTTTCGAAAAAGGGAGGGGGTGGCAATGAGGAGCTTGTTCTATTCACCGGAGTCGAGACTTGCCGTTGATGCTATTCCTCGTGCTTGTTGCGTTGCGTTGCATTCAATCAATACGTGATGATCTCTGTCTACTCTAAGCAGCATGTGTAAGTGCGGGAAATGTACGCCTTACGGGCGGTACATGCGCTACGCATACAAACGGGCGCCGAACCACATGTACCAAGCCACGCTCTTAGTCAGGCGCCCTCTAGGTTCCCCATCCAACTCAATCGCGGCCCCCATATCCCTGTCCCCTTTAATTTATCCAGAGCCCATCTACGAAGTACCGTCGATGCTAGTGCGGAAAGTTTGCATTGCTAGGGCGGAATAGATCTCGCTCTCTTGTCGCATCTCGTCGTATCATTCGTTATGGGGGAGGTACATGCTTTCATGTACCCATTTACCGTCTAGGCATAGCACTCTGCACCTTGAACCAACAGAATAAGCTCGCAGAGTCATGAATCTGATCGCGTAATATGTGTGATATACTCCCTGTCAGAAAAAGCAGAAGAAAAGGGTTTAACAAAAAGCAAGTTAAAGTGGTATTGCATGTTTCGGGCATCTTGGTGGCTCCTCCCGGAGTTGAGGTCGGCGAACCTTTAATTAACTTTCAACGCATGCATTGCTGTTGGTCGTTGACTGGTTGGTTTCCCTTTTCTCGCGGCCGAAACGAGGGGGTTCAGTTCACTTCTCAAGCAGTACCTAGAAAATGTACCTTATCTCTGCGGAAAGTATGCCGCCGTTCGATGTCTTGGCTAAAAATACCTGTTTTTTTTTTCTGGATTTCTTTTTGTCTCTCGCTCTCGCGGTCAAAGATTGGAGGCGAGAACGGGGCTTTGGCAAATGGGGCAAACCGGCAACTAAAGGCGAGTTCTTTGGCTAAACGAATGTCCGACTGAGGACGGCATGTCTCACGGGTAAAGTGCTAGTTTGCCTTGCTTCAAAACAAGTCGGTCGATATGTGAATCCTTCGCGGCTTACGAGTAAACTTCCGAGTACATTGCTGCATCCGCCATCATGGTGGAAAAGGGCGATGAAAGCCAAGTCTAGGCAAAGACTGGCACTCGTAATTGACACGGCAAACGCCTTGTGAGCCCTACCTGACCGAGTTGATGCACATCCGAAATGGTCACCGGTTGCCATCTCGTCGCGGCTCATGCTGTGCTCCGTCCCCAATATTCCGTCCTCCAGACCCGGCAGACGAGTTACCGGATTGGGACTGCACGTCATTGCCTGGTTAGAGCCTCTGCTCAGTGTCTGCGACAGCCTTTGGGTTTGGAGAGACCCTCTTTCGCGGCCCCACTCCGCACCCCCTGGTCCAATATCATAGCATACTGTAGCATACTCCGTATACTGTATCCCACGTTGTACTTTGTACCACCAGCATAGCACTGTACAGTAGCAATGCTACTAGGAGCACTCGATCAAGGCATGGTATCCTTCCTTATTCATTCCTTTCCCTTCTTCCTGCTAGGTCCTTGTCGCCGAAAGAGGTACTCGACTTGCACTCGTAGTACTACTGTATACCAGTGTGCGCACCCGTCGGAGCCGGGGAGCTAACAGAACCGCCCGGTCTTCTATACCGGATCCGAGCCTGTCATTGGTCGAGCTTGTGGGCGGGTGTGTGCATGCAGGGGTGACGACGATGAATGAATCTGGCATACTACTGTATTAGGTAGCTACAGCAATAGTAGGAGTGCATACTTGGTACGGAGTACGCAACATTTCCTCTCCCTACCTGCTGCTTCTCCCTTCGCCCTTGCTGTTGCTCCTGTCTTGTGTTGTTGCCTTGTCCTTGCTCTGGCTCGTATATCTTTTGTGCTGCCCATGTCCAGAAATAGCAATGAATCATGATCGAGGTGTGCTACGCTCCTACGCACCTGCGTCTGTGCCGGCGCGATTGGATAGGTTTCACAAAATACGCAATGAATGCATGGCGGGCGAGCAGCGTCTGCATGGTACAGGGTACATGTAATGCTGGCGCTGGGTTCTGGTTCCTTTCCGTCCGTGAGACCCCTGGCCTGGTGTTTACCCACTATCGAAGTTGTAATTGTCCTGTCCAGTGCAAGTATTATGTGCAAGCTCTGCTCCATCTGCGCGGTCCGGGACAATGCCTACAGACAAATTATTGGAAGGCGCACAATCTTGGAGCTTCGAATCCGCAGGCCATGTCCTGGCAACAAGCGGAGAAGCAGAAGGAGTGTTTTAATCCACTCTGTTGTAAGGTGTATAGTGCTCAGAGGCATACCTGTGCCTGTATGAAGGAGGTACTCATACTCCGTCATGGTAGCATTGCTCCATAGTAACAGCAGTACTCCATACCTGTACCGCCGTGGGGAGCAAGTAGCAGTAGCCGTAGCAGTAGCATCAACAGTAGCATTAGCATCAGCTGTGAACAGGGCATCTACTCTAAGGTAAGGTAGAGAAATACTACTAGGCAGGCAGGTATAAGAGAAAGAGGAACAGGATGAGGAAACCTACCTAGGCACCCAGGGGTTAGTGGTGGACTCTGGCCAAACTCCACATGAGAGGCTGTATCTGCCTTGCGCGTCAACTAACTTCCCATCTCTGATTGCCCACATACCGCTTTTGCCAGGGATTTACTCTGCCTGCCCAAACCAGATTTCCGTATCCTCTTACTCCGTACGGAGTCCTGTGTCTCGTTATCGATAGGCATTGGCCTGAAGTACGAAGCTCGTAATTCTCCGTGCCCTCAGTGAACCCCTCGATCTGTGTAAGATGCGCGCCAAGGCACGGTAATGACCGCTGTAGTAATATCCTTAATATTTTTTTAATTCATTCATCTGCGTCACGGGAGGGTCAGACAGCAAAACACGGGTTCGTATAGGCACATGATGATGCCTTTTCATATCTTTCTCTCTCTTTCACTCCTCCCCGTTCTCCCTCCCTTTTGGCAACGTGCAGTTGTTAGCTGGCCCCCCCCAGACACGGATGGCTTGTAAGCCACATGCATCCAATGATTTTCTCTGCGCGTGCCGCGAAAAGCCTCAGCCCACAAGGAGAAGGACGCCAAAGCAGTTTTCAGATAGGCACTGCAGGCACCGCAGGCAGGCACAGCATCAAATCACGGTCCGGTGTTTTTCTCAACTTGCTTTCTGGGGCTTGTGGGGGCCAAAGCAGAGTCTCGTCCTGTCTCTTTTTGCTCTCGCCTATGTTTTGGACAACCTCATGGCTTCGCTTAGCGACCATCTCCCTTGCTGGTTGGTCTTCGGCATTCCCACGCGCCCTTGAAGGCTTGCGGCACCGCTCCTTAGTTCAGCCCTGAAGACAACGTCTATGCACGCATGTCCTGGGTTGATGTGATGGTGATAAGCACTTCGTTCAGCCTCATACGGAGAGAGAGGCTTCCATAAACTACCTAGCACTAAGATAGAGTCATATAACTCACCAAACTCAGCGCTGCCTATACCCTGGGCCTTGCCCTGGTCTGGCCCCCGGAACGAGCGCCGCGTACTTGGGACTGAAGCTGAGAAGATCAATGCCAGCTCACAATAAACCATCACACACACACACACACACCAAGCAAAAAAAAGGAAAAAAAGAAAAAGAGTGTGTGATGAAGAGCCCAGATAGGGACCAGGGCAGGCATTGTCGTACCTTGATACCAGCAGCGCCACGCAAGTTTGGGGGCAGAAACAGGTAGCGCTACTTGCCCTGTTAGCCGCTCCCTCAAGCTTCTGACAGCACAGGCAAGGCCCCCTGCGACCCGCGGGCTGGCTGGCAACCGGAGAACGGCCCAAAATCGAAGCCGAGCTGCCCGGATTGGTCTTCTGGCAGGTCGCTGCCGACAGCCCCAGGCCGCGTAGGTGGTGAAGGCCAGGCCTGAGTTCTTCGCGCCAGGCCTCTTTCGGCGCCAATCTCAGCGAGCGTCCAGCGTGTGCTCCAGCGTGTGTTCCAGCGGGTGCAAGCTGTGTACGTACCTTGGCAACTTGGGATGGAGATGGGTGGCAGCCTGGCTCCACCGCACTTGCCTGGGAACGAGCATGGGTATCGGGCTTGAGATAAAAACACGCCCAGCCTAATTTAGACCACGCCTGTCTTGTGCATCTCACCCCCTGGGATGATATCGGCACGTCTCAGTCTAAAAGCTACATGCTTTTGAAGCCCTCCCACCAAAAGCCGGCAAAGCAGCATCACCACCCACCCCCCTTTCAAACGTCTGATCCATGCTGTTTTCTTGCCTGTCGTCTTGCTTTCTTTTTCCTTTCACCCCCTCCACCTCTCTCGCTCCATGAAAGACACTACAGTTCCGACAGGCGGCTGTTACTGTTGGCTCGACCAGGGCTCGAGGGGGGCTTTGCTACTGCGTTAATCGATCCTGATGGGGGGTCCCAGACACCCCCGGATGAGGCGCCCTGCCCTACCATGTAGGTACATCCAGATGTACGAGCACTAGTATGAACTCTACGTACTCCCGCGCATCTTGGTTTGATTGACGATCCATTACCGGATCCTAGTCACCACGATGTACGCCGTGGCTATATCTTCGTCGGCAGCCCCCAACATCTCCAACCGAGCTTCTGGTGCCAGACTATCTCAAGCAAGCATACAATTAGAGCTTGATCTCCATCTTTTTAAACAGCCATCTTACTTATACTCTATATCCCCTCTTTACTCTTGCGAGATCCAATTGCTTCTACAACATCAACCCACAACGGACCCTCGTTTATTACCACCCGCTGCCGCCACCATCTGCCATTGCATCGCATCGCAGCTTCTACCTCCCAAGGCTACTACGTTCCTTTGCGCCAAACGCTTGAAAGGACTATCAACGCATATCTTTTCTGTTCTGGCCCATCGAGCAGCGCCGCCGCACTTTCTGCGCTTCTACTCCCGGCCGAGGTTCTCAGGTAAGAGATCGCACAGCACAGATCTCTCGCCGAAAAAGTCAAGAAACAAAAAGAGCATCCGGTCTAATATTTGCGCCGCGCACTTGACTAGGTGACCAAGGCTTGCGCACAAAAACAATTCGATTGAGAAACCTCTCCCCAAGCCCAGGTTTCCGCCACGAAAACCTAAACAGCCTACACAATGGCCTCTTTGGCCGAGCAAAGCTTCAGCCTCTTCCCCCAGCAGCAGGAGGAATACTCCCACTTCGCTGAGGCATCTCACGGCCCCGTCTACTCCTCTGCACCTATGGATCTGAACATCGCCGCCGACGCATATGTCTCGTATGTGCAGCGCGCGCCCAGCCAAGAGCACTACAGCACCAGTCCCAGCACCATCAGCTTCGAGTACACAACCGACCCTGCTTCCGCCTCCGCCTACATGATGAACAACGGCCCTACATCACCGGGCATGTACGGCGACGACTACCTCTCTAGCCTCTCCACTGGTTCTGCTTCTTCATCTGCTGTTGGATCTCCCCTATCAAACCACGGCCAGGCTGGTATGGATTGGGCCGTCCAAGGCCTCGGTATCCAGCCCACTATTGCCGGCGAATATGTCGACTTCACTGCTTTTTCACACGGATTGGAGGACGTTTCCCCCTTCGATTTCTCCGGCCTGGCGCACGCCAAATCCTTTGTCGGTAAGTTTCATTCTGCCTGTGTTTTTTTACACACTATTTTTTCCCTTTTTTCGTCGTCCTTGTCTCTCTCTTCGGGTTTCCCCTCCAACTTCAAATTCCAAGGTGGCAGCCTGTTCCGGGAGGATTTCCTCTTTGGGCTGCCAATAGTTTTTTTTTTTTCATCCCTCCCCACTGGATTGCCCCTCCGGCCCTCTCTAGCTGCTGAAGAGCCCCCGGACCCGGTGGTGCCGCATCCCTGCCTCAGCGCTGCACAAGCACTGCATAGCCAGCCAGGCGGTGCCCAAGCCCACTATGCAGCTGCCAACTGCGCACCACTGCCGGCGGCCTCTGTTCAGTGACAGCGTCATTCGGCCGACAGTCAAACCACCACATGCTTCGGCATCACCGCTGTTGCTATTTTCATCCCTCAACCTCATTTTTTCTCTGCTTTTGTCTTGCATCTTCTGCGTCTCCACAAACTTGATAACCCGCCGCACACAATTTCCTTAACCCTATCTTCCTATTTTCCTCTTTTACTCATCACACTCTTCACTGCAACCTCTTTCTGGTTGGCTGCGCCATCTGAGACACCTGGTTGGTTCACCGACCCGGCTGACAGTCCCGCTAAGAGGGACGGCAAGTCGAAGCTCAGCTCTTGGCCGAGCCAGCCATCGCCAGAAAGCCTCATCGCTGGGTGCCGCTTGTTCCCTCCCTTGACTCACTAATGGGTTCATCAACCCCCAAATCCCCCGTTCGTTTTCGCCATTGGACCCCCTCTCTCTGCATGCATCTCATCTCGCCGCCTGCTTATCATGTTGCTTACTGACCACTGGTTTGCGCTTACAGATCCTTCTCTGATTCATCCGGAGATCTCCAGACCGCCAATGGCGATATCCTCGTATGAGACACACTACCAGCCTGCAGCTCCTCAGTATCCCACTTCTCCTTCTGCCATTTCCTCCTCCTCTCCCCAGCCTCATATGATCCGCACCAGCAGCTCTTCGCCATACCTGCAGAACGGCTCCTTTCAGCCAGCCACTACTTTTGCTGCTAGCCCGTATGCAGCCTCAACCGCAACCTCAATGACTAACAGTGCTGGTGTTGGTGCTCGCCGCCTGAGCATGAGCAAGACCAACAGCAACAACTTCATCTCTCCCATCTCTGCCGACTACCACAGCGGCGATGAGGTCAAGGAGAAGCAGCGATGCACCTACCCCGAGTGCGGCAAGACCTTCAAGGATCTCAAGGCTCACATGCTCACTCACCAGACTGAGCGACCCGAGAAGTGCCCCATCACTACGTGCGAATACCACATCAAGGGGTTTGCTCGCAAGTATGACAAGAACCGTCACACCCTGACGCACTACAAAGGCAACATGGTCTGTGGATTCTGTCCCGGATCTGGCTCTGCGGCCGAGAAGTCCTTTAACCGCGCAGATGTTTTCAAGAGACACTTGACCTCCGTCCACAATGTTGAGCAGACTCCTCCCAACAGCCGAAAGAGAACCGGTGTTGCACCGATGACTCTCGCTGGCTATGCCGCCGACGCCACTGGCAAGTGCAGCACTTGCTCACAGACCTTTACCAACGCTCAGGACTTCTATGAGCACTTGGACGACTGCGTGCTGCGCATGGTCCAGCAAGAGGACCCGGCTGAGGCCATCAACGCAAAGCGCCTGGCCGAGGTTGCTGACGACAAGAACGTCCACCAGACTCTGGAGAAGAACAAGCTGCCCGTCACCACCCAGACTTCTCAGATCGAAGACGATGAGGAGGATGAGGATATGGGTGACGAGGAGGAGACTGACGACATGACCAACATGGCTTATTCGCCCTTGAAGAAGACTTCTCTCAACCGCATCTCCAAGTCTCGTGGCATTACTCACTCCCGCGGCGGTGTTCAGCTGTCTACCAAGTCGCGTGGCCGCAACAAGCGCCGCGACTACCCCTCCTCTTGGGGATTCAACAAGGGCCAGATGACGATGAAGAAGCGTGTCGTGGCTGTCTTTGACGGTCCTCGACGCCTTGCCAAGGATGACATGATGCTCTCTACCGATCACGAGGTCCGCATCAAGCTTTCGGATGGCAAGTCTTACGTGACAGACCTTGACGTTCAGACCTTGAAGCGTGCCGAGGGTTTCCACAATGCCTCTGACGAGGAGAAGGGCCCTTGGATCTCCGATGACCCCACGGAGGAGCAGATGAAGGAGATGCAGCGGATGCTGGACACCGGTGTTGTTTCTGACTTGTAAAGTCGGAAAAAAAAGTCTCACTTTATTCTTTATCCTCCCGAATATTGGGATACAAACTTCAAAAAACACATGTCTTTTTTGAATTAAGCATGGCAGACGGCGTTCTGGACCAGGGTATTGGGCTACTCTTGAATGGGAAATTTATAACGCCGGGAAGAAGCGGATAATCTGGATTTGATACCCTGTTTTGATATACTACTACAACTACTACTACTATATATGTTGGACAATGATGGCGCAGATGGATTGGATGGGCTTATACGGGAGGACTGAGTAAAGGGGTCTAGGTATTATCTATCCTACCTCTCTGGGACATCAAAGCATGAAACTTGCTATTTTTTTTTACCAATCTTTTACCGCCTCTGAACGTGGTCTCATGTATATTAATTATTTTTTCATTTGTTTTTACGCGAGTTTCGAGGAGGAATTGGGTTTCTTTTTTTTTGGGATTGGGAGCAAGGAAGGTATGAGGCACCAGCATCTCATGACATTATGGCTTGGTTGTTTATGTAATACTATTAATGTCACTGACATGAAATATTTGAAAAAAAATATGAACATGAAAATATCTACAAACTATCTAGCTATTTTAAACAAATTATTTGATCAAGATTTTTTCCCAAGTGAAGCTTTTTTTTTTTTAAGTGTAAAGAACATTTGCGTACATTCCCTTGGTGGTGAAATATCCGCAGATGTGAGTGTTTGTGTGGGTGGAGGCGATTGGCAAAATTTCTCTGGTACCTTTTTCACCCCTCCCCCACCTTGGTGTCTTTTTTCCCATCTGATAGGAAACCCGTCAACTTGCGGAGGCATCGACTGTTAAAGCTGAATCTTAAGACAAAAAAAGAAGCAAAGAAAAGTCTTTTTGATTAACCGAAAGTTTTCTTTCTTTCGAAGGGCTGGAGTGGCGTTTGTGCGTGGGGACTTTTATGAGAGGCTTGCTCTTGATATTTCTCGTTTGAGAATTTGAGGGGCGTCTGGAACGACTTTGAACTTAGTTTCACTTTTATCGCTTTGGGTTGAATCATAAGAAGATAAAATCAGTTTGGAGTTGTATATTTGTTGGGAGAGAGATTGAAAGATACCAGAGCGGAACGGAGCAGAGCGGGCTTATCAAGTCCAAGCTGAAGAGAAACCTCACGTTATTCATCCACCGGCATCAAACAAGACGACAGCAACTCTGCTCTCACAAAACGAACATCCCATTCAAAGAGAGACATAAAAAAGACATGGAAACCCTCACATCCCGCATCACCCTCAAGGGCGACGAGCCCGCCGGCCCGGAAGACTACCTCTCCACATCCCTCGGCGTCATCTTCCCCGACGACGTAACCAACCAGCACGGCGACGCCGAGCACTCCCTCATCTATGCGTCCCCCAAACTGCCCAAGCCGCTGCTGATCGAACTCGCCGACCCGGAGGGCGAAACAGACCGGCGGTTGTTCAGCCACTACCTGTGGAACGCATCGTTGCTGCTGGCAGAGCTGATCGAGAGGGATTCCCTGGAGACGGAGGTGGAAAAGGAGGAGGTGGGACTTGGAGAGGGACTGAGTTTTGATACGAGAGGACTGGACACCTTGGAGCTGGGCGCGGGTACTGCCTTGCCGAGCATGATGGCTGGACTTCTCGGTGCCAAGAGCGTCACGGTGACGGACTATCCCGCTCCAGCGGTCATGAAGACGCTCCGTGACAACGTCATCCGCAACATCAAGCCCGATTTCGCCCCGGAAGGTAAATCCAGCAACGTCACATCCTCCATCCTAGTCGAGGGCCACGAATGGGGCATCTTCGACACTCCTTCTTCATCATCATTCCCAGCCTCCCACGCCTACGCTTCCGACCGCCTCTTCGTAGCAGACTGCCTCTGGATGCCTTGGCAGCACGCCAACCTCCGCCGCTCCATCGACTACTTCCTCAAGAAGACGGATTCCGCGCGGGCCTGGGTTATTGCGGGCTTTCACACGGGACGGGCTAAGATGGCGGGCTTCTACGACGCTGAGGCGCTGCGTGAGGAGGGCGGCGTGGAGGTGGAGAGGATGTGGGAGAGGGATTGTGATGGCGTGGAGAGGGAGTGGGATGCGGAGAGGGAGGATGATATTACGGAGAGGAAGAGGTGGCTTGTTGTTGCGGTGTTGAAGAGGTGTGATGTGAGGGGATGATGGATGGTTGAAAGCGTGCCCTGTTTTTACTTTTGTTAATAGAGATTTTTTTTGGATTTCATTTTTGAGCTAGTCTTGGTGAGCAGCGTTGAGATATTCTACTCCTGTGACGATTACATATGCTACATCTTACAACATTTCCATCTTTGCTCTAATTCTCTTCATCTCCTTCTTTTTGTTGAGTGGGTATCCCCTAATCTTCAAGCACACGCCCTAATACCTGTCCCATTTTCAGCTTCTGCCCCTTTTCTACAGCCCACTCCCACCCCTTCTTCTCCTTCCCATCCGCCGTCTTCACCGTAGCCGGTGCTTCAAACACCAGCACAACTGTGCTGCCGAGCTGGAATCCACCCATCTCCTCGCCTCGCCTCAGCGCATGTCCGTTCAGCACTGAGCTTGCGCTTTCATACGTCGCCTCTGCGAAGCCGAGGTACGGCTCGCCACGTTTGGAAGCTTCCTCGGCTGCAAGGTCGGCGGCCGTATCTGTTGTGAGACTGTTGGTGCGGAGTTCGCGGTCAAAGTTGATCTTGATGGAGCCGACGTTTGTGGCGCCGACGGGGACATAGCTGAAGAAACCCCAGCGCCAGCGACCAAGGAGGACGACTCGTTCATTTAGAGTGAAAAGGCCAGGTAGAGTACGTTGTAGGTAGGGTGAGACGCTGTAGAGCTCGCCGGCGAAGTGGCGTCTGCTTTCAACAACCCAGTTAGTGGGCGAGTGAAAGCGGTGGTAGTCCCCGGGAGCGAGATAGATGACGGCGTAGTACAATGATGTGGTCTTGTCGGGCGAGAGTAGGTCGTACCAGGGCTTCTCACCCAGAGCGAGCTCAGCGCGGACTTCTGAGACAGCACGGGGAGATGAAGCTGCAAGCGACTCATCGGTTACCGGGTGTGGAGGTTTGGCATCTTTGGATCCGGACATGAGGTCAGGTAGCGTGTATGAGATGCCGTTGACCTGGGCAAATTCTTCTTCCTGCTTGATGATTTCTTCATCACCAACGGGTGTGCTATGGCTTCGTCGGGGATGGTCTCGGGCTTGATGGGACAATCCACTGTAGATGCTAGATGTCGGGCTGTGTTTCCCCAGCAGCGCCTCGATGCTATAGGTCATACCTTTGACCTGTTCGATATCACCGCTTTCAATTTGGCCAAATTGAAGAACCTTGCCGTCGGAAGGAGAGAGGAGAGCATGGGTATCTGGATCTAGTGGGCGAGCACCTGGTTTAAGAGTTCGATAGAAGAAGGCTGCGAGATTGGGATACACGTGAAGATCAGGTTCGGCCACTTCGTCGAGACTAAATGCCAGAAAGAGTCAGGAAAAAAAATGTTACTGTAGTGCATCTATCCTTCCTCTCCTTTGATCTTAGCCAGGGGGTAACTCACTTGACTCCAAAGATGAACGAGTATAGCTTAAATCCAGGAACACGCAAGTAGTATGGAATTGTCAGTTCATTAAACTTCCCCCATATTCGAGAGATGGCCTTGAGCGGGAGAGTGGACATGACCTGGACTTGCCTATAAAGAAATTGTTAGCTTCATATTCGCATGCCATGATTTGGTTTTTATTCGATCCTAAGCACTTGGGAGTGGGTTAATAGGATGAAAGGGCTATTTACCATGGGCCGTCGGGTCGCACTTTTGGCCGCGGTTTTGGTGACCTAGTCCCATCTTGTTCTTCTCGCTGTCTTTCCCTTTCCCGCGATGAGACTTTGTAGAATTGAACCAGTCCCAAGAAGCCTATACCCAGTCCTACGGGAATCTGATACCATGTGATTTTGCTGTTGCGTAGCGCTTCGCCGAGCCTCTGAGAGAACTTGGGTCGCTTGCCGGAGTCGTGCGAGGAGAAACTACGGCATGAGGATGGAATGCGTCGAGTAGGGCCCGTATTAGTGGCAATTGAGCCTGTTCGTCGTCCAGCAGCAGCTCTTATAGAACATCTTGTGCGCAAAGATGATGAGAGTGGATGATAGAAACCTCCCCCGCCACCACCGTATAACAAACGGCTGGAGCGGATTCCCAGCGTCGCCATAATGACATGCGCCTCTGACCAGAGCTTTGCACTTGGCGAGGGAGCTCAATTAGAAGATTTCGACAGGCATTGATTGAGCGCAGGCGATGGAAATATTGCGCTTGAGGTCGAGATTTTGGGAGTTGCAAGATGACGTATGGAGGAGCATGGTTGTGAGATGGTTGGTGCGTGCGGCGCAAACATCTGCCGAGGCCGAGGAGCTGGTGGTCTGAGAGCTACTATATCTGCTATCTAAAGCCATTTTGATGCCGCTGAACTGAAGTCGATGTGTACTTGTGCTTTGTACCTGCGCCGGCATAAAGCATTACCCACCTCATGGTAATATTTATGGAGTTATAGGTATTACCTGCTTACGGAGGATTACCTGCGCGATTGTTTAAACTTGCCTAGATGGGAATCTAGGTCGTTTGCTGAATGAGGTGCTGCATTGTTCCGATGGTCGGCAGCATGGGTAAAGATGCCAGATGTCCTTTGCTTGACGGTACGACTACCACTACGAGGTTGCATTGTGAGGTACAAAGCAGATACCAACGATTTCCCTCAGGTCTTGCACTCACTTGAATTTGCTCTATCTAATGCTACAGCTTCACTTGTCTCCAATGTCTTAGATACAGATACTGTATCACGTAGTGACCAAGCAGGTACAAGCTGACTTATGCAGAGTCCAGCTCTGTCCAATCACTGCTGGGCTCCCCGTACAAGCTTCATCCAATCCCTTTGCTCACCAAATCCAGAAAAACGCCGTCCGTCCTTCACTACAGCAGTACCCACCTGCACCCAGAGCTGTCAATTAAACCCCCTGCATAAGAGGCGGTTTTGCCCTCTTTGTTTCTTCTTCTTCCTTTTTTCCCCTTCCTGCAGGGGAAGCTTCGCCATTCTGGGTCAAGCTACGTAATCTTGGCAATACAGACTTGTTATGATAGTACCTGGCCATCCCGTACATGGTACTCTAGGAATCGTAGACTCAAGGGCAAAGCTGCCACAACGTCATGCTCGCCCGTCAAGTACTCCATACTTTGTAATCAAGAAGACGGTCAGCCCAGCGCTATTCGCTTATAAACGTGACACCCACTGAGCACGCATGGCGCTAAGCCTGATGGGGCCTATTTCAGGTGTTGCGCAACTTGGAACTGGCGGTACGTACCTCCCAAGTACCTGGCCGGCCGTCTCGACTGCAATCTGTCCGACTTCCTTCTAGAAGCGATTGATTGTCCTTCTTGCATCACCTCCCTAGAACTGAAGCTCTCGGGCTTCCACTCCTTTTTCTCACTCCCCTGTTGTTTGGCCTTTTTGCGCCATTGCCGCCTCTTCCTCCACCTGCCACCAGAGTGAACGGCGCTTTCGTGCGCTTTGCTCGGATCCGAACCAAAAAGTTGCCATCCCTACCTTGGACCTGTCTGACATGACACAAACGCACGCTTCCTAATAGCCGGCGCCTTCATCTCTTTGTCTTCTTCGTCTTTGCAACACGACGATTTGATATTATTCCTCTTCCAAAGCTCGCCCTCTAGAAACTGGTAGCATGCCAGGTGTCTCTCGAATATGGCTTCGGAGCTATTCAACCAAGTGGCCGAGGGCGCAGACCCTGCATCGTCAGATCAGCCTGTAATCAACCTCCAAGTGGTGTCGCCATCGGTAGGCGTGAATCGCCCTCTGCTGTTCCCTGGACTCCCGGCCGCCACGACGATCAAGCAGCTCAAAGAGAAGATTCGACAGAATCTCCCCTTGCGGCCGTCTGACGAGAACCAGCGTCTCATCTACCGCGGCCGAGCGCTTTTGCGCGATACAGATAGTCTGCTAGATGTAATCGGCGCCGATGCAGTGAGTCGACTTACTTCCCCTTGGTAGGATGAGCGATTCAAGCAGGAAACAAAACGCTGACAAAGCCATCACGTTACAGCTTCGTAGCCCCGACCAGCAGACAATTCATCTTGTCGTAAGAGACGCCGCCGATAGCGTATCTTCAACGCCATCTTTCTTCTCTGGCACCCAGAGCCCAGCTTTGGGAAATCAGCCTCCGAACATCCAGCGCCAGACACCTCCTCATCCTGCCTTTATGGGGCCTCCTCCTCCACCTGGCATGGCAAGAAGATCGGTGCTGCAGCCACCTCATCAGAATGCTCCGCTGTCTCAACCTCAGATGCCGTCACCGGCTCGCCCACATTCCCCGGCTCATACCCCCGAACAAGCGGCAGCTTTTCAGCAGCAGCATCAGAGCATGACGCAATGGTTGACACAAATTCAGAGAGAAGCCATGGCTAGGATGGTTCACCAGAACCAGCGTGGCAGGGCTCAAATGGGCATGCGCGGTGTTGGCGACACCGCAGGTGCGAATTACGGGGGATACACTCCAGAGTCTAATAGTGGAAGAGGGAGCCCGGCCCCATCGCACACAATCTATCGCGAGACTATTGGACCCAACGGTCACAGTTATCACGTAGAGACTGTTGTTCGGAATGCAGCCGGTGGCCCTTCAGCGGCATCTGCGCCATCCCTTCCTGGCGCACTGTCCCCCAATGATGTTCACAATATTCTGCGAGGGGCAGACTCCAGCCAGACTCCCATATCCATGGCAAATGCACTGCATCAAAGTGGCTTGCGCCGAAGTGCCTCTAGTGCTTCGCTTCACAATCGGGCGCTCAACCAACCCGGGATCACTACTTCTATCTTCGCCAATGGTGGCTCTCGAGCTAGCAGCGGTCGAGCTACTCCAGATCCAGGACTGAGATCGATTTCCGGCACATTCAATGCCGCATCTGCATCTGCTCCTTCCCTTATCCCACCCCAGCCACGACAAGGCGTTGAGGTGTATATTTTGTCTTCTCCTGAGGGCCCCCGCGCCCTTGTTTTCAACAGCGCTGTGGCGGAGGCTTACTACACGCCTAGGGTGTTTATGCAGCCCAACTATCATCAGCTCCGAAATGCGACCAGCTTTCCAAGTTTGATCCATACGATGCAGACGCAAAGCAGAGATGATGTTAATCATCATCAAACACCGCGAGTTGACTCCAGACAGCCCGCTCAAAGCCAACAGGCTCTAGCACAACAACAACAACAACAACAACAGCAGCAGCAGCATCAGCAACAGCCGCAACAGCCGCAACAGCAACAGCCGCCGCAACAGCAGCATCAGGACCAGCAACCTAGAATTGTTCCTTTACATGCTGGTAACCCACCTGCAGCGGGCTTAGCTCATATGATGATGCAATTGGCTCCCCACATCTGGCTCATAATACGCCTCGGCCTGTTTGTGTGGTTCTTCACATCTCCCAACTCTAGCTGGTCGAGATGGTTAACCATCATTGCTCTTGCATTTTTCATGTTTGCTCTTACCACTGGGTTCTTGACCGGCTTTGCTGAGCAGGCTTGGCGACCAATAGGACGATATCTCGAAAATGTGTTGCCCGCCGCGGACCCTGCGCATGGACAAATAGGGGCTGCAGATCGTGACGGCGCCCCCAGAGCCGAGCAAAATAGAACCCCTACCCCTGCTCAAACGGCTGCTCGGCTGCTTGCAGAGCGTCGCAATCAAGAATCTTGGCTCACAGCGCAACTGAGGCGACTGGAGCGAGCTGGCCTCCTCTTCCTTGCCAGCATTGCGCCTGGAGTTGCGGAACGCCATATTGCAAATCTAGAAGCAGAGGCAAGGGCTCAGGAAACTCGACGCAGAGAAGCCGAAGCCGAAGCCGCAGCCGCAGCCGCAGCGGCTGCTGCTGAGAGCAATGCAAATCATGATGACGAGGCCGTGCCCGAGGCAAATGGAGGCGAGCAGCAATCTGGAGAGCAAGATGCGCAGAACGACTATGAGGACGCAGAACGCAACAGAGCCATTCGAGAAGAAATCTCTGCAGCGTAAAGAGTATATGAGTGATACGGGCTTAGGCAATTGCATCAAAAGGAAAAGACACAAAAGTCATTATCATAATGTGGGATTTAGCGACTGTAGGATTCTTGTTAGGAGCAGGGGCGTTGAAACCAGTGTTTCTCACATAAAGCCCTCTCACCAGTAGAGAAAAAAGGCGTGCAGGCTCGGGTCTTTTTTTATTATGTACCTACTAAACAAATAGAAGATGAGAGAACCTGTAAATATGACTGGGAAGCATCTACGAGTAAACTTTATGGTGCTATCTGACTTGATGTTTCAGGGATTGCCTGTATAAAGATGACATCCCGAGTCCTCAAAGCCAGCAAATTGACGCCACAATGTACGTACTCGTGGTGTGCCTGCGCAAGCGTCTTATCTTATCAGTTGATTTGACATCTAGGTAAAGCTCCGCGAACATCCCACCAAAGCCCATCGTCACGTATAGCTTCCTCCATCAACCCAAAGCACTTTTATCGCTTGGAAATTTTGCTCGGAAGATTTCTATATAAGAACGCTCATCGTCAATTTTTTTCTTATTTACCCCTCTCTCTGGTCGGGGCTGTCGCATAGACGGCATATAGAGTGACATCATGAGCGGTGGCTGGAATACAAGTAAGCTCTCAACCCGCAACTTTTGGAAATATGCCATGGAGAGATTTCTCTTTACTAACAGATAATTAGTTGAGTCTGATGCAGTATGTTTTCACTATATATCAAAGCTTATACCCTCTTGAGAAGAAGAAAAAGACAATCAGCTAACATGTCCAACTCAGGGCGTCTTCACCTCCCTCATCGAAAACCTCGGCGTCAAAAATGTCCAATTCGAAGAACTCCTCACCCTCGACCCTTCCGAGCTGTTAACCCTGCAGCCCCTCTACGGCGTCATCTTCCTCTTCAAATACCCAACCGACCGGCCCTACGCCACGCCCGACGGGCCTCTGGACGGGACCTTTGACCACGATGCCTCAGAGCGCATCTTCTTCGCCGCGCAGACGATACAAAACGCCTGCGCCACACAGGCCCTGCTGAGCGTCCTCATGAACAAGACGGACAACGTCGACATTGGCGAGCAGATGAAGGACTTCCGCGACTTCACAATGGTACTGCCGCCCGAGTTTCGCGGCGAGGCGCTGAGCAACTCGGATCTGATCCGCGAGGTGCACAACAGCTTCGCGCGGAGCAGCCCCTTTGCGGACGAGACGCAGAAGACGGGCGAGCCGTCCGAGGACGTCTTCCACTTCATCGCCTACACGCCCGTCGACGGCACGCTGTACGAGCTCGACGGCCTGCAGCCGGCGCCCATCTCGCACGGCCCTTGCGCGGCGGAGGATTTCCCGCTGAAGGTGGTCGACGTGCTGCAGCGACGGGTCGCTCGCTACGACGCCGCCGAGATCCGCTTCAACCTGCTGGCCATGTGCCGTGACTTGCGGATCCGCGCGCAGGAGTTTGGGGACGAGGAGCTGCTGGAGCGGGAGCAGCGCAAGAGGAAGGACTGGCTGTTTGAGAATGCGCTGAGGAGGCACAACTTTGTAGGGTTTGCTGGTGAGGTGCTGAAGAAGGTGGTGGAGAAGAAGCTCGATGCGGGTGGTGAGGAGGGAGTGCAAAAGTGGGTGGATGAAGGTCTGGAGAGAAGGAGAGCGGCAGAGAGGGCCATGGGCGCAAGAGGGGGAGGAGATGTAGATATGAGTGGGTGAAGCTATAGATGTAAGGATGTGATGTGACCTTGGGGCAAGAGAATATATACCCTGGCTTTTTTTTCTTCTCTCTTTTGAAGCTTGCATTATGTTCACACGTCATTTACTGCGGAAAACACCAAATTAGATAGACTGGAGAATACTCTCAAGTTTTATGCATCGGTACGTCGAAGCTACTCTTTATGTTACTAGAAATCCCTTTACGGACGCATTTAACCTTAAACCCTTAAAACCTAGCTAAGCAAACCTAGATAAGCAATGTCATCCTCATATTTGATGAAGTTTTTTAGTCGTATTCATGTTACTGCGAGTCTCTTGATATATCAAGAGAACCAAATCATTCACGCATTCTGCATGAGGAAAATGATCGGATGTGATCAACGAGCTATACCTCTCATAGGAGAGGAATGATGGTAATCATAGCCTTCGTTATGATCAATCTGCAACATAGATTGCTCAGCCATTGCTGCGGAATCATCCTTTGCGGGAGGATTGTCACGAGTTTGCTGAAGGTTAAACCCTCGCTGACTTCCCTCTTCGTCTGGGCTGGACGGAGTGTTGCCGTGAGCATCACCTGAAGAAGGTGAGGCGTTATTTCTGTCCTTCCTCATAGCCCGGACAAACCATGGTGGACGACCGGAACCTTTCCAGGTCCAGTATTCTTTGAGATCATATTCGCGGGGCTCAATACGGTTGTTCGAAAGGAAAACGACGAGGCCAATGAGGCCGTTGAGGGTGGTGTAGACAAAGAGTCCACTAGACAAAAGAGAGAGAATACGGATTAGCTTTGGATAAAAAAAAAGGTGGTGGTAGGTGCCAGAAGATTAGGAGAGAAGAAGCAGCTTACGCAATGAGGCCATAGGCAACGCTATAGCTAAAGGGGATGAACGTCATGACAATGAAAGAAGGGAGGACGTCGCCGATATAACGCCAATTAACTTGGGTGATTTGGCGAATCATCATACACCCAACCAAGATGAGGGTACATCCCGTAGCCCATGGTGGGATAGAAGCAAATATAGGAGCAAAAATTATCGAGATGATAAAGCACAGCCCTGCAACCACGGCAGTGAGGCCGGTACGCCCACCTTCAGCGATACCCGCACCGCTCTCGATGAAGGCTGTGATAGGAGAGCACCCGAACAGGGCTCCGATCGAGATGAAAGCTGCGTCAGTGCAGTATGCAATAGTTGAGCGAGGGAAGTCGCCATCTTTGGGATTGACGACTCCGCAGAAGTGGACCATGGAGTATAGCGTGGCAGTAGCATCGATTATGTCGACATAGAGGAAAGTAAAGAGAGCGAGGATAAAGTGCGAGGTGCTGGTAGCTTCGAGGCCCCAGTCGAGCTGATTGATGGCCTTAGATAGAGGGTGCCAGGCAATGATTTGCTTGAAGAAGGAGAAACGAGAGTCACCCTGGGGAGTGTTGGGGAAATAAGTAACTGGAGTGTTGCGGCTGTAACGAGATAAAATGGTTAGTACAATATGTGCTTTGGTAGGCAATGGCGACAGACTTACGGCCATGAGATGATGGAGACAAGCGCAATTCCAATGACGAGAGCGTACTTGACCCTGAACGCCATTAGGAAGGCTGTCACGAGACCACCGCAAAAGACGGCGAGCCACAGCTGTTTATGTGTCAATATTTTGTTCCCTTTTGACTTCGCCATACCTATTGGGCCATGGGCGAAGTGGGACAAACTCAGACTCACCGTTGGATTCGACATCTGACCCCCATTACACCCTCCCGTCTCTGCGTTAATCATATCAGGAGGGCAGCCACCCAAAGCCAGAGGGGTTGATCCGCCGCCACCCGTGATGGCACCAATGCCAGATGAGTAGGAGAGTCCAATTTCCGTCAGGAAAAATCCAATTCCAACTCCAGTAGCGGTCTTGATGGTGGCAGGAATGAGTCTGACGAGCCATTGACGCATTCCCGTGAGAGCTAGGAACATAAATATGATACCCTCGAAGAAGACGGCGGTGAGGGCGGTGCGATAGGAGATGGAACCGCTACCGTTGCTGCCAACAACCTTGGAAATTGGGCATATGATTAGTGGCAGTAGGAGAATGAGCCTGATAAACAATACGACGTACTTGATAGGCGAAATAGGCGTTGAGACCCATTCCTGGACTGAGGATTCATGTTAGCAACCAATGCAAACGCTTGAGAAGATTTTTTTTTAAGATAACCTACGCAAGGGCAACGGGCAGATTGGTCAACAGTCCAAAGAACAGAGAGGCGATGCCGGCTATGGCAGCCGTAGCTGTAATCAGATCTCTTCGGACCTCTGTAGTGATTTAGATGATGGCTGTGTTAGAGATAGGTGTAGATATAGATTAGAACCATACCTTCTTTGCATTCTGCATAACCAGGGACGGTATCGCACTGAAATTTGTTTACTAGTTTGCAGTCGCAAGTTCCGCCGGTTTGAGAAAGGATAGAAGCCTATGTGTTTTGAAATGGTCAGCGTCCAACTCGACGGATATTTTGCCCTTATAGGATTAACAATTGTCACTTACATTTACGGCGATGATATATGCCATGGTCGCGAAAGTTGTCAGCCCAGCGCGAATCTCTCTGAAAAAGCTTGTGCCATCACGTGCGTCGGGCTAGCAACAGAGTCAGTCTCTTATATCAGTATCGACCGATACCTCTGGCCTCCTTTTGTTTGTTCTATCTATCGAAAGGAGTGATGAGATCAAGCTTACATGTCCTGAGCCGGCAAGACGAAACAATCGCCCCAAGAGGGAACCGCTCAACCATTTGTCCACCAGATCAGCAAAGTCTCGAAATCCGCAAAACCTAGACCGGCCAACCATGGGAGCCGAAGGAAGTCTCGGAGAGGGTAGCCTTGGATCAGGCGTTCCGAGTTCTTGGCCTTCTTTGGGTTGCATAATGGGAGATTCCATGATACCGTGCGGGTAGAAGAGAGGAGGTTCGTGAATACTAGTCTTGGAGGCGAAAGGCCGTGTGAAAGTGAAAATGTAAAAATTTAACAGATAATAATTGATACAAAAGAATAGCGAAGGGTATCTTGGTCACGCACAAAGACAAAGAGGATAAAAAAGACTGGTTGCCCGGAAGTTGAACGGAGATGGGCAAGCAGGAGATGGCGATGATATTCACATAATTGAGAACTTGTCAGCCTTGAGGAACATACCAACCAACCTCCTGAGTCTTTGCCAGGACAACCAGATGAGCATAAAGAGAGGCAGTATACCCTTACGGCCCGTTTTAGAGTGGTTGATTATACGGCAGCTGGTCCGCCGGCTGGCAGCGTATAGACGGACCATGAACCCGAGATTACCACGGCTTGGGTTAAGACAGACAGGCCAATTCAGCTGGACCAGGTGTCCCCAGGGAGGTACAAAATAATCTCCAGCCCTTCCGTAGGGGCTACACGCATCTCATGTTACCACGAGGATTCTCATTAGTGTTTCGAATCCGCCCGCGCTCGTGTGAGATGAATAGGAAGCTAAAGTCGACGGCAAGGGATTCCATATTGCATACGATCTCTTTTTCTGCCGTGCGAACGTCAACTAGCTGTTTAGTACCTGCCGAGCTGCATTACCAGATAACTTCTTCTGTCTTGGTCGCACATCTGCAGATATCAGTCCTACATAGAAGACCATGAGATGCATAATGATGGCGAAGGTGTACGGCTCGGTTTCTGGTGCTTTGGCCAATCTATATCTGATCTGACTAGTAGCCGAGAGCGCGGATGTTGTACGAGCAATGTCGAAGCTGCTAGGAGAATCGTTGAAGCCCGTTGCACAGGAAGTGATAGCGCGTGGTGGTACTTGTACGGCCATTTGATGTGGGCAGAGAAGCTGAAAAGACGAGGGTAGCTAGATTTCTTGCCTGCGAGGCATATGCCTTTGATCTGAACATGGTAGTAAGAACAGTAACCCGAGAATATAAGTGGTGAGAAAACCCAAGATGCATAGAAAGATATCTTCTAGCATCTAAGATTCATTCGCCTGTGGTGATAATGGATGGATTCACTCTATAAGCGACTACCCGAGACCTTTGTATGACAAAGAGGAAGAAGTATTCTTCAGCTAGCCCAGCTTTTCTTTCTACCAAAATTGCAAAGGGGTGAGACATAAATTGTCGGAATCTGCTGCCGATGTCTTCTTTTCGCCCTTCCTGAGGCACATGTTGCATGGAAATATGAGGTGTTGGCGGATGTTGGAGTTCGGCATTAGAACTGTGGCTCAGTGACTATTTGGAACAATATTTAGTAGATTATGGAGTAACCAGGCCTTGAGTTAATCAATGATAGTGAATTGCCTTATGAGCATATAACAATTGATAAGTTCGTTGCGTTAACTGAACGGGATGAGCGTACATATACTCTCTCGACAAAAATGGCTGCAGAACTCAAGACGTTGCTGGTAATCTTGCTCCGAAATTCTGAACTTCGAAAATATCAACATCATCCCTTTAAAGAGTCTTTTGAAGAAAAAGAACGAACAGGATGGCCCGAGCTTAAAATTCAAGTGAAAAACGCAGAATGTTCGCTCCGCTCATATACTCCATCAGTAGCGTCGTATGTGAGTCGCACGAAGCGAAGGATTCTTGATACTACAAAGTAGCAAGATACATAAGTGCTAGGCAGAAAAGAATACGATAGTGACGCAACACCGGTGAAAACAAGTGAAATTGCGAGATCATTCCGAATTGCAGCTGCTGGAAGTGAAGCTTATCATGTTTTTCTCTCAATCGACCGATTATCGCTTGTAGCATAGACGCGTGCTGTCTTCTTCTCTTTTCATTGTTGGCGCAAATCTCGTTGCGTCTGTATGAGAGTCGCCGTTACTGTTGCTTCCTCACGACTGCTCTCGTCCCCCCCGCAAAGACTCACAAAGGACCTGCTGAACCTCGCTTGCCATCTGATTGCCACAATACGGGATCTTGCATCTGCTGTGTCCATATTTCCTGTGGTTAGCCTCTTACTTGCTCAACCTGTATTCAGAATTGCTGCTGCGAGGCTGCGAGGCCACTTTGCAGACTACTGACCTGGAATTTAGCCCTTCTGGCTTCGAGTATGTTTGGTCTCGTCTCTTCGCATTGCTATTGATTGCCAAATTTAGCTGGCAGCTGATTAACAAGCCCTCCATGTTTCTTTGTATTCTCTCTTCTCTTACTGTTGAGCCCCTTGTGTTCTCTCGCTTCCTCCGATCGTTACCCCATGTTCATGCGGTTTGTAGTGTTAGGTTTTAACTGACACTGATCAAACCATAGCTGCTTGCTTTACCTTCTTATTCATCATCCTTCGCAACTCAAAACTTAAAGTCTCTCCAGTGTCTGCCACAATTCTCTGCGACAACCTGATTCCTAATCGTCTTGACCTGTGTCTAGTCTACGTTCAGTGGCATTCAAGCCACAAACTGGCAAGCAGCCTCTTCCATAATTACCTGCATAGATAATTTGCTGCCGTGACACCAAGCTCTCTTGGTTACGTTACTGCCGCTGCATCAGAGCAAGACCAGGTAGAAACTTCATCCGCACGGTTGTAGTGGAATCTGCATGAACTGCGTTTGCTCTTTGAACGACAACAATTAGGTCTTTCTCTTTGGCTGCAGGTGGCCATCGCCATCATGTGGGATGTTGTCTGGACAGACCCCGATAGGGAACTGGTGGGAGAGTACAAGGCGCGAAAAGAGAAAGAGGAAACCCTCAAGAAAGACCATAAGAGTCAGCCGAGACGGCGTTCGGCATCCACAGCCAGCTCGCGCTGGTCAACTGACTCCCCGTTTGCTATTTTTCGTGCCCGGGGCTTAAGAAAGGCAAACACGTCCTCGTCTAATGCGCAGATAGCGTCATCTGCTTCGTCGCGAGTCGAATCACCGGTTATGGCCTCATTTGATCGCTCGCCCATGTCGAAAACATTTGATGAAGGGAGCCGTCGAAGTTCCAATCGCATGTCCACTAGCTTTCTGGAAAGGTTCGCCAATATCGAGAGCCCGTTGAACACTAGCCCCCTGATCTCAGAGAAAAGCGGCGATGTTGGAGGAAACTTACTTTGTCGCCTTGCGACTGATGGTGAGAAATGATGGCTTGTTTGAATTAAAGTTTTCCTGTTCGTGGCTCATGAATTGTCGTCTTAAATAGATGCCCCTCTCTCTCTGCTGGCAATGAAACACCACTCGATTACTGGTTCGACATCTGACGATTTGACCGAGTCTGAGAAGATGAAGAGCATGATGCAGATATTCGGGCGAAGCCCGTCAGTGGCTGAGCCAGCTGGCAACTGCCCATTGTTGTCTAAAGAGGCTGCAGTCGCTCCTGACACTTGTGTCAACAGGCCATTGATACCGCCTTCGTCATCTGAGAAGAAGTCAGTAGCAACCGAGCCTTATTCTTTTTTTCTTTTCAACTTTTCAACTTTTCAAGCTTTCCTTCATGGTTTTACGTCTTATAGATAAAACCCTTCACTACAACGTTCTTGAAGCTGATATATTGCAAAAGATTTCCGTCTTTACCTTCATCGTCCACCGCCAAACCACTTCTTAATTCGCCAGCTATCCCTATCCCGCAAATGGATTCTCGACTCCCCTTAGAGGATTTCAGTACGGAAATGCCCATTACGCCAAATAACCCTGAGGCTTGGAAGCCTGTGGACGAATGGGAGCCGCTCCCTCTTCTGCGTGTATCGCCTGAGCCTAGTCTCTACGACTGCATGGTTGACTCCAATTTGCTTGACCAAAACCAAGGTATACACAGGAACTTTGGCTTACTCCATGCAGCCGTGGTCAGAATGGCGAACAAGAGTGCGCCGGATATTCTATCTAGACTGGAGACATTATGGCAGGACGTCGCAAAGAACGACATTATCTACCTTCTGGGCGACAGCCCAAGAGTTGAGGACCTGCGCAGATGGATGCTCTCAACTATGATTCACATGGACCAGGTTCCGACTATAGAAAACCGAGTGACTCCTCGTAGACAATGTTTCATGACGGCCCGCATGGTTGTGTGTCTCTACGATTCGGCAGGTAAATGTCAATGTTGCTCCATGTTGAGCAGCATTATGCTAATGGTATTTCGATTTTGATGCAGCCACGGTCGCCTATCTCGCCGCACTTGAGCCCACGAAGCAACACGACCACATATCACTACTCTCCGTACCGAAACGGGACTTATTCACAAATGTCCGACTAGTTTCTGTTTCCAGAGTCTCGCTTACAGAGTTTCCAGTGGCACCCCGAATTTATGAATCAGTTCATTCTCTGACACTGCCTTCTTTGTGTCCCTCGTCTCTGCTGCCTGGCATACTTAAGAATGTCTACAAATGCCTAAATAAGAAGGGCTTCCTTCGGTTGATACTCATTGACCCACTCCCTCGGGCTGCTACCTTGGGCACAAAGATGAAAACGTGGATAGAAGAGCATCTACTTCGAAACCTAGCGAGACATGGCAAATGTATGAGCCCCAGCACAGCTTTTCCGCCTCTGCTCGCCTCTGCTCGTCTCCGCGGGGACGGAAGCACTCTTACGACAACAAAGTTTTACGCAGTGCCCGGTAGTGCAACAAGCAGAGAGCAAGACACGGCTAAAGATTCAGTACAAACAGAGAATGAAGCAAAAGCCAAGGTTAGAAGTCTGGTTGGACGTATGCTTTGGGTAGAGGTATGGGGCTCGCACATCACTTGTAACAAATGGTGGTGGGATGACCTAGAATGCGTCGCCGAGTGTCTTGAGCTGGGCACACTATGGGAATATCATGCTGTCAAAGGGGTCAAGGAACTGAATACGGCGTAGACACAATCTACTGGTATGAAAGCGAGTCAGTGCTGCAGAGCATCGATATTTACCTTTTTGGGTAAAGGGCTTAGCTGACTGTGGCGAGTATGGCGGTTTTCGAGTTTAAACTTTCACTTGTTCAGGGGATATTTCTTTGCTTTTTTTTCCTATCTTTGACTGACAGCTTTTGGCACTAACCCGTTTATCTTTTCGGATTTGGTGCCTACGTGCAAGGGTCGTGTCGTTTCTAAGCAGGCGTTGCTGCGACCGGGATATTACAACATGGGATTCGCCGTCTAGCTTAGGGCAATCTCGGGCTTATGGAAAACAGCGAAAGAATCAACAAGTTTTGATCAAACCGTTTTGAGGCTCGGTACAACAGGCTCCGTGAGTGTGCTCCGCTAGAACTCCGTACATATAGGTATTACTCCGTACTCCGTACTGCAACCTGTTTGGTAGCATCGCTTGATAGATCCAGTGTTACATGTGGAGGGTGGGACAGACGCAGGGGCCCTTTTCTGCTGGCGATCAACAAAAGACGATTGCGAATCTAATGTCCGTAAACAGGGGAGCAGCGCTGCTCGATGATAAAAATATGGACACTGATGCTACGCCAACATGGGGGATTGCGTTTGTGTATACGAAGCAGTATCACCATGAGGCAGCAAACACAATGTTATCCAATCACTACTACCCCGAATCAGCGTCCCCTGCGCCTTTGCAGACACAACACAAACGCCACTTTGAGCGATGCTACAAGTATGCATTATGCATTATCAATAGCCTCCCCTTTTAAGCTGCGAACCGTCCTCTAGCGGTTGTCCAGTTCTGCAGCAATCTCAAAGAAGGAAAAAGCCCCGTAGGGCCAGCGCAGGTACAGGCAGAAAAAAAGTAGCATTTGAAATGTGACGTGTGTGCTTTTTCATTTCTTCCTCGGAGAATAAAAAACCGCGTTTTCAGCACCAATTGTGATGAGCTTTCTTCCCAGCACGACCGTTTTTGAGCCGCTAGCCGTTTGATTTTCACCATTTTCGCTATTTTGGTCTTTATCTCTCTCGCTCTAGCAGGGATGAGGGAAAAATCCTTCTCTGTCTAGTCAAAGACACTTCTTTAACAGCCGCCGCGCGGTTTTCCCATCCCATTTGTGCCTAAATTGTTCACCCAGCAGCGCCGTTGTTTCGTCGCCCGCGGAGACTAGGCTCCTTTTGAGGATGCTGACCGGCCGAAGGGCTGTCTGCACTCCTTGACGGACTAGATGCCGCCGGAGAGAGAGCCGCTTGCGGACGGTTGAGGTCCGTCCGTATTTTCCGTACCACGAGAGCTGGGAGGAAGGTAACGAAAGGTGGTAATACTGCTAGGTGATGGGCCATTTGACCGACTGTTGGCCTGACGCTGTCTGCGACTTCTTGAGTTGTGCGTCCTGCGCCCTCCCGTTTCTGGCAGGACGGTTGGGCGGTAATCCTTGGCAATGCTACATAGATTCTATGTGCTGATGATGGAGGATTCTCTCGAAAGGAGCATAAGCAAAAGGGAGGGACAGGGGACTACTGGTAGTGTCCGTTGAAGCTAAAACCTACACGGATAACTAGTGAAGAAGAAGAGGAAAAAAAAAAAGCAACGAAAATTAAGCTGTCAGCACAAACCACACCTCAGCCCTATATAGAAAAGAGAACTAGCTCACCTAAGATGCTAATCTATAACTGTTATGAGCTCATATTAACCCTCTCTCTCCCCCGCGCACTATGCTTCGTACAGCAGAGTGAAGCGCATTTTTACGCTCGTGGACCCCCTGGCCCTTTGCCCCCTGTCTTTATGTCGTTTTCTATGTGCTGTTGGACGCGAGGGACGCGAGGGACGGACGGTATGCAGGGAATATTTTTTTTATTTAAAAAATAGGCGTAATATATTACTAATTTGCCCTTATTTTTTTTTTAATGTGTTCCGTGTCCCGAAGCCCTCGTCATATCTTCATCCTGTTTCCCCGACTTCTCCGGGCACGTAATCAATTTGATGATGGGGAATCCTAGAAGTCCTAGGACAAGGGGGGGGGACTCCAGCTTGGTATAATCAGCGAATGAGCCTCGCCGCACTTCATAGGTCGCCGAAAGAAAACAATGGGCTGACACGAAGCCAAACTAATCAACATGCTATAGTGCATACCTACCTGCCATGCACACTCTTTTTGAAAAGCACCAATAAAGCCGGCCACTCTTGCAAGGTTGCCTATTCCCAAGCATATTGGCCGGCCGCCTACTGCGGAGATTGAGGACCTGGTTCCTGAATGTTACCCCGTGTTGTGCCACACGTGTCGACCCCTTCCAGGGCGGGTGGATGGAGAAGAGGGGGAAAAGGACCCGGATCTAGATTGCAATAAAGTCAATAGAAGTTCGCCGAGAGCCGCTAGCTTTTCTCCAATCCTCTGCATCGTCGTGGCAGGATACGATACGAAGTGCCAAGCTTGCATTTGCATCACTAAGTAGATGTAAGTCAATAGTCTGTAGACAGTCCATTTAACTCTGCGAGCTATCTGTTCCTGGCTATACGATTATAGGCGAACGGCCCCATGCTAATATAGTGCGAGATTTGGGTATCACAATCACGGTCAGATAGTCTTCATGCTGAGGTATGGGCAGAAAACATTATTGAATGCAGCGCAGTTCAGCCTCGATAGTATCTTGATAGTCATAGTAAAGTCCTGGGTATCTTTCCGCCCTTTTTTAATCCCAAGTGGCAAATTGCCGTCCCTGAATCCCCCAGAACTCGTCATCCTTTGCCGTCATAAACATGCAGAAAAAAAAAAAAAAAAAAAGGAAAGGAAAGAAATATGATAAGGGATTGCATCGGTAAAAAGAAGCGAACGAATCAAGTGCACCAGAGCAGCGCGCTCGGTGGACGATTAAATAATATACTGGAAGTAGTAGCAATACATCCCTCCTTATCGTCATCCAGTGCTTGAGCGTCCATACGCTGAACTGGTCTCTGCCGAATGAGCATCTGCTGAATGTGTTCGGGTGTTGGCCAACTCCGTCATACTCTCCGAGTCGAGTCCCTTTGTCCTGTTTCCTCCTGGCCTAAATTGGCTGATACGCCGGCTGTGGCGGCTGTTTTCTTCTTGCGCGCCCATTCCTCCGACTAGCTCCATTACTTCTGGCCGCCTACCGCTTCGAAAATCTTCCCAAAAGCTCTTACAGGCACTCCAAGATGTTACGGCGTAAATGAGAGCGTTCCAGAATCCCTGAAGCGGAAGCACAAATGCACTCATGATTTCAAGCGGTGCGTTAATTTCCTGCGACTTCACTACAGAGTAAACTCGATTGGCGCTCGACGGGATCCATGTAATGAGAAGTGCCGTAAAGAATAGAAGAGAACATTTCGCGTAAGCCCATGCAGCGTTGTTGATTTCATAGTTTCGTCGTCGGGCGGTCGGTGGTCGTGTTAATCTTCCAGTTCTTGACTTCTTGACAGGCTCAGCTTTGGCAACTCGAACAGGTTGAATCTTGTCGTCTGCGGCGGCTTTGCTGGCTGAGATATGTACCGAGTAGTTGGGAGACTGTGAGTCGGGCTCTGTAATAGACGGGCGGTGGCTTGGAGAGGCCTCCGCGCTAAGATGTCCATTATTCGCCATGGCTTCTGAAGTGGTGACCGTCACTTCAGTTGTCCTGAGAGTAGTGATGACGTCCACAGATGATAGGCCCTCGGATGAGTGAAAGTCGTTGAGCTGCTTGTGCTTCTCGTAGATTGTCCGTCCAGCTCGAATATAGATGAAGAAGGTGGCAAAGATAACGACCCTATATTCATGTCAGTAAAGCGGATCCGAGTTTTTTTTAATCTCTATCAAAGAAATGTCCTATTCTTGCAAAAACTTACCAGACGGGGCCATAGAACGTTGCGATACGGAAAATGTCCCATTCAGTTGTAATCCAGCACCAAATGGTGGCATTACCATATGCTCGATAACCCTCTCTGTTCTTGAGAAAGATGTATACAAAAGCAGGAATGAAAGGAATACCGTAGCAGCAAAGCAAATACGGAATTTCCATTCTTCGCAGCCTTCTGGCGTCATATTTATGATAAAAAGTAAGATAAACATTGAACGCCATGGCTAGTGTCCAGAATGCATCCGCAGGCATAAACCTAACCACTGTCAGCTGGGCAGTAGCAAAAAGGGTGAGATATCAGAAAGCATACATCTGAATGAGGAAACCTTGCAATTGGCAACCGGGAGAGTTCGGTGAACTGAGATAGCTACGAGCCATGAGTGTGCCTACATTGGTCATCATATTACCAAATGAGGCATAAAACACAAGTCTGTTGATGGGCTTGTGAAATGAGCTTGAAGCACAGAATGTGACCATGACGAAAACACATCCTAGAAGGGAAATCACCGAACAGACTCGTTCGATGTCGCTGATGAGATTCAGCTGGTGTTGAGAGAGGCCGTCAGACATCTTGGGCAGTCGTTACTGTCCAACGAATTGGACTAGTCAGGTATGAATTGTCGAGAAAATGCGATTCATGGGCTTCGTAAACTTCGAGCTGAAAGTGTAGACGTGCCGGCAGCTCCGGTCCTCGTCGGTGAGGTGGGATAGTGATAATTCCCAGTTGAAGAATATGGCCTAACCCTACCAGCTTCTCCAATGAGGGGGGGAAACCTGGTAGTGTTATATGTGCGGTGACAGGAAGAAGTGAATCAGGGATTCCACTGATGGTGGGCGTACATCCAACAACAGATGGCAGGGGTTGGTGAAGAGGGTGCGTAAGAGCAGCAGCAATACTGCTAAACTTCAAATTTGCAAATCATGGCAAAGCATAGGAGGGTGGCAGAGAATAGATAAATGTCAATACGGAGTACACGGGAGTGAGCTCCCGTACTAATAAGTTAACCCTCTTAATCCAGTATCTGATCGACGCAGCAGACTCAGTAGTTCGCCGCAAGCGTCACGGACCATGTGCCGGCGCCAGAAGCACGGGCGAGACTCAAAGATGGTTTGGAAACAAGGTAGAAAAACGGTCAGTGGCGCCTGCGTCTCAGAATGCCTGCCACTAGGTGGATGGATGTCAGAATCATTAGGGTCTAATTCTAACGGGCTAAATTCAGACAGCCCTTTACCTGACAAGTATTGCGGCGATACGAGCCTAGCGGGCAAGACCAACATGCTTCGAGCGGGTATGCAAAATCCATAGTAAGAAGCCTGACGAGACGGTGGCTAGGCTAGGAGCAGGGGGAGGCCGAGACAACGGGACTAAATCAACAGCACCCGTTTGGGGAGTACTGTGAGGTCGGAGATTGAGTCCAGTATCATGCATAGTGTGGGTGGATTGGGCGAGCGGACGTAGGTGGAGATGCGATATCCAACCATGCCGAAGCGAGGTACCAGTGGCCGTTTACTGGATCAAGACTCATTTAGCCCGTAGAATTATGCTTGTTGGTTGGCTAGGCCCGCGAAATATAGGTACAAACGTGGCAAGGCGTTTGGCCTGGACTGACATGGAATATTACTAGATGCATGCTTAAGCATCATAAAAATTTGTTCTGCTCGGGCGTCAGGGGCAGCATGTATCTGGCATCAGGAAAAATGCAGCCCCCACATTCGAGCCTTCTGGGGATATTCTCATGTGCCCGCCATCTGTCTGGGGAATTGAAGATCGTAGGATCAGATGTTGAAGAAAATGATGTTGAAACACCCGGAAAAAAAAATCTGCAAGCAATCTCAAAAGCAGACAAACGCGGGAAAACGTTGGCTCCCTGTGCTTTCGCTTGATGCCGCCATTTCCCTTTAGTCAAATATGGTACTAGTAGAATATTTCTTAAGTAGACACTTTGTTTGAGCGGTTATGTACGGAGCGCTGCCCAGCCAGTATTCTGTAAATAGGACGGGTTTGGCGGAGGTATCCCCGAGGAGTTCCCCATACTTTCCTCAGAGGCCAGGGCCAGGGGCTAGCGTGGCTATAGAGTCATAAACCCTGAAGACCCTAAACGACATGGTGGCTTTTAAACAGGCATTTGAGATTCGCCTCAGCGGGCTCTAGCCGGTTTCGTGTAAGGCTAGCTGGTGCCTAGTCGATGACCGTTTCCCATAGTGACGACTATCAGAGAGCCCATTCGGTGTTTGATCAGCGAAAGCAATGCGGAGCACGCACATCGAAGGCAAGATAGCACGAAAAGGCTGGAAGATTGCTTTGAAACAGAGTTGTTGAAGCTGGAGGTCAAGCCGACCTATCATAGCTCTGTAACTTTCTATCAAGAAACGCGCCGGACCCTTTTATGAGGTCACCGATGCATCGACATGAGGATCGGCCGCATCAAGCGGCGGGGGTGCTTGTGTGAGATGGCCAAGAATATTACAGCGCTATCATCGCCAAGCAAAGCGGCATCGCCTTGCGGTGCTTGTTCGTGTCTGATTGAATCTTGCCAAGAAGGCCATCTTGTTCGCAAAGCCCAATATGACTATTAGTAGTAGTAGTAGTCGATTCAAGATAGAGGACCGTTTGCTTGGGAATTGCTGGCGGCGCCTGTGCCTGCAGAAGATCTCATGTACAAGTATGTACTGTCAAGCAAGACCCCCGCCCTCGCCGCTCCAACGGTTTTATCCATCGTTACTATCCGCAAAGGTCGGTGATGCTAACCCTCGATCTGGATGAATTGCTTCTCTAGCTCCTTTCTTCCTTCTCTTCTCCTTTTTTCCTCTCTTTTTAAGGCATATCAATGGCTTGGCCCTCGCGGTGAGCGCAGCTAGCAGCCCGCAGCGGGTCGTAAACAAGGCCTGTCTGGCTGAATTCAGCCTAAGAAACCGAATACTCCGTTGGTATCTGCCGCCTGTCAGAACCCCCCGACGATGCCTGCCGAAGTGACTAATCGGGGGTGGAAATTGCATGTCTTACCTGTATAATGAAGATGAAGATTTGCATCTTTTCTTCTTCTTCTCTTTGTTCTGCTTCTCAGCTTCTACGCATCAGCACAAGCTGATATTCCGTAGTCTGTATGGAGTGCCGCGTGGCCGTGAAACAAGCGAGGGCTCTTCATACGCGACCGTTCCTGCAGCACATCTCTCGGACCGTTTCTCTCCCCGTGCTTTCCTCGCTTTCCCGCACATCGCACATGGCACAGGGAATGTTGATGTCACTACTGTAGGTATCTCTGCACTACCAACCTGGTACTTTTTATCTGGTAGGCGCAGGTGCTTTCTGCAAGTACTCGGCACTAACTTGGCGCTTGTATCTCGTCGTTGAATCCATGCTGCCATGCTCTTCCACCAGTTTCAGTCCAGCTTCGTTCGGACAAGCCATTCCCGGCAATAGAGGAAAATCGATACCGCAACGGCTTAAGTCTCCCATCGACTAATTGCCGACGATCAAAATTCTCCAGCGTCAAGAGACCGTCGCTCAAGGGTGTCTGCGCCAGCCGAGGCCCTGGGAGATTCTCCTCCTACGATCAGCGCCTCAAGAGCCAAACCCGGAAACGTGGACCTGCTAGCTCCTCGAGATCCTTGCAACTACGCTATCCTATGATCTATAATCCATGATCGATAATCCCTTAGATCCGACGTCTGAATCGTTTAAACCAGTAGGGAGCGACAGGCTAGCGCCCCACATGCATTTCCAATGCATCACCAGGAATCTCCAAAAGGGTGAGCGGAATAAGGGGCCAGTTGTCGATGGTAAACTGTTCTGGGGTGCGGAGCAGTTTATGCCGCTGTGTCTTATTATCAACCCAGGCTGCCAAGCTGCCAGGCTGTCTCAGCTACCTTTTGCAGTTGACTTTGTAATCTAAGGCTAACACGCCAACGAGTCATGGTCTTCTCCTCAAAGCACAAGAGTCATGTCGGTGGGACCGGGCAGCACCGCACCTAGCACCGCACGTATCACCGGCGGCCGCACGGGACGGCATCGACGAAAATTTTAACAGCTCCTTTCTGCCTATTCCGTCTAACGCCGCGGCAGCTCATGGCATACAAGTCGTATAAGCGTGCGGAAACACGCGGGAAAAGGAAAACGCCATTATAAATGTACTTCACGAGGCTAGGGAGGCGGGCAAAAAGAGAGCAGCCTTCCTAAAGACCTAAAGACGAACAAATTAGGTTTCATAATATATAGATGAGGAGGAGGCTGCGACGGTGAACGGCAGTAGTTGAAACTCTTGGCGACTGTGAAGTTTGTGTCAAGGGCCACTGGAAAGTGCTGTCAGTCCTGTAGCATATAAAACTCTTTCCATGTCAGCCTTGTGTGGAATTCTCACATATCACAATCGACTTCGAATGGGAATCAAAGCATCGGTTCCAAGACGGCCTTTTTGCGGAGACACTATGTCACTCGCCCGGCCATGTCCCAGACTAACACCTCGCAATACGGAGTACTGTAGGTAGCATCTGTGGATTCAATCTTCTAAACTGGGCAGCCTGGCCCATAAGGTGCTCCGTTCCTCCGCAGAGCTATTGTATAGCTAGATAGCAATAGATCCAGGTTTCAGTCTCAGCCACGTTTGATTCGACCACCACAGATGGCGAAAACACGTTGCGTCTCGCTAATCATTTCTGAAGATCATGGGCTATTCTTTCAACCATCGTACACTTGCTACACTGGAACGCATTGAATTGCCCCAGGAAACGCGGACAGTCTTTGCTAATTCCTCTCCGAGATTGGATCGGCCTGCTCTAGCCTTTGTTCAAAAGATCGTCTCTCGTCTCGTAGGCCGTGGTCGAGACCACTGCTCGCGACTCGTTCAGTAAAAGTTTCACGTCCAGTTTTGAAATACCAAGCGTGAGGGGTTCCTACCAACAGTATCAAACTTTTCGTACTCTGGTACCAGTAGTCATGTCATGTCGTCACGATTTACTGGGATTTCGCACACCACTACTGGCCTTGTTCTAGAATTATCTCGGGGACGCCAATGGAGTCCCCTTTCATTAAGATGCTGACATGAGTGAATATGTCCGAGAAGATGGCTTCGGCGACATGTTGGCGAGACTACGCTCCACTGTGAGCATGGCGCTTCCGATGGATGCAAAATTTGCTGAAAGTGGCTCTCTCGTATCTTCTGCCCTTAAACTCATCCGCTCGTCCACCCGTCAATCTCTTTTGAGGGAGGATTGAGCGTGGCAACTTGGGAAGATAAGTCATCTGCGGTTTAGAATTAAATGAGACCGAAATGCAAGAGCTGCGTGGCAGGCAGTCTGTGTTCTCAGTCTGTGCCCTCGTATTATGAACATCCCTGACTCAGGGGTAATTCGACTACAACGCTGGGCACTCCTTTCTAAGAATTGTAAAAAGTGACGATAAGTCATTCGGTCTATAAATAAATGTTGCTCTGGAATAGCACATTGTGATTTACTCGTATGTGAGCTATCAAATAGCCAACTTAAACAAAAAATACCTGAGATGTCTCGGTGACACAGAGAATATAGGAGCTGACATGCTGTAGACAAACCAACGGCCAAAAATTCAGGCGTAAAATACTAGGTACCGACAGTATCGATCTCTGAAGTTTTCCTTTTCACTAGGGTTTGAAGTCTTGTGGGCACGCGCACGAAGCCAGTATCGGGGACATGAGTTATCCATCTCTCAATAGACTGGTCTCTTTGTTATCGCAGGCGCAACTGTGCTCTCATAGAAGCAACTCGTTGGTTCAAGGCTTCCCACTTCTTATGGTTCCCAATTTGATGAAATATGTGTTTAGTTGAATAAACGTAACCTGTATGGTCCACATTTCCCAACAGAAAATGGCAATCTTGTTTTGATGCTTCACCTTTCCCAAACGTCTTGAGTGATCGCAATGGGGTTCGTTCGGCAACAAAAGCTTTAAGAGTGACATTAAAGCACCTGAACCGAATTACTACAACCTGTCAAGTTATTTAGTCGTTTAATTAATATTTAGTGCCTACAGTGAATATTATTTGCCGACCGTTAAGCTGTGACAAGCATGTATGATATGCATCTCAGCCAATGCCGGAAGTGATACATACTTCAGTACTGTTGGCCGATGCTCATATGAAAGATTAAATCTCCAAAGCATCTTCAAAATATATGTATTTTCACTGATATCCTCGCTTAACACTGTTTGGCGCCCTAGGATAATTTTGATCTGTTTATAAACCAGCTTTGGTACAAGCTGTCTACCATATCAAATAATGACTGGGATATTGATACTAGATAATCCTCACCGCTATTTAGATTCGTGTATCCTTGTATTGTTAGATGAAATAGTCAATATGATAACTTGAATGTTAATTTGCAGCTGAATGTCGCTATCAATCAGCCTTTTCGGCGAACTCTCAAGGGGTAGGGCGTCTAGGGTGGCTCAAGTATTGATATATAATGAGCGCTATCTTTTCTACATTGTTAACTTCCATATTGCACGTGTCCCCAAGACTTGGCTTTCGAAATAAGGTTTAACATGGCATTCATACAGAACTGAAATGTTATTTATTTTGTACTTTTCGGCAATGATGTAAACGTTGGGTCTTTATGTAGCCATCGTATCATCAGTAAAGTTTTAGATAGCAACAGAATCTAGGACGCATACTTTGGGTCAACTTTCGCTTCATTTGACCCTTAATTTCATTCTCAGTCATTTCAGTGCCGTGTCCGGGTAAGATATACACGTAAGTTTTAGATCGAATTGCTAACTCTCCCTCGTTTGCGATATTGAGCTCTCCTCTCGCACATCGCACATTCTTTTCCCATAAGGAAGTCAAATTGTCCATACATCAGACTCTATCACTATCCACTAGGCAACCGTTGGATCATCATCACCGTCACATCTCTCAGAAAAGCATCATCTAAGGCGTCGCCATCTTGGGTACTTGGAAAGAAAATGTTGCCTATGTTGCTACCTCTCTCAAAGACATCCGGATTTTTAAAACAAGAGCTGTTACAACTCGAAGGCTAGCAGTTCATCTTAGGAATAAATTTGTTCATGTTTAATCAACAAGTTACCATCTAGCAATTGAAAGCCACGAGGGAGTCATATGATGCAAGTCCCATGTGTCTCTTCTATATCCAATGCATGACGAGAAGTGCATCTATTGTCCCAGCGACTTCCTTTCTACTGCTTAAGAAGAAACCTTACTGGAACAGCAGCTACCAGATTGACTTGAGCCCATGGAATTTCTCGAACTTGACTATTAATTAAATGTGTAAACATAGCTTTGCTTTCTTACTTGTCAACAGATGGTTGGATGCCGTAGCCATTGAGTGTTGGCTATCCATTATCTGTTAATGCTCCATCCATAAGAAAGCTTCATCTCGAATGTATACTCGGTTTACGACACCATCAGTATAATATAACGAAGATGGCCTCTCAACATATTCACATGTAACCATCTTCTCATATCAATTCACTATCGAACGCCATGATCAACAAAAAGGCCCTAGCTTCAAATAAATCATCTTCAATCTCATCTTCAAAGTCGACATATCAGTCTACTCCAATCCAAAACACAATCTGCAATATCATCGCCCTCAAATACCTCTTTCATCGCACGTCTTTGTCATCATATCTCCCATCCAATCACCAACTGCAGCCCAGCTCTCCAATCGCAAACTGCCATTTCCCAAAACAAAATAAGACAACGACTTTCTTGTCCTCCCGCCATCAATCCTTCTTACGCGCATAAGGAGCACAGTCATATGTATGCTGATCCTAAAACGTTTCGCCTAGCATTTTGACAGCTGTCCAAAAAAAATCCATAAATGCGCTGGCTAGCTGGCTACGTGTTTGATTTCACTTATGCAAAAAGAAAAGTGCGCTGTCAGGTCCCAAATTCTGACCACCTTCAGGCGCTGGCTACATATATAGCTTCCGTGCGTGTCAGCCTGCTCCAACAAGCTACGTCGTGTTTGCATCTACATGTGTACCATCTACGGCGACGCTAATACCGTGAGCGTGGAGAACTCTGTCATCTATCAACGCCAAATTTTTTGCTGCTGGAGATTGCATCATGTACCTAGGCGGCATACGTGTAGGAGGAATGGGCGCTGTTTTCTCGCTACTGCTTACGGTATCTACTTTTGTTTTGTGACATGTCTCTGTTTCACAACCAAATGGCTCCATTGTGGCATTAATGTGACAGATCGCATCTCGGTTGTAGAGCTTCGGATCTACGTTTGATAAGCCGCCAATGCTGCCACAGGAACGAACGGCTGAGGGATGAAGCGGCGCCCTAACAAATGAGCCCTCGACGCGGCATTAATCAAACATATACTCCATATAAAGAAATCAATACGGCACGCCTTGGCATTTCGTCCCGGACAGATCTTTACCAAGGCCGGGGACTGCAAGAGATGAAAGAGCTTGAATGCCACCCAAGGCCCAGCTTTTGCGTGCCGTCATATTTCTCCGTCGACCATGCTCGTATGCAGAGCAGAGAGAAGCTGAGTCGACCCCCTCTCACACTATTTATTACCTATCACCGTTAAAAAAAGATATTTCCGTCTAAGCACTCTCGCATGCAGCGCCATGCATGGCCTAAATGGCACCACGTAGGGTCGCAACGGGCATCACATGCATCGTCGCTATGCGACTTGTGGACATGAGTGCAGAAGGCCTAAACTTCATACGAACGGCGCCTCACTCTAGCACCAACAATCTGAGGACCGGTCGTCTGCATATCCCGTGAATAAACGTGATGCGACCTTCCTCTGCGGCCACAGCCCATGCTGCTGCATGTAGGCCATCATGTTGGTCTTGGAGTACCGGTACTTCCAACAATTTGTTCCACCCTAGGCTCCACACTGCGGCATAACAGAAAAGAGAAGCCAGTCTCACCACGGCCTCTTTAGGTGGGGACAAAGGCTCCATATTCTTGAGTAGGCGAGGATCGGTCCGGTTTGGCTTCGCGGGAGCTACCCGTAAGTCTTTCAAAAGTAAAGCCACAATGATCGTGGTGGAGAGAAGATGCGGCTGGAATTGGTCGCATATTAGGATTATTGGGAGTAATGAACGTGTTGATAGAGCATCGAAGAAGCATCCCGTTTATCATCATGAGAATGCAAACACGGCCACTTGATCCTCTAATTTTTTTAGAGCCAGACCCTCCCCCGATAGGAAAAAGATAGAAAAAAGACCTCATAAGATTGGAGTAGAATAAAAAATAAAGAGAAGGACAGAAAGCTTGTTTTCAAAGCTTGCGGCAAGTGCAAAGGGAAGACATCCCACTGCTCAGCACGAAATTTCCACGCAGTACATATGCAAAACACGTACAAAGGTCATTGATCCAAATAGAAAGAGAGAGAAGAAGAGGACGAGAGAATAGACGGAAGGAAGGGAAAGGAAGAGTGGGAGGGATTAAAACAGGGTAAAGGGGCAAGGGTATCACTTTTTTCTGCCTCCGTCTAGAGCTCAAGCTAAATGCGCCTGAGTGTCAAAAGGCCAACCTAGGGTACGTTTTCCATCTATCCAATCCCAAAATTGCTTCACCATAAATCTTAACATCATGCCTAAACACCAAATTCCAGAAAATAAACCCGATCCTACCTTGCAAATCAGTTTGACAGCCGCTACTGTTCATGAGAGAGGATGCAACCACAAAAACAAACTAAATAATCGAGAGAGAAAAAAACAAAGAAAATGATAAGGACAGTATTTGGCAGCTTTAACCATGTTCGGTCATGGCATCGCTATTGTCAACAGGTGGATGCTGTTGATACATATTCCTGGGAACACCATCAGACGCGGCGCGCGATAGCTGCGTTGTCCCCATGCGAGATGAATATTCAGAGTTGTCGCTCGTGATGGGTTTGAAGAAGCCATCCACAAGGGACATGGTGTTATCGCGCCACCAGTAATGCATAACATCGCACTGCCAGCGCCACATATCTCTAATCTTCAAAGATCGGCTTGCCTGGAAAGTTGATCGTAACAGCACGGCATTGAGGGGAGACAGTCGCAGTTGGTGAAGGAGCCATCGATTCACATAATCGGCCTTTTTCCCACCATCACATTCTCGCATGAGATTGTCAATGGCATATTCCTTCGACGCTAATTTCTTCCTCACGCCTTTTTCTGGGTGGTGATTCGGGAGTCGAATAGCTGCTTTGAGAGCTCCCAGCGTAGTGAGCGGCTCTTCAGCCAGCACGTGGTCTGGCTGAGACAGCAGCTCATTAAACTCAGCGTGGCCTAGTGTTTTGCGGCGGCTCATTATCGTCTGCTCGTCATCCAGATCCAGGTCCTCATACTTGATGTGTGGATCCAATGCGTATTCCATCTTGATGGATATGTGCTTTTTCATGACTCCCCTATCTTCACAGAGTTTCCTAAGGCGGCTTACTTTAGATTCTAAGTTAGTCACCACGTCATTCATCCGCTGCTCTTCGCACGGGAACTCGTCAAAGAATTCCTTAATCTCTAGCTCGTCTGATACCTTCTGGTTCGTCGCCTTTTTCAGCTGCTGCTCTTCTTCGTACTGCTCTTTGGTCGAGAGGAGGTCTGCGTATTCGTCTCGAGCATTTCCCAGATATCCCACCGTTGACGTCAAGTCCACATATAAAGGGTGTGGTTCCTCGACGGGGCCATACGGAGATATACCCCTGAGTTCATATGGTATCTCTGATTGGTCGATGCTAAAGTTGGCAGCGCCAGACTCACTAGAGATGTCGAGCTGGCGCTCCTCTTTGGTTTGCCCAGCAGCCAAGATGCTGAAAAACCGAGTTTCGAGAATACTCAGATCACGTTCCTCCTCGTCCAACATTGCTTCAAGGGTTTCATAGCTGGATTCCAGAACTTGATAATCATCTCTCAGCTGTTGCATCTTCTCCAGCCGTGATTCAAATAGATTGGCGGGGGAATGAATCAGCTCTCTTTGGCTAACCAATACAGGTCGGACGACGCCCATGAATGCATTATCGGCGGCATCTTTTTCACGCCTCTTTTCTCGCAACTCTTTTCTCCTTGATCGCATCTCCGCTCTCGTTCCACTCAACTTGGCTCTCTTTTCTTTCAATTGCTGCCACAGCATTTCTATTTCACCGTGTGATGAAACGATAGAATGCACAGAGCCATCCAAGTGGGACTCGGTGTCGGTGGGATGTATAGCTGCAGAAATGTCGCCGAATCTTGATCGAGATCTCGTTGGGCTCCTTGACTTTTCGTACTGTGATACCCATGCTGTAATTTGATTTGCTGCCGAGGATCTGCTCCGCGGGGCAGACGGTCCATAAGCTGGGCCAGCGGGCAGCTGAGGGGGAAACTGCCTAGCATTACGATAAGCGATTGGATCTTCATTAGATGAAGACGTAGAACTCGAGGTCTCGTCATATCCAGGCCTAGTCAGTGAGAAAGTCAGTGCTTCGCCTTCAAGCTCATTGCTCCGTCGACGGTATGATCGTCTTGAGTTCCGTCTACCCCTTGACGGCCTCGGCCGCACTTGGCTGCTGTCTGGAAAGCTAAGCACAGACTGAACCAAGTGCTGCGTGCTGGCTGATGTTTGCGAAATTAGAGAAGGCGGTGGTGCATGTTTCTCGTCAGTCAGGCTAAGATCTGGCCCGCTCATCATTGGAAGACGGGAGAAGTAAGAGGGAGGAGGAGAGTTGAGCGGAGGAGGCGGTGGCGGCGGCGGGTGAGGAGGGACGCCATGGCGTCGAACTCCACGGTCATCATCGCCCCTATGCGGCCTGACCGACAATGAAAATGACGGCGCTGCTTGAGCCGTGCCAGCACTAGGCAACGGAGACCGGAGCGGCTCATGTCGAGATAGGTCTGCCGGGCTGGGTGGATAGTGTCGGGCAGCTTCGTTGGGGCTCCTTGGGACAAATCGACTTGCCCCCCTACCCCCGCCACGTCCTCCTCCTCGACCCCGCTCCGTCCCTCGCCGAAGAGAAAGTGGAAGCGCGGGAGGCAGAAGGGAGAGAGGAGAGAAGGCATCAGAAACCCTGCCAGGAAGAGGCGTTCGACTGCCAGCAGACGCAAAGGGAGTCAGTGGTGGGCTTGACACCACCGGGTCAGGCGTGGTGACCCTGCTAGATATCGTCGACGTATCGCTATGGAGCCTCCAGCGATCGCTCTCTTTCAAATCCTCATCTTCGTGAGATGACGCGGCGGCAGCGAATGTGACGGACGAGATGTCCGCAGAGTCGTCCATATTGCCGGCGTGGATAGGATCGCCCAGAGGTGCGAGGCCCGGGCTGGCTGGTGCCTGGCGTACGGCGGTTTCCATGGAGGCCGCTCGAGTACGCTGGCAGTCGCTCAACGCTCAGCATTGTCCATCCATAATCATCCTTCCGGCTCGATAACATTCAAGTTCGCTGAGGCGTGGTGGCTAGAAGAAGAGAAGAGGAGACGATGATGCCAAAGGTGCCGGATCGAGGTCAGACGAGGCTCTGCAGTCCTGGGGATGACGGCCGGCAGCGGGAAACGCACGGCTCATCTGGGTACATGTGTAGGTATGCGTCTGTTCTGCGTATTAATATATGCACCAATAATAGCGAGCAATAGTTCGCTTGAGACGGCGGACGGGATAACAAAGCCAAGACAGCTCTTCGGTTTGCGGCCACATATGAGTTGAACAAAGTGATGAGTGCGTCTTCTCGCAGCTCGTATGGACTGTGAACTCGCGTCTGGGAGGTCAGAGGGCTCAGTGTCTGACTGGCAGCTTTCCCTCCGCAAGGCAGCTAATAGCGCCAGCCAGAGAATGGCCCAGCGTGCCATCGGTTGGCTGATGCCCCTGTGGCCGCAGGTGCTAGCACTGTACTCGACGCCTCCCCGGCGCGCTAGGAGCGCTGAGCGCATCAGCCATCGCCCATAAGGTAGCACCAACCCACTATGCCGCTAGCCCTACGAAGCTTGGGTGAGGGCGTCCGCCCACTAAAGGCATCGCTAGCCCAGCACAAACGATCCACTAGCCACGGGTGCGCCAGCTGGGCGCTGGGGTAAAGAAAGCAGGAAAGCTTCGGGCAGTGGGGCTACCCGTCCCTAGCGGCGCCTCAGAGCAGCCTAAGGCGCTGTACCAGCCCCAACAGGGCATGTCACTCTACCTCGACATCATCATCACCAAGACGCCGAGTTGATATGGCCTCCACTCGGTGCAAATGACTAGTCGCCCTGCACAAAGCACGCCGTGCATTGCGAGGATACGAGCAGATTCTGCAGCAAAAACCACCTGCCCGCCGCTCAGCGCTGGGGCTCCTGCGGCCGTGCCACCTGACAGGGCCCTCGACCGAAGGGCTGCAGGCCAAGGTGCATGGTGCATGGTGGAGATGGCACGGCGACTCGCGACGATCCTAACAGCTGTGCGTGGAGGAATTATTGATGTGATGTATACTGTAGGCTACAGGTCAGGTATGGATGAAGCAGCAGAGCCCAGCTGGGCACAGCGCTATTTATTTGTCCTGCTGCTACTGGTGATTTATCCTGCAGTCCGTCATCAAATCCCAGATTTTACTCCGTTGCCAACATGTGCTAACCTAGCGGCCAAGGTAGCTCCAGTCGCTGACACCTGACGTTGGCTCGACTGGTAAGTGGACATGGTTGGATGTGGGAGAGCTCGAGCTTGCAATGCAATAAAAATTAAAGACGGGCAAAAAAAAGAGAGCACACCACCTCCGAATCGGGACCTCGAGATCGTCCCATAGCGCAATGCGACCGCTGGACAACGTCAGGATGCGCACAAGGCCAGCCCATTAGCCGGAGGCACCCATGTCTGCTGCTCTGCTCTGGACTCGATAGTAGGCATGTGGTATTGGCATTCCATCTTATACATAACGCCACGGCTGGACCATTGACTTGATCTGCCAGCAGCGGCGGCGGCACCCTGAGGTAGCTAAAAATGCGGCCAGCGATGCATGCCAGATGTCTCCATAATCCTATCCGCCAGCGCCGCAGCAGCTTGCTTTAGCAGCTCGCAGGTCAAATCCACTCAACCTTACGGCACCATCCAATACCAACATACCAGCAGGCCGGGGGAGCAGCACTCGGGCCAGAAAGCGGAAGACCCACGGAGGCTCGCGCGCCAATCTAGACGTTCCCCTCCCGCCCGTCGCTGTTTATCATCTCGCGCTGGTGCTGGTGCTGCTTCTGCTCCTTACAGTCATTCTTTAAAAGGCGTTGAAATCCGCATTGCATCCGTTCTGCAGAGCCTCCCCTTCTCCCAGCCTGCCCCGACAAAGAGGTGCTTTGCGCTTGTGCTCTGACCATTCGGGCTTCCCCGGTCCTTTGCGCCATCCAGCATATTGCCGGATGATTTTGTAGGTTTCCCGCGCTGCTCTAGGCGCAAAATGCCACAATGTACCACGGATCCAAGTCAGAATCCCATCAATGGGGCAACTGGTCGGCCTGGGTTTTCAACGAGCAGCAGAGCCGCTACTATCGCTTTCGCCAGGATTCCGAAGGTGCGAAGACTCTCCCCCGCGCTTGACATTTCTCATCATCACTGCCAACACTTGTGTACTTGCTAGGGAATTACGACTATGACTGGGACCAGCACGACTCAGCCGTCGCAGCTCATGCGCAAACTCCGCGAGACACAACGATCAACGACATAACAGAAGGCCTTAGAAGTCTTACCACCGACTATAACGGCTCAAGTGCGTTTTATCCACCGGCCCGTCAAGTCGCACTGGTTGCGCCATGACGGGCTCTCTTGAGCGTCTTTGGCGGCCACGATCGGCATGCTTATAATTGGAGACTGACATCAGAGGGCTTTGCAGTATCCGAAGATCATTTGTCGACGTCAAGATCCGGCAAACACAGAAGCAAGCACAGACATCGGACAGGCTCCCACGACGAGGATTCGGCCCAAAATGCCTACAGAACCTCCACGGCAGATTCTTTACATGCGTCCCAGGCGGGGCAGTACGACTACATGGCTGGTCAATGTAAGCTGCGCTGCCACCAAAACCATGTCTCAGTCATTGACAGCAATTCTATAATTAGATGTCCACGGATCGTCCGAAGCGCAGTATTACCAGCCGTCGACATCAGGTATATATACTCAATAACCAATATCTCGTAGATTGACCGACCGACCAACTGATAAGATTTTGTTGGCGGGGTAGACTCACAATCAGCTCCTGTGTACGGCGCAAGGGAAGAAGGCCGATCAGCTGAGAATCACGCATTCGTTGGTGAGTGCGCCCACAATTGTTCAATTCCGACCACCTCATCCTTTTTATCCTTTCATTTTCATGGGCCTCTTGGCCGCTCATTCCTTGTTCAACGCTGAAATTTTTAGCCAGATCAACAAACACATAGGTACGACGACGAGCAGCAACATAGCCCTGACCAAGATCACGAGGACGAAGAATTGGCAGACACTATTGCGGCAAGCCGACAATACAATTATGATGAATATGTGAATGCTGGAGAGTCATCAGCAACACCTTATGGTATGTTTCTCATCTGCAATGGCTTGCAAATGCTGAACTAACACGATGCGTAGCTCCATACGACGACGAGGAAGAGGAAGGTCCTCCTACGCCAAGAGCTCAATCAAGCGCCGGCAGCTACCACATCACCGCCACCGCCCTCGAAGAGCCACCAGAGGAGCTAGATCCACGTAGGTCCCTACTGCTATTTCTGCAAAGCCCGCATCAGTGAAGCTGATGCTCGAAAACTAGGTTACCAAGTTGAGCCGTCCATCAAGTTTCAACCAGGCGAGGTGTGTAAAGACTTAATCTTATTCTGATCAGATCAAATCCGCCAATACTGACATTGGGAAGATATTCAAAGTTCATTGGTCAGAGCCGCAAGGCGCCAGTTCTGAAGGAGCTCCAAGCGTGTCCGGCAAACATGAGATTCAGAACAGGTTTGGGACGAAATTTTTCGTTGGATTTCGGCGCTTCATTGTGGTAGCAAATGATCAAGGCCACTGTACTTGCGTGTATGTGCAAATTCGATCATTTCCCTTCTGATATCCTTCTCTAACAGTTTATAGACCTATCCTCACGTACGGGGGCAAAGGGTGCAAGAAGAAAGGTGTCAAGGCTGACAAACACGGCATCATTTATGAGCGCGGCAGCAAGCCACGACTACTCGATAAGGAACCAAAGCTAGGGTTCTCTCCTGTTAGGGTCGAGATGAAGCAAGAGGGTGAAAAGCTCTCAAAAGAGTCCCGAGTTAACTACTCCAAACTGGTCACCGTGGAACACAACGTCAAGGTGTTTTTCATAGGATCAATCGTATATAATGACTGGGAGCTGGTTAGCGATGCCGTTAATCACTGCTGGAACAAGAAAAACCACCAAAAGCAGAGGCATCGATAAGACCGGAGGAGAAAGCTGATGGCTAGCACAGACACGTTTTTACCAGCTCACAAGCGGTTGCGCATTTAGCGCATCGCATTCGATTCGATGGAGTTGCTTTGCATAGCAGCGCACCCATCCATTAAAATACGTTCCTTGGAAATGGATATCTTATGATGTCACAAATTCCTACGAAACCTGTGCTTGGCGATCTTGGGATGAAAAGGCAGCACGGGCAAGCCCATCCGGCACCCGCATCTGCCCTTTCAGCACAGCATTGTAGCCGTATCCCGGCAAGCATCTTTTTTTTTTTTTCGGCGTCTCGTTGCTTTGCAGTGTCTAACTAATTTCTGTTCAAGCTGTGGAGGCTTGATTGGGAGCATAGAGTTTCAACCGCATTTATGGGGGAGATTGCATTTGCTTGCATCAGCCCGTGTGGTGGAACAGGACACATTTATTGCTCGGCTAGCCGGGCCGGCTGGATATCACCAGGATGCATATTTTGGTTTAACTTTCTATACAACAATGGCTGTATTGGCGACATGTTTTACGTGTCCTTTTTTTCATGGCATATATTTTCGATGTATAATCTCAATTCACGTGTCAAGCTATACTTGTGAGGTGGAAGCCTGATGTTGCTGCCGAGTGTTGTGGAGGGGAAAATTGATTTAAACACTACTTGATATCAATCAGACTACAAGATACCGAATCTATTGCTTTTAACTCTGGATTCATCCGCAATGATGAACACACTAATGGTACCGACCAGTATTGCCAAATAGAGGAGAGTAAACTACAAGACGTCAGATTACCTTTGGGAGCTAGGCCCGAGTGAAGGAGGATCGGCACATCAGCTGAGACACCTTGGATACATAGAGGGTAGCAATATGCCTTCTAGAAGCGACGGTTTGCATATTAATAGAACTTCACACTCCTTTTAGTGGCTGAATCCTTGCATGTCATCGCATCTCAAGCTCCTAAGGATCCTTTCCTCTCTCCCGCCAGCGATTTAAGAAGCTGACAAACAGTCTAAAAGAGAAGAAGTCATTAACTATACTTTCCACTATTCCTTGCCTAATTTTTAAACTACCCACCTATCAGCATAAGGCATCACCGCCATCGACGATTAGTAGTAGCAATAAGTAGTGGCAGATCTAATACCCCATACTATACTAATACCTACTACCCCTGGAGGAAACGGCGATTTTGTGCCTCGGCATCTCCCCCGCAGTTTTGCCCAACGCCAAAAGTACCTCGCCCGCCAAAATCAGTGGCAGAGGTACCTGAGACCCCTGGTTTGGAGAAGAAAAGTGTCCACTTACCCATCTACACCGAGGATCTGGGGGGCCCGGGAAGCTTGGGCGCTGGAGAGAGACTCCATGCGGTGACCATGAAAAGAAAATGGCAATAAATTCCACCGCTTCTCTTGTTCTCTCTTCTTTTCTTCTCCTTTTTCTTTTTGTGGGTATACTCTTTTTTTGATTGATTATTGCTGCCATTGATCAATTGCAGTAGTTCCTTTGATAAACGTGCGATTAAAGAACGATATCACACCACCAAAAAAAGAAAACCACCAAGTTGCAAAGAATCGTCAAAATGTCTGCCACTGTCGAGGCCAACATAAATGACTACCCTTCGCTCTTCTCGCTCAAGGGCAAGGTCGCCGTCGTAACAGGCGGCTCCCGTGGCCTCGGCCTGCACGCAGCCTCAGCGTGAGTTTTGTCTCAGACCTATAGTCTCTCTTCTGTCCCCATCTTTGTCTCACCGTAAACATGATAGCTTCCTCCAAGCCGGCTGCTCCAAGGTCTTCATCTCATCCCGCAAGGCCGCCGCCTGCGAGGAGGCATGCAAGGCGCTCAACGCCCTGCCCGGCCGCTCTGCCGGCGCCGTGGCCATCTCCGTGCCGGCGGACTCGGCGTCCATGGAGGGCGTCAACAAGCTGCTCGCCGAGGTGAGCAAGCACACGGACCGCGTGGACATCCTCTTCGCCAACGCGGGCGCCACCTGGGGCGAGGCCTTTGACACGCACCCCGACGAGGCCTTTGCCAAGGTCATGGACCTCAACGTCAAGGCCGTCTTCAACACGGTGCGCGTCTTCACGCCGCTGCTGCAGAAGAACGCCTCGCTCGAGGACCCCAGCCGCGTGCTCATCACCGCCAGCGTCGCCGGCCTGGGCGTGGGCACGCTCGGCAAGCAGGGCACCTACGGCTACTCCGCCAGCAAGGCCGCCGTGCTGCACCTGGGCCGCAACCTCGCGCTGGAGCTGGGCCCGCGCGGCATCACCGTCAACTCCATCTGCCCGGGCTTCTTCCCGAGCAAGATGGCCAACGGCCTGCTGGCGCTGTCTGGCGGCGCCGACAAGATCGCCAAGGCGAACCCCATGCGCCGGCTAGGACGGGCGGAGGACATTGCGGGCGTGGTGGTGTACTTGACGAGTCGGGCCGGGTCTCATGTGAATGGCGAGGCGATTGCGATTGATGGCGGTGCTCTGTGGTCTCGTGGGGAGATGCTCGTTGAGGAACAGTCAAAATTGTAATTCTTCTTTTTTTGTTATGATCATAATTGGAAGTCAGAGGAAGATATGGGGTGAGCGACATGCATGGGTTGTCGAGAATTTTGTATGATAGAATAGCCGTTTCTAAGGCCTCATGAATACCGCATCAGTTAAATACACTGCCAATTTTTTCCCGCATAACACGAATCTAAATATCTGCACGCCTCACAATTGCATTTACAAGTGGCTGGTAATTCGTTGTTCTCTATTTTTCGTCGTACCTCATGTCGTCGTATCGCTCGTTTCACTCTTCACCAGCGGCTTGCGGGCCACCCAGGTTGTCGCATTGTACACCATATGCAGCATGCTGTCCATGTCTTGGATGTACGGCGCTCTGATGCCCACCTCCATCGACTCTACTACAAACCCTAGCTTCTCTACCAGCGCCATGACCTCGTCGTTACTCAACTCAAAGCTGCCAGGGTCGGCAATACCAGAGGAGTTGTTAAAGTCGTGTTCACCGTCGCCATCGTCATCATGGCCGTGATTGCCCGGCGCGTCGTTTTCAAAGTGCCACAGTAAGGGGCCAACATTGATGAGGACACCGCCTGGGCGGAGGCAGTGGTAGATGACCTCGAGGTATCGAATGAGATTGGGTGCTGTGTCGAGGAAGAAGACGCTGGCGACAGCATCGTAGGATTCTTCGTGCTCATCGTCACCGTATAGACAGAGGAAGTCGGCTGCACACATAGACATGGAGCCGATGTTGGGGGTGTTGAGTAGGACGGTGCCTGGGTGGATGTCTGGCACGGGATAGCTTCGGAGGTGGTTCTCTCGTGTTGTGTGGTTGGAGAATGTGTGGACCCAGGGGTAGAGGGTGTGCTGTTCGGCGCTGTGGCACTCGTTGAGAATATACGATGATGCTAAGAGTTGGTGGTAGGATATCTCATTTCCTTCCGCCTCATAGCCGTCCCGACATAGTTCAAAGACCAGCCTTCCCAAGCCAGCTCCAGGGACTAAAACTTTCAAACGCCCATGTTCCGGCGCCATGGTCTTCTCTTTTTCAAGAGCTTTCATCACAGGGCCGTAGGACACATTTCTTTCCTCCGCGCCAGCTGCAGTCCAGTCCCGGTAAAATTGACGAAGGGTGCTCCTCGCTTTATCTGTGTCTGCATGCTTGGCTATTCCAGCCCATTCATGCGGCATGACAAGTTGATCCGGTTCTGAAAAGTTAGGAGGAAGGGCATTAAATGAGGCCAATCCAGACTTTAGAATGGCCCGAGCCAGAGTAGCGTTGGTATCGATAGCCTCATCGACTTTCTCCAGCGTGTCGAGGAAATTGAAGGGAGGCGCGGCAAGGAGCTTCCAGTGAGCCTGGGGGAGGGCATAGAAGGACCGGCGGCGAAGATGAGTGACGTTGAAGTGGGCAACTTTGGCGTATTGACTGCAGAGGGTTGTTAGCTGCAGCTGTTTATTTGAATCAGGCTGAGCGATATTGTGTTATAAAGGACTACAATGAGTTGAGCATGAAGAGAAGAGTGTCGTATGAGAGTGAGCTTATGATCACACTATCATAGCCCATGAAAGAGATCTTCCATCCATTGTAAGGGCAAACGAAGCTATCGAAGACAGAGAAAACAAGACTATTAGGCTCAATTCACTCACGCAAACGAATCCAGGGCGCAGAAGATGACCCGAATCTCTTCAGGATCATCCATTCCGCCATCCACGCTGGTCCATGCGCTCTTATCGGCCACATCCAAGGTGGCTCCGCCGTCGTGATCCATCTCTCAGCCTGCTCAACGACGATATTGTGCGAGCATGGCCGTCAAAAGAGAGGACAGTCGAAGTGAGGTGTATGATCTGTAAACAGAGTTTCTACTTTTTTTTTCCGGGTCGCCGCAATCAGCCTTTTTTGGATCCCTTTGAATTTGTAACCAAGTTGCTTATTAGTGGGGGAATATGGTGGTGGTATTTTTTTTTTAGCAGCGCTAGCAGCGAGATCTCTCACCAAAAGCGAATCATGTGATTTCAGCGTCTCACGACAGCTGTTGAGATAAGCTTCATCCTTCAATCTCAGATATATATATTATATATCCAGCATATATATCTGCACATTTAGTAGCCATGGCTACCGACTCAAATGATGTAGTGCAGGTTTCCATCCCACTCCCGCGGTCCTTGGATACACGCATTTTCATCCGCTTGACGACTCAAACTAAGGCACTTGTGCTCTCTCTAACTACCGCATCTCAAGAAGAGCTGGCTGCCCCCAGGCCAATGGGTTCATTTGTCTACGCACTCCCCGACGTACGTCTCCAATATCTGTACCGCGTATAACAACTTGAGAGCCGTGATAATTGACCCTACACACAGAGATTCAATCATCAGCAAGCAATCGCCACTACGCTCTTCTCGGCAGAGTCATCTCTTGAGTTTACCACCCGGGTTGCCAAGCTGGTTGCCCGGAGGACTCAGCTCCCTGTATATGTCACGAATTCTATCAGCCTAGAGAGCACGGGTATGGGCGGTACAGTCGAGGAGGAGATGGAGGCTTTCAAGAGCGTGGCTGAGGCGATCTTGAGTAACCTCCCCAAGACGGTGTTGCCTAGTTAATTGCCGTCTGTGAGGGTATGAATAGGAATTGTTATCAATTCAAGGTGGCGACAGGGCAGGGCAAGGCTTTTCTTCTTCTTTAAGGCCAACGTGTCTGCACGCCCTCGATAGAAAGCATGTTCTGTCTATCATTAGAGAGACAAGTCAGGATTGCGGCGTGATCACACCCTGCATCCTTGCTGACAGGCTCGAAAACAAATCCAGAAACAAGGGATCCGCACATGGATGTTCTCCAAGACAGCAGCACATCAATCAGCTAGGCCTTATTTGCGAGAGAGCAGACATTTGATTCTACTTGGGAGCCACATCTTGAAAAAACATTACGGTATTAAATATGCTAAAGAGTTGCTCCTCGATTAAACTTGGGAAAGAAAAATACAAATAAATGGTTTATAAGCATATCCCACTGGGGGCTTCCAACAGTGAAATTTCATCATCTTCATTTAAATCAGCAATTGGGCGAGAACAGACCGCCGGGTGAGGGGAAGCGTCGGCAGTCCGTAAAGGTACATGGCGGCATTGAAAAGGCTAACTGCAGCAGGGGCTGGCTATCAACGATGGCGACCCAGCCAGCAAATCGAAGACGCTGAAGTTGATTGGCACCCCATGGATTCAATTTGTTGGGTTTTGCCTTGGGCCACATCTCTATCACGGAGTTCCCGATACGGCTGTTGCAAGTGCTGATCCTGTGCTGATCCTTGCACACTTGTTTCCGTCTGTTTCTTCGCTTTTTATGATACAAACACCAAGGATGGGAAACGCATCGAATCGGTAACACTTAGGCTCAGTGTTCACGCCTATAGTCACCTGACTTTGGCGGTCTTTAGAGCACTGCGGATGGCCACGGAGGTTAGCACTTACTGGCATCCAGTTACTCCGTACTGCTACTAGTTTAGTACCTCTACTAGGTGGTATTACTGCTAGTAGGCAAAGTACTACTATAATGAGTACTGCCTTAGGTAGGTACGTAAGGAGTACTCCGTACTGTAGCGAATTTTTTCCTGCCCCCGGTTTTTTGCCTCTGCTATTCCCGCCGCGTCACGGGTTATCGTTATCGCACCCCGCTACGAAACGAAATTTGGCAGCCAAAAAATGAGGTGGGTTTGCTCCCCGCCAAACCAGACCACTTGAGGGCGCACAAGGTTTGGCGCATCGTCTCGCTTTCGACCACGACGAGATTCTGCTCAGTTTGTTTGCTGCAAACATTCGAGCTTCGGCCATACTTGAGCGCTTGGCTCTCCGACTCCCAGACCCATCTCTCGTGAGATTTCCTGCGGCAGCGCCTTTAATAACCCTGGCCTCCACCCAAGCCCGCCTCCAAGGATCATTTGCGTTGGTTCCTTGCTCTTGTACGCCCCGGCGCCTTCTTGCTATACGCCATGGCTAGTTTCTAATAGGATACTGACCTTTGTCTCTTTGGAAGTCTCTATAGTCACCGCTTCATGTCCTAGAACGTCTCGACTAGCAAGCCACAGCTCTCGCGCATCGCATTGCTTCTCTCTCGCGCAGCAACTGCTGCCACTACCCTGCCCATCATGTCATGGCAACCGGCCCCCGAGTCGTTGAACCAGCTTGCGGCATGTCTCAAAGACTCCCTCAGCGGGTTCGACAAGAACGCCCAGAAACAGGCTGAGCAGGTCAGTTCCGATCCAGAAGAGGCTTTTTACCTGTGTACAGGATTCGATGCTGACCGGAGTGTTGCGGGATTCAGATGCTTCAGCAAGCTAAAAACTCGCCTGATATCAACAATTATCTAGCCTACATCCTCTCCAGCCCCCAGAGCCCCGAGGGCTTGCAGTTTAACGACCAAGACTACCATCTTGTGCGGTCAGCTGCGGGCATCATGCTGAAGAACAATGTCAAGGCAGATTGGAAATCGATCCCTGAGTCGAGCCTGCAGCTCATCAAGCTCGCCGTACCCATGAGTCTGCAAGATAAGAACTCACAGATTCGAAACTTCGCCGGAAACATTGCTACCGAAGTGATTAGGAAAGGCGGTTTGTTGGCATGGCCAGAGCTGCTCCCTCAGCTTCTCGACATGATTGGCAACTCAAACGGCCAATTTCCCAACGAAGCTCAAGAAGGTGCAATGTCTGCCATGACCAAAATCTGCGAGGACAACTTCAAGTTGCTCACCAAGGAGGTCAATGGCCAACGGCCGTTAAACTACGTTCTTCCCAAGCTGATTGCTGCGACCAAGAGCCCCCTCCCGAAAGTTCGTGCTGGAGCACTGACTGCTATCAACGTGTTTACGCCGAGGTCATCGCAGGCCATGATGAATAGCGTCGATGACCTGCTGCAGCACCTCTTCATTCTATCAGGAGACGAGAACACCGACGTCCGCCGCCAGGTGTGCCGAGCTTTTGTTCACCTAGTTGAAACCCGACCAGACAAGCTACAGCCACACATTACTGGATTGGTAGACTACGTCATAACCCAGCAGAAGAGCGACGACGAGGATCTCGCCTGTGAGGCCGCCGAGTTCTGGTTGGCTGTCGGCGAACACGATGAACTCTGGGGCTCCCTGCACCCGTATCTCAACCAAATCATCCCTGTCTTGCTGCAGTGCATGGTATACGGCGGAGAGGACATCGCCCTTCTCGGGGGGCTTTCGGATGACGAGGATGAAGAAGATCGAGAGGAGGATGTTCGGCCAATTTTTGCCAAGAAGGCTCAAGCGAGGACTGCAAACGGCGAAGGAAACCTTTCAGCCGATCCTAATCAAAATGGCGGTGGTGCCTACGAGAAGCTTGCCCGCATGGATGAGGGGCTGGAGGAAGGTGAGGTGGATGATTTCGATGACGGTGATGATGCGAATCCCGATGAGAAGTGGACTGTCAGGAAGTGTTCGGCGGCAGCACTCGACGTTTTTGCCCGCGACTTTGGTGGGCCTGTCTTTGAAGCAATCTTCCCATACCTCTCTCAGAACCTCAAGCACGACGAGTGGCCGTATCGAGAGGCCGCCGTCTTGGCTCTTGGCGCGGTAGCTGATGGCTGTATGGATGCCGTTACGCCTCACCTCCCCGAATTGGTGCCGTATTTGATCTCTCTTCTTGAGGATCAGGAGCCGGTTGTCAGGCAAATCACTTGCTGGGCTTTGGGGAGATATTCAGCTTGGGCCGCTAACCTCTCTGAGCAGTCTCAACGAGAGCAGTTTTTCCTACCAATGATGGATGGTATCCTCCGCAAGATGTTGGACAAGAACAAGAAGGTTCAGGAGGCAGGTGCCTCGGCATTTGCGAACCTGGAGGAAAAGGCTGGCAAGAAGTTGGAGCCGTACTGCGGCCCCATCGTTCAACAATTCGTCCAGTGCTTTGCCAAGTACAAGGACCGCAACATGTACATTCTTTACGACTGTGTCCAGACACTGGCCGAGCGTCTAGGCCCCTTCATTGCCAAACCTGAGTTGGTTAACCAGCTGATGCCGGCGCTGATTGAGAGATACAACATTGTCTCGGACCAGTCTCGCGAACTATTCCCGCTCCTCGAATGTCTCTCCTATGTTGCTTTAGCTCTTGGCCAATCTTTTACCCCTTACGCACCCACAATCTTCTTGCGTTGCATCAACATCATCCACACAAATCTTGAGCAGGGCCTCCACGCGAACACTAGCGATGCTGTGGAACAACCCGATAAAGATTTCCTCATCACAAGCCTTGACCTCCTGAGCGCCATTATCCAAGCGCTTGAAAACGATAAGTCGGCCGAACTAATCAAGAGCTCCCCGCATCCCTTCTTTGAGCTCCTCGGCTTCTGCATGGAGGATCCCACGGACGAGGTACGACAATCTGCGTACGCACTGGTCGGCGACTGCGCCAAGTATGTTTTCCCAGAACTTCAACAGTACATCCCAACCATTCTTCCAATTTTGTTGAGGCAGCTTGACATGGATAGTATCCTCGACGAGGAAATTGAAAGCGGATTCGGCATCATTAACAATGCCTGCTGGTCGGCCGGCGAGATTGCCATGCAGCATGGAAAGGGCATGCAGCCTTGGCTGCCAGAGCTGCTTCAGCGCTTTGTTGAGATTATGACCAACCCCGGTGTACCCAAGGGGATTACCGAGAATGCCGCCATTGCCCTCGGACGTCTTGGTCTAGGTAATGCAGAGCAGCTAGCACCAGCACTTCCGAAATTCGCGGAGGAATTCTTGACTGCGATGCAAGAGGTTGACCCTACGGAGGAAAAAGCCACGGCGTTTAAGGGATTCACCCTAGTTGTGGGACAGAACCCCCAGGCACTAGAGAAGGTTTTGCTGAACTTTTTTGTTGCCATTGCCCGATACCAAGACATGAGCTTGAAGAACCCAATCAAGCAAGAGCTACATGAAGTATTCCGAAATGTAAGAATGATCCCCAGTCCTCTTTCTCTCTGTCTCCTTTATAATTTCTTCCTTTGAGACTATGTGATTCTAATCGTCATAATGCAGGTTCTCAACGTCTACAAGCAAATGATTCCACAGTTTGATAGCTTCATCGGCCAGTTGCAGCCGCAAGATCAGCAGTCCCTGAAGTCTACCTATGCGATATGAGAGCGGCGAGTGTTCTATGCGGGCTTGTTGCAAAAAGAAAAAGAAAAAGTGCAGTAACATAGCTGGGGAAACAATTTGAAAGTTAGCGCTGGACGCAGGAGAAAAGGGAGAGCCACAAGAAGCTGAATCTCTGGCGAAACTTGATACACAGAGGTCATTTGTATCCCTGAGGCTCAGTAGGAGGAATGTAATGGGACTGTTTAAAACTCATAGCGATACTTTTACTACCCAGCAACTCCGTGGGAAGGGGCACGTATGATTGGATTGGCTCAATGACAAAAGAGCTTACGGACATGGAGAGCGCATTAGCAAGAAACAAAGCGCGTGCTCTGGAGTACCGCAAGCGGACGAGATACCTTTTGGAACGATGTGATGATGGGAAAACAGAAAGAAATAAAAGACGTCAAAGCTTTTTTTAAAAAGAGAACCAGCATGGCGGAGGAAATACGGGAACACAGGTGTCATGAAATCTCTTTTTCGCGTCTTTTTTTAAGGGGGGTGGGAAGGGGTTTCCATGGAATGGGGGATGCAAACCCATATTCACCTTTATAGATAGATTTTTTTTTTATTTACTCTTTTTTTTCCCTTTCTCAGCCATATCTGCATACAGAGTAGAGTGGTGGGAAAGACGCCGTGTATACGTTATCTTCTCGTTGCCGGCGGGTCCATAGTAGTTAGTAGTTAGAATCCAAATAAAGAAGATGCTTTTATTTAGTTTTGTTAGCCATTGATGCTTTTGAGGGAGGAGGATGATGATGTGGATAGGTATGGGCTCGTTTTGTCTGCATCAATTAATTGCCATTTCTATCTGGATACGATGTGAGAGATGTTTTTATTGGTGTTTATCTTTTATTTCCCCACCGCATGCCTGTTAGAGAATCAGGCCGTGAATTGGACCGTGGATATTCACATCCAACGGAGAGAAGGGAGTTTTGTGCCCCAAGGAGCAGAAGAGAAATCACGGCTCTATATTCTCAGGTCGTTCAAAAGGGTGTACCAAACTCAACGCCTATAGGCAGAAGAACGGATCTGACTTGTTGCGATCAATGAGGGCTTCTTGAGTTTTTTTTTTTTTATGTCTCTTGTTAATCCATAGAATTACTAGAACTTTTGTACATGACATTTGGCATTCAAGATTCTCGCCATGAACAGCAAACTTGTAACTTTAACAACAGCGTATTAAGAAGAACGGGATCGTCCAAGCCTGTGTGAAGGACAGACTTGAAGCTCTGGAAAATGCGATGCAGGATATGTTTCATGCTGGTCTGAGGGAGAGTTAGACTTGGATTTCACTTCCAGAATGAGCTTCTCGTGGTTTATTGGGCTGGTCGATGTCTCTTTTTTATACATTTAAAAAAAAAATACCTTAAATGGATTGTCTATATGGAGTATTGTCTAATTGGGAGAAGGTTGAACATGTTACATTTACATCTACAGCTTTCTTCTTCCATATTCTCACAGACATCATACCGAAAACAAAAAAAAACCACATCGAAATCGGCAAACACAAAACGTTAATAAAAACACCAAAACATTCTCACTTTTCTATCTCCTATCTATTCATCCACCTCCAAACAACTCATTACAACTATAAAAAAAAGGAATACTCTCATTTCAATAAACCCCCCGCCATCAATATACCCCTTCAAAACTCTCACAAAACTTTAAAAAAGAAAAGTAAAGTAAACTCATTCCCCCTTTGATCAGTAATATCCCCTCATAAACGCAAGGAACGGGGCATATTTCCCCCTTGACAAGCCACATGGCACATGTCTTTTTTTTTATTAGCATCACTAATCTGAGTAAATTGTCAGCCCAATAGACAGGGTAATAGGCTATTGTAAAATAAATTAACCAAAAAAAAAACAGTCTTCGCTCAAGTAAGACATTCCACAACCGCCCTCATCATTCCCATTCCTCTAAAGAATATTAACATCAATGGCGAAATCCTCGTATAACTATCTAAACGAGATAAAAGAAAAAAAGGCAAAAATCCAGTACAAAATCTTGCTTTTCCATTATCAGCTCCCCACAGAAATACAAACCTTAGTGTGCAGACATAGTCCGCTACTCTAATCCAAACTTACGAACATCACTAGGTAAGTCAAGACAGTCATGACAATGAGCAATACAATGACGCCAAGCACGCCGGCAACCAACACAACACAACTCCATGCAATGCAATGGAATGTAATATAAATCAAGGCCTGCAACCTCCGCGGCATCTGGTCAGCAGCCGCGCTGCATCTACCAGCGACAAAGACAGATCGCCGTATAAGCAAGACCCGTCATCTATGTTTCATCTTACTCCTAACCTAACAGTATTACACCTTTACGTTTTGGGTAGGTGAAAGGAAAGGAAAGAAAAAACAAAAGCAAACTGACTCTGTCACCTTGACACTCTCACCTGTCTTGCATATGGCCCCCCCTAGTCCATAATACGGAGAAACCTTGCCTTGCCTGCCCCCTCCACCCGTAAGCAGAATTCCAAATCTTCCTGTCATCTCCTTATTCACCTTGAAAAACTGTAACAAAAAAAACAAAAACGTGGCTAAGAAAGCAAGCAGAGTAAAGAAAAGAAGAAAATAATAAGGAGATATAAAAAAGGCCCGAGAATTGAGTTGAGTTGAGTGAGTAGAGTCACCATGTAGCTGAAGCTGACGGTTGCTTACACTAGGCCTAATATGCCTATCACGATATCTAAACTTCCGAGCGAACCGCAACATCCGCACCTTAACGGACAATCAATGGCCCAAAAGAGAAGAAAAAAAGAAAAGGTTGGGCCTGTGGGCACGGGTAAGCAAAACGAGCTAGGATGGTATGATGCGCACATGTCTTTTGCCCGGCATTGCCTTTTGTTTTATCTTTTATTTTATTTTTACCCCTTGACATATCACATTGGGGGTCTCCCAAGTACTGAGTCAGAACGAGTTTTTCTTGTCTCCAGTCACGCAACAACTGCAGCACCACTGCCGAACCCAGCACATCCGGTTAGAGTTCCATTCATACCACGGGAGATGACTAGCAGCTTGTTGCCTCTTCTTCGTATAACTGCGCCTGACTTCATAGTTGGGACATGTAACCGAAAGCAAGTGCCTTACATCAACCCACTCTAACAAACGTCACCGATCGAGAATTTATCTAATAGTCATTCGCCGGGGAAGAAGCCGCTCTGTACTAACGACTAGTAAGCGAGAAAATTATGCGTACGATGGGGGTGTGTGTTGAAGCAGAAATCTAGGCGTGCCCCATGTCGGAGTCCGGAGTACGGAGTGGTAGTAACACTGTATCTTTAGAAGACAGCCATGAAGAGCCATCGACAGGTTCACATTTACCAGTGGCCTGTCCTCACTGCTACATGCTCGAAGGGACAATGTACTACGCATGTACAGGCAGGTAGGCAGGGTTCTTTGAGAACATAATGTGGTGAGATGGCGGTTGGGTAGATGCAGAAACGCCCCCCAAGAGAGGGTTGCACTGTCGGCTCACGCGCCATTGCAAACGGCCATTCGCTGCGCCATTGCCAGATGGCGATGCTATTCTTAGCTCATGGAGCGACAGCCACATGTGCATGATGCAAGCTGAAGAAATACGGAACGCTGTCACCCTATTGGCATCATCTGTCAAGCCCGTTCGTTGATTTCAATCGAAGCTGTCGCATTCATGGCATTGACGGAGACGGCGGCTGGCTGCCTGGATTCGGCCAACAATCACGGGCTCGGCTAAGATTGCGTTATCCATTCATATTTCATAAGCAAAATGTACAAGTATCCATGTCGTCTTGGATCACCCGACTAATAATCCCGACGGGGAGCCAAGGTAAAAAGGGGGGAAAGTCCCAGTTCCTATCCCACTTGTGTGTGAATGCTCTGGGATATGAGGGCTTTACTTCAATCGCTTTTGTACTGTATGTGTTTGAGAAGATTGAAACAGCGCCATCTACTTGAGCTCACCTGTCAGCGCTTGTTCAAGTATGTTTCAGAATGCAGGACGAAATCATTGCCTGATTAGGCAGTCACAGGATGCCCTTGGTGCCAGTGGGGATCAGATCAAAACTAGGCCTACGGAGTAGTAGTAGGAGTAATATCGAGAGTTGTGGACTGCCACAGAGAGAGAGAAAACAAAAGAAGAAAAAATCGGCTCTCGCCATTTCGTACGTCAGGAAGCTCGGGTTATCGAATCTGCAGGTAATGAGCCCACAAGAAAATAGACGGGGGTGCAGCATGGAAATAAAGTGATTTCGACCCATTTTCATCTTAGGGGTTCAGATTACACGTTCGAACACACTATTAGCGGGTAGATTCTGTGGGCGAATCTTTCCGTAATCCGTCAATGCTTTGCCTATCATGCATTAGTAACCACTGGCGATAAGTATGTGCTATGGGGAAAAAGCTAGACCGCAGCCAGACTCACTTGATATCCGCACGTATGCAATGATATCGGGGCTCGCAAAGAGCTCCGGGCCTCGCTCTTTCGGCACTTTCTAGTGGGCGTGCTCCACGCAAATTTAGTCCTCGCTACTGACAGAAAATCACCTCACCCCATATCCCCAAGGCGCGTTGAATTTTTATTGCCAGTAGTGGTATACAGTATGCTGGAATATCTGACAAGTCACACCAGAATCATGTCTGACAGCTTGCCCTTGTTTGATAGCGGAGCGCTCCGTGCGCTGAATGAAGCAGATCGTCTGAATCGCCTTTGATACTGCTGACATACATATAATATATTACTGCCATGCTCACTTGGGCAGATCAAATGACTAGCTCAGCTCTAGTGAAGGAGATGGCCTTAGCATCAGATTTGCCAATCACCAGCCTAGGACACCGATAGAGGAAAGCAACTCTAAAAAGAAGAGGCATCCTTGCTGTCTTGCCAAAGCCAACAAGCGGCCTGAAACACGACAGGCTCTAACACTGTCCACTGCGGCAAAGCATTCGTCAATGGACGGGGATGCAGGTAGCGGCTGCTCCAGGCTACGAAGTACTTGTACAGTACGAGTACCTTAGTAGGTATGCTTGCCTTTTGCTCCACACAAGGATTTCATGTAAGAAGAGGCATTGCTGATAACCAACCCCGGGGCCATCCATGATGATGATGCTAGCGCTGCCTAGACCGAGAGCCTGCCCAAAGAGTCTAGCCAAGATAGTCAACCGGGGTGCATAAGCGATTTCCACAAACTCTGGATAACCTGTCTGTTAGTTCAAATCCCCGGATGGATCAACAGAAAGAAGGGAAAGTTGCTCCCTTACTTTTTGTGATTCACACAGCCGCCGCCAGAGTCATTCTCCCTGTTGCAAGTTCACATTCGCAGGCATCAGGACACCACGTATTGGAGCTCGCTGTTGAGTCCCTGCATCTTACGTCTCCGGTTCTGCCCGCTGCGTGAGAAATGACGTCTCCAATCCAATACCTGCCCAGCATCTTGCCTTCACTCAACTAACTTCACCACGCTTGAACGAAGGGAGAGGAAAACAAAAAGAAAAAGAAAGTACTTTGCGGCCCCGCCCATTTAGTACCACACCATTGTTGCGTTAGCACTGCCTTAGGGTTATTTCTATATTTAGGCACACCACCGAAGGTTTTGTCGAAGCCTCTCCGCTCGGCCACTCATAGGGCAGCAACCGCCGCGGCGGCAAAAAGAACGAGGAGAGAGCCGGAGGTATTGGAGGAGCAGACAAGGTGGCCCATTTCCTTTGTTGAACCGGCCCATCCCAGGCTCAGAGGCATTTCGTCATAAGTCGGGATTAACGGTGGATGCTTCTTCCCCGCTTGAGCCTCTCGCATCTTCATGTTGCTTGAGTTTTGCCTTTGACTTTTGAACACAGCCATCACCACCTCTGTGGGTGTCGGCGATGAGCTAAGATTTGCCAGGGGGCTGACATTCCCCGCAAGATGAGGAACAGCTTGAGTTGCCCATTTTGGTCGCTTCGTCAACAAAGCTTTCTGCCGATCATGGATGATCCTCAGGTTCGCTCGTCAGGAACAGATAGTGCTTTTCTTGTAGAGCGTAGTTCGCATTAATTCCACGACAGGGACACAGGGGCGGCACGCTCGGCGCTCTGTGCAGGATGCCATACTATCGCCCTATTGGTACTAGTCCATCTGGAGGCTTCAAGATGAGCATCATGAGGCTGTGGTCATACACAGTGTCTCCTCCACGGTAAAGGTTCAATGCAAAGGCTAGGCCGCACGACGCGATGCCAGACCAGAAGCTATCGGACCGTCTGCAAGTGACCGATTCTGTTGGTCGACAGCGGTACACCAACCCCGGCCCCTTAAGCTAGTTCACGCTTTTCCAGGCAGTACATAGTATTAAAAAAAAAATGCAGCCAGTGAGCAGGAAACATGGAAAGAGGATGCTGACGCGCTGACATCCCACACCTGGGCCTCGCATCACACAGATCACTGTGCATGCGCATGTAGGCCATCATGCATTGCATAGACTCTTTTTTCTTCAACTCTGCAGGGTAGGATAAGCCAACCAGCGACCGCAAATGAGTAGTACATGGCCTCGAGGCAACCAAACTATCGAAAAAGGGCTGTGCGAGTACTCACCAGTAATGACTATTATGTCGTCTTTTGTGGCTTGCGTGAGCTTCCTTTCTCACCGCTCCATGTCGTGGACCGTTGCCAAGCGAGCTGAAGCATCTTTTGATAGGGTCCCCAAAATGCATCCAAGACGCATTATCCCGCCAGTCGTGAGATAATGACCGCATCGTTCAAGGTAATGATTGGAGAGGCGGGATCTAGCTATGACGGTCAAGAAATCCCATCCCCTCGGCTATCGCACAAGTACGTAATTGCACATCCTTGTTATAGAATAGCGCTGTCGGGCTGCGACACAATCTCAAATCTCAGCTTCTGGTACTGTGCTCTCTACTCTTCGTCTCTCTATGTAAATAACGTCTTCTTTGTGGGGAGGGGAAACGTAGGACAGCTGGAGCACGTGTGCATGTGCGTTTAATTAGTTTAATTAGCTCTTTGTAGCACTCTCAGTTGATCCGGAGATCTAGAATCTTGTCCCAGCCTTTAGTTGGGCAAAACCATCGAGACTAGATCGAGTGCGAAGTGAGGTTTTAGTGCAACGACTTCAAGCAGACTCGAGTGGGATTAGCTGCCCGCCATTCCCTACTAGTACCTACTAGTAGTAATCGCTGCCGGTGCAGAGGCGCCCGGATATCGGCTGAGCAACCTGCGACCTGTGTGGCATTCTCTAAGCCAGGCTAAAAAGAGCTTGCGATGCTCTGGCCACTCCCCGTCGTACCGATTTATAAGTGACCAGGACAAGCCTATGCGGAAAGATATCTTTAGCAACAAGGTAATGGGTGTCCTTTCATTGGACAGTAGAATACTTTGTCCGTTAGCGCACACGTGTCGCTGCAAAGGAAGGATGCCGAGACACGAGGTGCGAGTTGGTCTCGGTGGCGAGCCATGAAACGTTGCAGTGCTCCTCTTTTCTTTCTGCTTCAAACTACTCTCGGTTTTTTCCCTTTTCTCGCCTTTTTCGCTTTTTTCTCCCCTCCCTTTTTTTTTTTCTCGTTGGACCAATATTTGTGTGGCTTTGCCCTCGTTTGTCGTTTGTCGTTTCTCTTTCGGCCCGCTCGCCTTGGCGGCAGTAATATCAGAAGCTTTTTGCTAGCTTCAGTTAGCCCTGGCCGCGATCCTTCATGTCCTCAGGGTACAGAGCCCATACCTATAACTCCGCCGGACTACCAGTAGTCTACTCTGCGCTGTTATTCCGCACTTTACGGAGTTTTATCCGTGGTGTCTTAGTATTTCCCCCAGCGGCGCCACAGTGGGTGCTTCTCTTCGAAGGACAAAAAAGACCAGCGCAAAAGCTTATTTGAGCACCAAAAGCCGACGTCATTTCAGATGTCTCACAAGCCTCGGTGTTTTAAGAGCCTCGGCGCTTTCTAAGACCTCACTCCGTGGCCCTCTTTTTAGAGGGGGCAACCAGTTTAGTGGTTGATCCCTGGTGGTGACTTTTTTTTCTGGTGGTCGCATAAACCAGGTCGAGCAGGCCTCGATTGACAGCATGATATATGCAAAAGGACGCTGCAGCGTGTTGCGCCGTTTCATGCAGAGTGAAATAAGGCTGTGTAAGTCGCAACAATAATGGATGCTCCGTCGACCTTTCCTCCCTTGTCGTATCGCATATCTCTTTCAGGCAATGGTTATTAGGCTATGGTTGATTTATGCAACCTAGTAGTCCAGAACTGTATCATATGGCGCATAAGGGTCCAAGTATAACCTTGTCATTGCGGCCCTCGTGCCCTACAAAGAGTAGAGGTGCAGTCAAAAGTACCTACTAGTAGGAGTACCTAGTATTGAACTTGCACAGCCTGGCTGCTGTCTGACTCGTCGTGTCGCCATCTCATCAGATACTAGATAAGACAATTTTCTGTCGACAATTCTTTGGCTGTTGAGTATCAAGTAATCGAGCATTTGTGGGCCACCATGTGCTCCATATTGAAACCGTCATTGTGCTTTGCATGAGCAAGCTCCCACTTAGGAGGCTACCCTGCAAACTACTAAGGTAACGTCTATCGGCGGAAGCAGTATTGGGTTACCCTCCGTGATGGCTCTCGTCATAAGGCCAATCATGTTTGTAGTCACGATTTCGTTCCTAAAAAAAGAATTGGCAGATGCGGCTTCGTGGCTGGCTATTGCGTCTCACTAGCAGAGCTAGTCGATGAAGGTGATTTTACGAAGTGTACGCAGGTTCTACCTTGCAAGTGCGTCGTGATATGGCTAATGACACTGGCAAAACAACATCTGCATTGACAACAAAATCCCACGCATTGATTACGGCAGTACGAAGTACGGAGTAGTAGTACTAGTATTAGGAGATTGCAGTCGTCAAGGTCCGTACGAGGTAATCATGAGCACGCTCAATAGGGCAGCAACTTTCGAAGAGCACGAGCTTCCCTTGATCCTCGTGAGCTTTTGCAGCACAGTTTTCAGCGTCCTGACTAAATCTGTGGCTGGTGAGACAGACTGAATGCCCCGAATTGGTCAGCCTAAAAAGGGGTGGCCCTTTTTCTAGCGCGGAGAGCGGATTAAAGCAGCCCCAGAAGGCCATTTCGGGACACGAGGTTTTAGAATCTCTTTCGCATCCATGATAATCTCGCTATAAATTAGATCTATACCTGTTCCTGAACGTGGTGGCAGCGACCCCTGGATACACCCTGGACTCTGCTTGGGTACTTGGGCGGGTCCGTGAAACGTGTTTCCGGGCCTGGAAGGGGCTTTGATAGCATGAAGCCTGGATGTATCGTCGTTTCGAGAGTTGTCATCGTATGATTGGAAGTTTTCTGGTAGTCCCGTCGTAGCACGGAGGAACAGTACCAAAAACAGGAGTAGCAGTGATAATAATAGTAGTAAAAATACCAGCAGCAATGTCTGGCGGCTATATTGGCATTATACGAAGTCTTGAGCCCGTCGCTACTGCGCGGTGCAAGGCGCAGCGTATGGATGTTCTGCTTGGCTGACACCCAATCTGGGGGCCATCACAGCGTCTCTTGCCATTTCGAGAGGGAGCTTGCGTTTGGCGCGTTAAAAATGGTAAGATAATAGACGTTATAGACAGGTTATTTCGGATTGCTATTCTGTACTTCGTAAACGGGTCACTGTTTACACCACGTGCCCCTTTACTAGCAGTCATATCTGCCGGGATGTCTTTTGAGTGGACAAGGCTAACCGGGAAATCCGTCAGAAGGCTGAGGAATAATGCATCAATAACTGCTCTCTTGGATAGCGCTAGCCGGCCATGGACACAACATGTTGACACGGAAGTTCCCATACTCTGATCGCATATCATCGGTGTCTAGATCCAGTCCGATAATATGGAGTAGCGGATCTGCGGCTGCAGTAATTGGGTTGATACCTGGCATCACCCCCCCCCCCGGTGCTGGGTTGGATGTGTTCCCCCTTGAGATTCCACTTTGGAATATGAAAGAGGTTGGTTGAAAGCGGCACTAGGGATAATTGCCGTTGGCTGCCTCCGTCTTGAACCTCTTTTTGGGACCATTGACGTGCTCTTTGCTTAACAGGGGCTGCGGATGAAGAGCCGAGCCTTGCATCCTGGCCTCGATATAGAGGGTCTTTCTAGGGTCCAGGGCTGGTTATTGCTCTGCTGCGAAGAATTTTGCTCAGCCAAGCGTAATAGCGAGCTAGGAAGCCGTTCTAACTGCTGAAGGAAGAGTGCGACCTCGTATCTTTAGATAGTGAGACGATTGAATAGCGACAAAGGCTGTCGCTCATTTCCTGTAGATCAGGAACGCGCTCGATCAGAGCGGGGCCAGTGATGAGAGTGGCTGAGATGTCATGCAATTATAAGGCCAGCCAACCACAATGGCGCTCGTACGGGCAAGTAACCCATTCAGGACGGCAGGCTGGGGATTCGAGGACTGACTCGACATAGCTTTTTGGGGGTCAGTCCTTGCCTGGCTACGAGATGCGCTCCGCCAGCACGGATATACTAGTAGTATTCCAGGCATTTTTCTCTCCCTTGCCTCTGTTTTCTGTTTCATCGCTAATAGTGTCGTAGTTACGGAGCACATGGGCGGCAATTACCACGGGTTCGGGATCGCCATCTGACAGGAGAAAATAGCTGTACGGTGTACATGAGCTCCGTACGGCCGCTCCAGAGAATTGCTCGGCCGATAGATGTACCTGTACATGTTGTCAATGGCGCGGCTGCCGATATCCGCGGTAGGATCTGCATGGATGAGGCCCTGTTTGCATATTGGAGGGGGACGCACGGAGTAGTAGTACCGCTTCGCGCTGTTATGTGCCTGTAACGTAATAGGTAGTTGTAAGACGGCCGCTAAGTTCTTCCTGGCTTCTCGAAGACAAGGGCCTGGAGATCAGCAGCAGCGTCAGCCAGGTCTGGACATATTTGTATGTTAGTATGCAAGGCTATGCGGCAACGGGCTTCCAATCACTGTTAGCGGACTTGCCTACCGGCACAGACATGTCGGAGATCTAGGCAATGAGAGCTTTCCGGCCCCGGGCACCCGTTTGATTGCAGAGATAGGCGAGGCCGCTGGATAATCGCCGTCACTGCGTTAAACTGCAAATGCCGTGTCGTTTTGGTACCTGTAATCCGCCCAGTTGGATAAACCTCCGTAGCACGAGGACACTTTAGTAACGTTAACCTCAACCGGGTTGCAAAACAAAGCGCATCCTTGCTGTGCACTGACCTTTGGAGGCGTTATGAGACGTGCGATGGAGGAGCTGAGAGAGCTTCGCCTCAACGCCTCAAAAGCCAAAGACGAACCGGCCGTTTGGATTAAGGCCGAGAGTGGCGCTCTGGCGTCCAGAGTGCGGCGCGGAGCACTAGACGGCATAAAAGTGGTATCAAACTATTCCTGCACCGTGCAGCACTCTGCAAGTATACCGGCTCTCAGCACCTATTGTATTTCCTAACGTGGATATGGCCGACAGGGAAGACGGTTGAGGCTACTTTGACGGGCATCTCGGAGTAGCGAAAGTACATATCTACAAGTCCAGCGAGCGGCAGCCGAAGCCTCCGTGGCGGCCGAGACGCTAAACGTGACATAAGAAGGTACAATACCTGGCACTGGTGAACGGACCCTTTTTTCGGATGACTGCTCCAGTATTTGGTGGATATGCTGCGCGCTAATAGCACTTGACTTTCCTGCCGTCTGCTGCTGGGTAGGGCTTGGCAGCTGTTGACTTACTGCTAGTAGCAGTAGGTACTCCGTACTGACATGTACAGTAAGGTGAGAAGGCCATTAGTGTAGTTGATATCTGTGCTCATACTTGTAGCAGCGGCAGACAGGCAAATGGGCAGGCTGCGCGATGAATGAGGATGATTATGTTGCTTTCCCGAAATGGCGGTACGAGGCTGAGTGACATTGCTGAGTTGAGCGTGTGATACGAAGTACATGTGTTTTTAGAAAGAAGGAGGCAGGCCAGGAGTGATGCCAAGCCGGACGCCGAGTGCTAACATGCTATCGGCTCCAGTAGTACTTGCAAGTCGCACCGTGCCCCGTCCGTCCTGTAGATGTACAGTAGATGCAGGTTGAGGGCAAATAGTACTAGGATAGTGCTAGGATAGTGCTAGCATTAGGGTTCTCGCAGCAGCTAGCCAGTGCAGGTGCTAAAGGCTGCAGGCGTAGGTGCAGGCGTGGTGCAGCTGCGCTTTCTGGCAGAAGCAACCTGTGACGACAAAGACCCGCTCCTGCCCATTGGTGGACAATCGCCAGCACTTTGCAGGTGCTTCTTGCCTCTGGTGGGCGCATCTCATCTTGGGAAGCCACCGAGTTAAGCTCCCGAAAACTTTTCGGTTAGGCAACTTGCCCACCAGCACTAGCACCAACATAATGGCGCCACGTCTAGTAGATGAACTTTGGCCGTCCTCCACCTTTTGACGGTGCCTAAATATGCTTTTCATCTTCAGCCCTTGGTTTAGCAAGCCGGGCTCGTTATCGCCTTCTGTGATGATGGGCGGCGAATATCATGAAACTCAAATACTCCTGTGCTCTACGAAACAGGCCACATGCTTCGCACAAGTTACTTACTGTACTGTACTTGTTGTAGGTCTACTTCCTTTCTCTTTGCTCTGTCATGTAAGGGGCCCGTGGATAATAATAGCACAAACATCTCTCCCTCTCCTCTCATTTCATAGATACGAAAAAAAAAGGCTCCAATAGTAACGTCTCAGCAAGGCTCTGGGGACCCCATCCCATCCTGCTCGTCAAACTGGTGCAAAGGATAATTCCGCAGGCCACGATGTGCTGGCACCACGGCCGGCCAAGCATCTGACCCTCGTCTGATGGCATCGAATCGCGCAGTCGGTTTCACCCTGAACTAGAACATCGGCCCCAACTAACGCTGTGCCATGGCGTCTGGCCAGAAAAGCCTAAGCCTGCGGGTAAGGGTAAGAAAAAGCGACGACGGCTTGGAGTCTGCGGTAGCTGGAGCTGGAGCTTGCTTGAATGGCCGGGCTCTGGTCCCATCCCCCACATTGCCCGCACCCTGGTCGCCAAACCAAGCCGACGGCTCGCCCCAGTTGTTATTTTTAATTCTGGTGCGCGGGCATCGTGCCATGTGCGTCATGCCTCTCGAGCTGCTGTGTCCAAACAGCCAAGCCTCAACAGGCCGTCACACCCTTAGCCCAAACTGTCCAGTACTTTTTGCTTGTACGAAGCATCATCACCCATCACCATCCATAACCCGTCTCGCCCCCTCTCTCCACCCTGCGGTGCCGGCCGGTAGCCCTGCTCTGCTCTGCCCTGCCCTGTTGCCCCCGTCTCCTCATGCCCGTCTTGTCTCGCCTGGACATGCGAGTAGAGACAGCATCTCGGAGATATCAGTGCTGTATTCTTAGCAGCCGGTTGGGCGTACTGAGCAAATGCTGACAGACAGCCCGAATAAATACCTACCTTAGTAACTACCTACAGTACTGTATAGTAGTATTGAGTACCAACACTTACACTCACAACAGTGCACTACTGGTGCTAGCATTTTCAGCTACTGAACATGTGCCCTGACAACAGCACAGCAACAGCAGACAGCAGTGGGAAAGCCCCCACTGGCCGCTACCACTCACTACCTGAAAAGCCCGAGTCGCACGGCGCGTGGCACCCCCTTCCACCCCCCCGTCAGTCCGGGACATGCCCGCTGGAGGGGACTTTTTTTTCGTCTGCTGCAAAGTGCAAGTACCTGCCTGTACCCGTACTCTCCTGCCGGGCTAAGCCTAATGGGCTGCCCCTACCAGGTCGGTGGGCGAGCAAAGCCCTCGTTAGCACCAAGCGCTCAGACTGAAAGGATCTTAGTAGCGAGCAGCAGAGGCGCTACAGGTTCGGCGAGGTCAGGCCGGGCCAGGGTTGGCGGATTCTGGGTCCTGCGCTGTATCTGTACCTGGACCTGGAACTGTACCCGTGCCTGGACCTGTGCCTGTATACAGTGCCAGGCGGCATGGCTGAGTGGCCGCCTGTAGGGGCTGTTGCCCTCTGTAGCATAGCGCAGCACAGCGTAGCGCCCAGCCTAACCCAGCAAGCAGCACAGCACAGCTTAGCACAGCACAAGCACGGCACAGCACAGTTGGGGCACCAGCTCGCTGAGAGGCCGATGGGATGCCGCCCGCCATTATTTAACAATCCCCAGTCCCCCAATCCGTCTCCCCTCTCTTTCCCTCTCCCCTGGTCCAACACTCCAAATCTTCTCGATTCCAACGTTCGCTCTCCCACATTCGCTACCCTCCAAACCTTTCCTCTCGCTCCTAGGAAGTCCTCGTTGACTCCTGTCATTCGCTTTACCGGTGCTCGCTTTTCTGATCCTCCCACAACCGCCACTTCCGCCGCAACTTTTTTATCCGCCGACTCCGCCGCCACCACCATCATACACCGAAGTCACAGGATCATAGACAAAGATCTTATCTTAATCGACAAAACAATATCTTTGCACGGAATACATCTATTTAGCTACGCTAAGCCAAGTCAAGGGACTTCGAATTTCGCAAGATTCGAAATAAAACAAAGACTGGCTGTTAGCCGCGGTTTTTTAAGTCCTATAGGACCGAATTCGAAGTCGCCGTAAATGTCTATCTAAAAGAGCTTCTTTCATCGCACCACCACAATCGCTTTCCACAATCGCTTTCAAACCAATAAGAAAAACAAAACAAAACTGAAAAACAATTAACGACCAAAGCTACTTTACTGCTTTAATTTGAAGAGTTAGAAAGGGAGATATAATTCAACACGCCATATTCAATCGCTACTTTTTTTTTTTCAAGAGACGGAATATATATCTTATATATATATTTCATTCGCTGGAGAAAGGAATCAACAGGGTTAAACAACACCAGCTGCAGCATAGCCAAAGCTTGACAAGACAAGTATTTGGGACGACAGCCAAGTAAAGCATCATCACAACACTCGCTCGCTTTTCAAAGACAGCCGTTTTCAGCTGTGTTTTCTCTCACGTATGTGCTGTCTGCTCTACTGTCTTTCTCTGTGACTCGATGTGTTGCTTTCATTTTCCATGTACTGGGTGACCCGTCCGCTAACCAGTATCTCTTCTGGCAGGTCGTCCGTTACAAATCTCAACACTTTTCAACCATCAACAATGGCTGGCCCTGGCGGTGGTCCTCCTCGTCGCAGGTTTGTATCCCTCTTCCTCTCTCTACTCGCTCTTTGCGCATGAGCTGACCTCGTTATGGCAGTCACACCAAGTCTCGCAAAGGCTGTGACACGTGGTACGTATCAATATCTATTATTGCTTGAACGGCAACTTTGATGAAGCTCGCAAACATTGGTCTAACTATGACTCTATAGCAAGCGTCGCCACATCCGGTGTGATGAGAGCTTTCCCCAGTGGTGAGTAGTTGGCACTATTCTGATCTCAGTTGGATGCCTCTCGTTTGCTAACGCGATGCCATCAGCCGCAACTGCACCAAGCACAAGATCCGCTGCCCGTACAACGATGTGCAGGTCCCTGATGCAGGTCGCTCGACCACGCCGGACAAGCCCGATCTCATGTGGACGCCCGATATTGAGGCTTGCATCGGCGAATGGCGAAGGACTGGCATGTTCCCCTTCCCGTCGCTCGGCATTTATCCAGCTCCCATGCCGCACATGTTTTCCGTCGAGGATCTCAGGTTGATCCATCATGTCACCTCGCTGTACGTTCAGCTGCAGGCTTTTGGCGCCAACAACTTCACTTTGTGGACGCGTCATATTCCTACGTAAGTTTTCAAACAACAGCAACTATTCCCCTGCTTCTTGAATACCATTACTCTGGCGGCGCCTGGCCGCTGCTTGTGGTAGCACATTGTTCAACCGAACGCTAACTTGGTGTTTCCAGTCTCCTCAAGATCGGCGCCACTACCCCCTATGTGATGCATGCGCTGCTGGCATTTTCCGCCATGCACCTGGCCTTCTTGACTGATTGCCCTCTGGTCGGCAGCATGGCTTTTGAGCATAAGGGTAAAGCCTTGAGTGGTTTACACGCGGCCATTGGCTCATTCTCTCGCGATACGTCTGACGCTATCCTGGCGGCATCTCTGGTGCTGTCGTGGCAGGCCACGGATTGGTATGTACCGCTCTTCTGTGACCTTTCCCACCTCACATGAACAATGTATGGCTAACTGCATTTCCCCCAACAGGCGCAGCTGGACCCAGCTCATGCAGGGTACTTCGACGGTACGTCTTTTTCTCTTTTATTTGGCCAGGAGCCAGTCATCGATCAACCTTTTCCTCCTAGTAATTTTTTTTTTTGGCACCGTTACTGACTCTCCCCATTAGGTGATTGATGCAATGGACGCATGGAAGCACGAGTCTGAATTCACAGACTTCATTGCTGAAAGCAGCACGTTCCCAACGGCTCCTGCTTCTCCAGACCCCGAGCACCGGCCCACTCAGCCGCGGAAGGATGACATTGAGGCTTACCAGAGGACCTTGGAGCAAGTTATCAAGGTGGAAGCTCATCTGAAGCATTACAAGGAAGACACCACTCAGATGCAGCACTTGATTAGCTTTCTCAAGGGCTCTCGCAAAATTAGCCCCACTCTGTCCATTGCCCAACAGTTTGAGCGCCTCCAGCCCCTGAGGACCTGGCTTTTCTGGGTTCCAGTTGGATACCTCCAGTCTCACCAAGCCTCTGCTAACTCCCTGGTTGCCATCGCTCACTTGTACACTGTGGCTTTGTTGATGGAGCGTCTCTTTCCTGAGATTGGTGCCGCCTACTTTGGCAGCCTGTCCATGACTCCCATTGAGGAAATTGCCCGGCGGCTCATGTCGATCAACGTTGCGAGCACTGTCAAGGGTACCTACCAGACGCCACTCACGCTCATGGAGTTCCCCATTGATACTGTTAGTGAGTTCCGGTCTCGCATGGGTTGGATGAGTCCGCAGAGGACCCCTTCGTTCCCTACGTTTCATCCCCCCAACTTCCATCATCTGGAAGAGGTGCCGCCGATGGTCCCTGCAACGGAGTCCTACATGCCATATGGGAACCCTGCCTTTAGCTACAGCGCTGAGGAGATGCCCATGCTCAACAGCCCTACCGGACCTGGTCCCCATGAGTCCCTTAGCCCACTGGTCATTTCGTCTCCGTACCCCCACCAGCAGTATCTGAACGTCCCCTCTCCGTCTTTTGGTGGCGCCTACAGCCCGGCGTCATCAACCTTTGAGGCGTCCATTGCATACAGTGACTCGGAAGAGTACGGTGCGTATGATATACGAAGCTTTCCTGCCGGCCAATCGCCCATTTTCGAGGATGCGCACTACAGCAGCAGCTACGGCGTCGGGTTCGTTACTCCCCAGCAGCCCGTGTGGATCTAGGTACCCTCTAGATAGGCTCCCACACATTCGGCTCTCTAACCCCGGCTCGAGGAAGCACAATCGGAATTGACCGTTGCCACCCAGGAACTCCAGTACATCAGCGTATCCGCCTCCAGATGGCTCGTCGACCATGGCGCCACTTCTTCCGCCACTTCCATCCCCATCTCCGTACCAGTTCCAGGATCCGCTCAACATGCTTCCTCTTCCCGAGTCTCCGGTTCCGCTGTCTAGCACACCGCATCACCGACACCGTCAAACCACTTCGGTGTCTTCCGCGCCGCATCCTCCATCGCCGCTGTCGCGCGCTCCTTTGGTTCCGAATTCTTTGGAGCCACAAGGCAAAGGCAAACAGCGAGCGATGTGATGATAGGGCATTTGGGCACCAGGAGTTTTCTTCCCCTACTCAACGAGCCTCACCATCCTCACTTTACGGACAACCAACCTGACGCAGCTGGCATCTGCTTCCTCCTCCTCTTCTCTTGATTTCGACGCAGACGCAAATGTACAACACTCCTTAATACGCTCGCTACCATAAACGAAACTACGATGAATGGGCCTTGTCTTCCTTTTTTTGACTCTCGCCAGCACAGTCTGCTTGAGTCCAACGCCCAACGACACTCCTTTTAGAATCTCGAGTTGATCTCGACGGAACAATCCTTTTACGATACGAATCATTACCAACTAACTATTAATGTATTACCTAATACGCGACACTCCTTTTTATTGAAATGATACCCTCCAGCTTAATCGACAATCCTTTAGACGAAGATACCCCGAATCACGCACACACTCCTTTTATGAAATTATTACGTTATGACGAACATCAGGTCGACATAGAGTCACTCCTTTATGGGATAAACAAAAATGGTAACTAGGCGAATTGAATATCACACTGCATAGCGACTGTTATTTTTGTGCTGTTATGCACACTTTTTGGATAGAATATGGCGTTTTCGCGGCGTTCAAACGAACAAACAGTGGGAGAGAAGTTTTGAATTATTGATTATACTTGAACTTTTGATTTTTTGTTTTGGTTTTTTATTTTTGGAAAAAGCAGCTTGGATATTGGATAGGTGGACAGCAGGCATAAAGTGCCGATGAAGGAATGGAGGTGGGAATATGACAGGTCTGTGTGGGGGTGTGTGTTAATAGCTGTTGTAAAGATGTATGGACAATGCTGCTGCGACGATGACTGTGGAGGATTCAAGCACTGCCTCTAGTGGCATCTTGAATTGGGATTAATACTATTCTGTTCCGATTTGCCTGTATACCTATGAGTCCCAAGTTTGATCCATCTTTGCTTATCCAACGCACAACATGCAAGTTGCAATACAGTGTCTACAGAATCCCATTGGCTGGACCTCAAGCGTATCCTATGCAAGGTATGATATCTCAGCGAAGAAGTCTCAACCCCTGGACAGTTGCTTATGCCTTTCTCAGTTTTTGCTCTATTTTATTTATCTCTTTTGCTTTCTTTCTCCTGTCTGCTCCGTCAGCTTTGTCCTTGAAACGGAGTTCCATGTCGGCGGCAGCAAGAGGTGGCAGCGCAAATCCGACATGGAAGGCCTCAGATAACCCATGTCCCAAAGGCTTCAAGTGGGCATTTGAATCGCCTATTCTAGACTATTGTCGGGAAATCTTTGGGGGGAGAGGGGGGTTGGTTGGTTGGTTGATTCCCCTTGACTCTGCATTATCTTGTTTTTTGCCCAGCTGATCCCCGTTGCCCCGGCTAACTCACTTCACTGGCTCTAATGATCCCTCTTGGGGATTTCCCCAGTATATTAGGCGCCCTGCTTGAATTCCCATTCTCCTGCAGCTCACGGCGGCAAAATAAACCCTCCCCTTTCTCACATCACGTATTATCACACACACATCACACATACCCTTGGCGAAAACGAAACAGTGATAACGGGGGCGGCCTGGCCCGTAACGGCCAAATCCTTTATTATTCTTCTTCTTAGGTGTTGGGGTCCTAACCGGACATGCTGGGGGAAGCTGTATACGGAGGTCTGGACCACGGGGGGCCTGAAAGCAAGAAAAAAAAACGGGGATGAAGAAGAAGACGAAGATACCGGTGTGGCTAGGGATTAGGCGATGGCGGATATCCGTCCCGTTCTAGGTCTAGCCAGTCCACGGGGTGTGGGCTTTTGGACTTGGGGGACGCTTGTGAATACGAGAAATGGGTGGCAGGGGGGGGGTTAGGTTCTATTTATGTACGGTGTACGAAAGGGAAAGGCACAAGTGTGCATGGGTTTATGTTTAGTTCTCTTTTTGGGGAAGTGAGGGAAAAAAACCGAGAAGGGATTGAGTTGTTTTCATGGTGATGGCGTTTGCGGATTTTTTTTTTTCTAAGGGGGGAAGGCCATATTTGGCGATATGTTGCGTAATAAGGAGATTGCTGCTTGCTTTTTTTTCTTCCTATGGGGGTTCCGAGGAGATAGGACTTTGATGAACTGTACGAGATAATTATGAGACACGAGGTGTTTTGGGGGAGAGGAAGAAAGGGCAAATACGAGGTTTTGCGGTTTTTTCAGGAGACTTGGCGAATTTTCTTTTGGAAGGGATTTGTAAAAGGGGGGGGGATAGAGAATGAAGTTTTTTTTTCCTTTCCCTTCCCTTTTTTTTTCCATTTGCCGTATTGAGAAATCACTTTCAAAGTTGTTTCATGAAGAAAGATTGAAGGGGTCTTTTGATTCCAGCCCGTGAGTTTTCCTATTTTTTTTTTTGCTGGGAAGATAATTTTGGAGAGCTGACACATTATCGAAGGGCTGTATAACGCAATATATGCAATACGAGCGCTAAGAAATCAAAGGGAGTCAGGAACGAAAAGAGACGGCAGGTTTTGGGAATCGAGTGTCCTTGCCTGCTCGCCCTTTTCGTTATTATCAAAAAGTTGGATATGATATCAGTTCATCTACAGACTTATATTTGATGCCTTCTCACTCGACTTGATATTTCGACATCATATACCTAGGGAATAGCAAAGAGGAGTGTCTATACGAGAATCTCTTTCTTTCTTTCCTTCTCCTTCAGTTTTCCTGACAAGCAACGTTGTACTTCCAAGTCTAGCTCGAGTCGTGGACGTATGCTCATTCAGCTTCGCCTCCTGATCTACACCGAACGGCGAAATATCATCCGCACCAACCAATGCTACGAGAGACAAACATACTCTTAGTACTTACCTATCCTCTAGCTCCATCTTCTAGATCCACAGACGACGAAATGGTCTCCCGAAACGGAAAAATCTGCCCTCTGGTCTCATCCTCCAAACATAGCCACTGCCTCACTTCCAAGGGATCGAAGAAACAAAAGTCCCATTGCCCCTTGGTTTAATCTCCCTCCAGGAGTATACCATTCCATCTTCAAACAGGTAAGCATTCATACAACGCGCGTCTTCCTTTTACCAGCCGTCCCTCGTATTCCAGCCCCCCCAAGGAAATCGCCACTAAGGGGGGGGGAGGAGATATTACTAAAGCCCTTCGAGTAAGTCGATATTGGAACATCTTAATAACCAAGAGGTGGTTGTCACCCGGTTCGTGCCTTAGCGTACGTCAGTAGGCAAATGGTTTGCCTTTACGTAAAATGGCCTTTTAAAAACTTTCAAAGAAGACATATAGACATGGTAATCGGATACGCCTTTCTTTAAAGAACAAGGATAGTCAGCAGTATCTAGGCTTGTTTTAAGAATTAAGATCAGATAACGTATTACCCATGGTAATGAAGACTCAAGTCGCAAGTGTGGCTTCTCTGTCAATCATCCTCTTTAGTATTGAATGCATTGGTATACTGTTATGTCCTGTACGGAGCATAATTCAAACGCACTCCACATTCGCATCACAATAACAATAGGCTTTGTAGCATAACGTTAACCTTATTCAAGCTAATTCCTAAAACCGTACATGTCTCTGTACGCATCATCTAAATCATTTACCGGCCACCCACCTCTTCTCTCCTTTCTCTTATGCACCACCACTATCAAAACACTCGGGGGGATCTTAAAGAAAAAGACTTGTCCGCCTCGACCGCCAACCCCGCCGTCACTTCCACCGCCGCCGCCGCCGCCGCCGCCGCCGCTACCACCGCCACTTCCATGCCTAAGATCCCCTTATAAATACAAATGCTGTCGTATGTACAGATATCGAACTCATCGCTGTGTGGCGAAACAGGGGATATAACGTAACCAGAGTGATACAACAAAAAAAAAAAAAAACCTAATACAAAGGACGTGGTATGTATGTTTCTAGCGAGATGGATAAAATCGATGCGAAGAATAAAAAACCAAAATACTTGCAAAGCCCCTAGAATGCGGGAAGAAAAGGCAATATGTTCCAGTCTGAAATATATCTAATGAAGCATCTCCAGTCGTTCATGTAGTAAGAACCTCCTGGTGCACCAGCCGTATCACCCAACTGGCTACGGCCACGCTGGCGAATTGAAAGCACCACTTTTTGACGTTTCCTCCCGTAGCTCCGTTCGCCGGAACACCGCCGACAACGCCATCACCGCTCTTGACTTCTTCCCAGACACCACAGACGATACCCCGGCTGCCCATAGGTGTGAAGCATCCACTTCCTAGAACAGCATCCAGTAAGATGATCGGCTGCTCAGAGCTCTTCTTTGGCATTGTCGTAACTGTGACTCTCTTCTCGAGGCCGTGGTCCGCTCGGAGGGCTTGACGCCAGCCAGGGGGTGGGCGGCGGATTTGCAGACTGCAGTTACCATGATCTTCCCACTTTGCGGATGAGACGAGGAGATGTAGCCGGATGCGAATGTTTTCGCTACTTAGATTGACTGGTATCCCACCGCCATTTTCAACGCTCACAGATGGCGATCGAGGCGATCCAGGCGATCCATATCCTGAAGAGCCTGATGTATACAGACTATTGTCACCGCTTCCGCCTCGGCCGCCGCGCTTGTCAACCGATGACCGGGCTAGATTGAAAGAAAGATTTCCAACAAGAGTGAGCTTCTTGAGGAAGCTGGAGGCGGACAGCGCCGATGACGGTGTGGTACTGGCGCCATCTTGAGTTTGTGTAGGTGCTCTCACCGAGCCGCGGTAGCTGTTCTTCCTACCAAACCAGGTACGACGACGGCTGCTTGTGTCTCCGTCTTCAGGAGGAGCCTGTCGCTCTCCAAAGCCCCTGAATCTATTTTCGTTTTCGATCTGGATATACTTTTGGTTATTGAGACGGGCATGATGAACGGCCGTGTAGAGAATGTAGCAATCAGGGCCGTTCAAGCAGCGGAAGCGAAAGTTACCCCCTTGGTAGACTGGTGCCAGCTTGCTATGGGCTTGCATTGAAGATCTGATCTCAAGATCGACGGCGGTGCTCTGTCGAATCAAGACTACAGGTGTAAGATCCAGTGCAACGATAGGCTTGTCATCGAGATGGGTGTAGCTGCTGTCTCTGAAAGCATATGCCTCAATAAGACCATCGGTAACGGTGATCGAACAGTGGTCAGGATGAACGTCCTTCCATGCACCCTTGTCGGACCATCTAGAGATGGTTGCTAGGCATCGTCCCGACTTTGCAATGCTGCCGCCATCCTCTGATGATGGTTTTCGTCCATGAAGGCCAGCTTGAGAAGCAGAGTTGGACGGCGTCAGGCTGATTTCAGATCCGGGAGCATACGAGGGAGCATACGAGGGGGTAAACGAAGGAGCAAAGGAGCCTCTTCTCCGATCATCTTCCCTTATGCTATAGCCAAGCTCAGTCTGTGGAACATCAAGGCTCTCCATCTCCTCGTCAGATGACTCGGATTCAGACTCCGTTTCAGATAATTCTTCATCTTCTCCCTCTGTTTCCGTTTCCTCACCTTCTTCTATTATCGAGGACACAGCAGAAGAAGACAAGCCAGATGCAGAAGATACCTCAGAAGGTAGATATTCATGTTTGAGAGGAGAAGAGCCTATTCGCTTAAGCGGGCCACTGGCATGGGTGTCGACAGGTGGTTTAAGCAACGACTGAGACTTTGCTGTCTGCTGAGGTGTTGGGCTAAGGGTTCGGTGAATTGGTGGTCGCGGAGGTGGCGCGTCGTTATGATATATGACGGGAATCGTCTTAGAAGATGATGATGACCTCCCGACTTCTTGTGCGGATGTCTTCTGTCTTTCTCTGCCATGAAGCCCAGGTGCAGCTCGTGTAGGAGAAGCCAGTTCGCTGTCAGAGTCGTCTTGGTCGGTGATTTCAGATCGAGATGTCGCGCTCAACATGCTCTGAACTCCAACTGGAACATCAGGTAATCTGCTTGGAGAGTCTGATCCCAGCTCAGACTCATCAAGGATACTGGGCTCAGGCTCCCTAGGTGGAACGGGCGATGATGGCAGGATGTCGAGCCAGTCCAGAATCTGCTCCTCTTCATCTGCCCATAGATTGAGCAGCTCGTGCCATGGTCTCCCGTTGTGGTTACCTCGGACCATAAGTACTATGTCCAGCTTTCCATCTCCTGAGCGAGCGGAGACGAGAGACATGGAAATGGGTGGGAAGAGAAGATACGACCTTCGACCATCTCCCACTTCTCGGATTAAAAGGTCTCCCTTGTCTCCAGGTTGGCTTTGATTGTCTCGGTGCACCAACTCTACCTGGCATTCTAACCTTTGGCCGTTGGAGTGGACAATATCAAGCGAGAAAATATCCTTGGCGCTCACTTGACGGAAGAGTTCAATGGTAATGGACTTGGTCGGGCTAAGCGTTCTGAGGTCTCGAGCTCTTGTAGTATCCGTATTAATGGCTTCTTCATCAATGATCCTGGCAACTTCTTCTCTGTGGCGCCGACGAGCTTTTTCTTGCAGTGCCTCAAAGTCTTTGACTAGCTGGCTGGTATCAGGAGAGGTAAACATTTGGTCAACGCAAACGATTAATCTGGCCATCTGTTTCAAACGAAGGAGCGGCTTCTTCAAGAGATAGGCAACAGCCACTCGCTCTCCTTGGGCATTGATTAGATCACCATTTTCGTTTCTTGGCAGTGCGCCAAGGAGGGAGTCGTCTTCTTCTGCTATGCCTCGTCGTGGTTCAAGGTTAACTATCAGGTCCTGGAAGCCTAGCCTCCAGACACCTAAGTATGTATTATAAATCGGGACAACACCGTGAGCCCAGTTAGCCATCCGGCGGATGTCCGTAAGGGGAGCCTTGGCGTGTGCGTTTTTGAGTTTCTCAAGGGCAACTCCCATATTGACGACTGATTTGGATGCGATGTCGACCTTAACCTCGGCGGAAGCGGTGCCAAAGATTTCAGGGGGGGTAGTATCGCCTACCACGTGAGAGAGAAGCACAGGTACCACGCCATCGACCAAGGTTTTGAGCTCTCGTTGATATAGGTTTTCATCGTCGGCGAATTCTTTCAGCAAATCATCGGCGGTCACATTGTTGGACAAGCCGCGTGCTTTTCGTAAGCTCGGTCTTGATCTATTGTTTCTGATTCCTTGGGGAACATCTTTATCATCAGGCAATGAGAGGACCGAAACCAGGTCAGAGTGCTTTGTTAGCCTCCTCTTAAGCCCTGAGCCTTGCCGCTGTGGGATGTTCGGATTGGTCGATTTTGAAACGGTCGTTGACCGAGTGAGAGTAGATTCCGTCATGTCTGATTCTGTCTCCGAATGGCTAATACTAGAGCCCTCAGAGAGAATTGTGGAAAGTTCATACTGGCCTTTTGTTGGGGGTCGGAGGCGCGGTCCAGCCATATGCTGTGCCCCCCTTGAGCTGTGAACAGATGAGTCCCGATCAGTACTTGAACGAGTGTCTGATGTGACCCAACTGCTCAAATCGGAATTAGATTGCATGTACTGGGAATCCGCGTCAAGCTCCTCCTCCTCTTCTTCTTCGTCAGATTCGAATTGGCGCTCTTCGCGGCTCTGATAGCTCTTTACCGGCTTCACAAGTCCTGCAGATTCCCCCTGGAAAGCCTCTTTTAGAGCACCAAGGAATGGTCGTCTCTTACTTCCCGATTTTGATGGAGTCTGTGAATCTCGCGTAGCTCGACTCCTCCTCAGCCCCTCTGAAGAGAGTGAATTCTTTTTGGAGAGATCTCTCCCTTTTGATACTGATCTTGGCATTGAATTTGTGGAGTCAGGGCCACTATGAGTTGTCTCTTCTGATTGTGTCGTTCCGACGCTGGAAGTAAGATTGGAAGTAAGGTTAGAGGTAACGTTGGATGCTACGCGGGAATCGGAAATCATTGAGCTCTTCATCTCTGCTGAAGGCTTCCTTTTAGATGTGGTCTCTCTAGGCGTAGTCTCTCTAGGCGTAGTCTCTCTGGGCGTAGTCTCTCTGGGCGTAGTCTCTCTGGGTGTGGTTTCTCGAGGCGTGGTATCTCTAGGCGTGGTCTGTCTAGACTTCCTCTCTCTAGGCGTGGTTTCTCTAGGTGTGGTTGCTTTAGGTATGGTCTCCCTAGGTGTGGTCTCTCCAATGGTGACATCGTCGTCCTCATCATCCTCATCAGTTAGTGCGGATGTAGGTGATGTCGGCCTGTTGTTTTTGTCATAAGGTTCAACAGTGTTGTTAAGCCATTTTTCGATGCTGGGAGGATTGTTGGGCACAGCATGCCTGGGGGGCTCATTGAGATCCTGGATAATTTTCCTGCCTTCCTCTACCACCTTCTTCAGTACATTCGGCATGGCCTTTAGACTCGTTGCCCGATCAATCTTTGTGCGCTTTGGCTGCTGCTTTGGCTTGCTCTTGGGAGGACCCCGTAGAGGTAAATCCAACTCACTAAAGGCGGATTGTCCAAACGGGATATCTCCCGAAATATCAGCCAAAGATTTGTTTGTCAAAGATGTACCTAGATCTGATTCCGGAATATGAGAGGGGCCCTTGGCACGGGAACCGACGTCTGCTGATTTAGCCCTGGTGTTGGGCCGCTTCGTTCCACTTCTTTTCACGCCCGATCGAGGTTTCTGTTGGGGTTCCTGAGCCGGGACATCGAGGTAAGAATCCAAATCCTCTGTATCATCTGACATGGATAATTGGGTTGCTTCTTCGACAGCCTTGATCAAGTCGAGAATTGTATGGTTTTTGGACGCAGCACTCGATGTTTTACTTCTCTGTCGTGTCGGCCTCGGCGCTCCTGGTTCTGATCTGGAGTCGGCCATTGGCTTTACTCTGATACCGTCGTCCTGGGCCGCGGCTGGTGAGGCTTTCATAGGTGCAACTCGGATGCCGTCGTCATCTGGTTGCTTTTTTCGCATTGGAGTAACTCGAATTCCATCGTCGTCATCGGATTGCCTTTTTCGTATTGGGCGCACCCGAATGCCATCATTATCATCCACTCTAGGCCTGAGAGGGTTTTTCGCAGTGACTTCGGTAGCTGTTTCTCCCGCATCGCTGTCCTCCTCATCGTGATCGGAGGAAGATGATAATTCTGAGGAGAACGAACCCTTGCGACTTCGTGGTGGCGGCGTCACAACCTTTTCGGCCCATGCTTTGACTTTACTTTGAAAGGATGGGTTTGGTACTGCTCGAAAGGCAAAGCCGTTTGGAACCCGGGCAGTCGGGTTGCTCGCCTTCCTAGGGCGCGGCGAGACTTTGCGAACCGACGGCTTTCTGACTTTGGGCCTCATCCAGTTATCGTCGCTAACGATCCTCTTCTTAGGAGGAGGCAAAGGCTCTTTTTCCTCCTCCGCGGTCCCCACAACACTGCTCTTGTTATGGACAATTACTTTTTTGGGCGGTCTCTTCTTCTGTCTCATCTTGATCCGCACCCGATCCTCCTCTGTTACGCTTTCCATCTCCTCTCCGGCAAATGCGAGTTCCGTCGGCTCTGTGGCTGCATCTTCTGGATTGCTCTCCGCCATGGCAGTCACATTGGCTTTTTGCCATGCCTTGACTCTGTCATTGACACCACCTGGCGGCTGCAATTTCCGCACTAAGGTTTGTTTCATCTCATGACGAAGGTCGGCCTTGACCGCACCGGTGCTTTGTCGTCGCTTGCGTTCTGCTTCCAGCCTCGCCGGGGAGGGTCGTCCTAAGAGGAAGTCGTGGAGTAAGGTAGGGGGCTCTGGCTTCTTGGTGGTGTTGGCCCGCGGACGGTTTCCCGGAGCTGCCGCCGGGGCAGGCTTGGGGGTCTCGTCAGAAGTGGTTTTGTCGTCAGCCGCGTTGCCATCTTCGGCGGTATCGGGAATATTGGTCGGAGTCGTGTGGTCGGGAGGCGCGGTGCTATCGCCAGCGGAATCGTTTGACGAGGTCATAGTCTATTAATCTGCAGAACATTGCACCATTAGCCCCAAAAGCCGCCACAAAAGCCAGAAAATAGAGACAAAGACAAGATTGAATGAATTAAAGATTGCACGCCATGAGAGCACAGCGTACAACGTGTGAAAACGAATCCGACGGCAAAGAGATGACGTTGGATGTAAAGACGGAAGCAGAGCTGCCCAAGATGCCCAAGCTGCCTCAGCTTATTCGCAAAAGCTCTCGTCCCAGGGGAAGTCGGTCGACGCGTGAGGGTAACAAGCTGCAAATTGCCACTGCACTACTCACTTCATTTGAGCAACATGCTGTTCGCATTGAGGGCTGGAGGCTGTATGTTGGACGTAGTATCGTGTTGGCTGTCGCACATGACAGTTGAGCTCGACAGCTCGAAGCTCCCAGGCCAGCTGTATCAAGCTCTTTGCTTACTGCCAGCACAAACAACGCAAGACGCCGCTGCGTGCAGAGAGAATAGCAGGCGACTTCCTCGTTTGTACAGGCCGCCGAGAAAGGGAAAAAATAGAGAAGTCGTAGGAAGGGTGATGGTAATTTCAAGCCGAGGTGGAGGATATCAACAAAGTGGAATAGGGAGCGTGGGGAGCAAAAAGAGCGACAGCGGAGGACTGAGATGGTGACGTCTAGGCCACCCGGCGTGTGCAAGTACAAGTGCAAGTATGTGGTGACTGGTTTGAATCATCAAATCGCTTGATTGCCCGCTATTATGAGTACCTTATGATTACAGGCTCCAGGTCAGCCCCATGCCATGCCGCTTCGCTGTCGCCTCTGCTTATGCTTATGGCTGTGGCACCGCCATAATCCAAGCTTCGAAATTGCGAAATTGCTGCTCCAAACGCCTGCTGGGTGCCGCAGTAACCAGCGGGGTCGCCTCTAAAAGCTGCCGTAAACAACAATTTGGAACAGCTCGAGCGTCACTGAAAAGCCACTGAAGGCGCCGAGAGGGTCGGGCCGTGGCCAATCAGAGGCGGCTCTACTTTTCGCCAGACACCACTACAAACTTGATTGTTAGTGCATTGACGGCTGCTAATACCAAATGGGCTGGTGGCTCGTTTTGGTCATTGACGCGGGATCCATGGCCCTGATAGCCTTGATCCCTCTGCCTTGATTTGCGTTGTTATTGTTTTTTCTTTCCTTTGATAGAAATTGAAATTGTCCTAGTGGGGGCGATCACTAGGATCATGGCACTGCATGCAGGCCATTGATTTTTGCAGTTAGATTGCGAGATCGCAACTGACTATCGTATTGCTTGTTTTTTGTGTTGATCGGCGCCTTATATTGGCTGCGTTTAAGATGCGATGCAGTACGAAGTACACTCTAAGAGACTCGAAACGGCCATGTGTGGGTGCATCAAGCTCCCACAAAGAAAGTACATCGCCTGTACTAAAACAAAGAAATAAATCCCCCCAGCGCCTTAATTTCATAGCATTTTTTTAAATAGAGGCTACGCTTTATAGCCCTAGGGAGGATTAAAAATGCCGTGAACCACGGCGTCTAAGTAATGTGTATCTAGAGGTAATAAAGCCGCCCAACGGCCTTGATCTCGCTTCATTTTTGGGAAAAGGCTCTGCTTTATTACTGTAGATGGGGTTTAAAATGTTATGAGGCCGACACCCAATTTCGACAGAAGTAGGACCTCTATTATTCAGTGGGAGCCCTGCTTTATTGTCTTGGGGGGGGTTAAAATTGCTGTGAAGGCATGTACCTTGGTACCCCGCTGGCTGCGTGGTTGGTTTTCAAACAGAAAAAACGCCCAAATCGGTTAGGCCTATCCAATGTATTTCGTCTCCCGCCTGCGTACCCATGGGTAGAAAGTTTGCCTTAGTTTTGAGGCAATTTTTAGTGGTAGTAGTTCTACTTTACTGCATTAGAGAGGGTTAAAAATGCTGTGAAATCGAGGCATACTGATAGACAATCTCCTAAGGCAGATATCTTGGCGTTTTTAACCTGCATCAAGTTTTGGTGGAGGTTCTACCTTATTGCCTTAGGGGGGACTGAAAATGCTGTGAAATCCGGATGACGTCTGTTGTTTATGTAGGTAAAATTATTGTGTTGTCCCTTTCCATTACTTATTATGCCATTAACCAATTACTCCCCTCCTTCACACGGCAGTGTGATGATTTCTTGCCCATCACCTGCACTTAATCTACATGCATATAGCTATACCTGCATCTTGTATCTGTCATTCGCACTTTGAAAGCCCTTCACAGCATTTTGAATGGCAGTATACTATTTTCAGTGCATCGTCCACGGAGTATCACGATGCAGTATTCTGTGATATGGCAGGCAACACGGTCATGAATTACTGTACCATTACTAATGCAAGCAGTTAAAGCTTTGGTATCCACCCATGAAAATGAAAATAAATATGTCAAGGCTGGATATAAACACTTAACTTGGCTATAAAAGCGGCTACCTATAAATCATTCATCCAGCATATGAGGATAGAAAGAGGATATTAAATTCATGTAGCTTATATAAGCATCTTCTCAGGCCACTACATCGCATTAATAGAACCATAAACATCCGTTCATTGCCAGAACTTAATTATAAAGGAGAACCGATTTCTAATCACAGTTTATATTAATCTTGCGATTTCAAGCCATGTGACTCTGTATACAGCTGGTGCCCTCGTCGCCTTTTTCCTCACTGATAGCATATTCTGAGCTATAACATAGACAACTGCCAATGAGAAGTAGTGCTTCCAACAACTCATACAGAAAACAATCGCGGAGCATAACCTCCTCCTAACGATCACTTGACCATCCACATCTCACGATTGCGGACCCATTTTCTCCTCCTTCTACAATAATTTATACAAACTCAATTCTCATTTTTCCTGTAAGTCACAATATCAAGAACCTCACATACCCCCTCTCCCTCCAACCTCTCATCTCTCCACATGCACTTCGTAACCCTGACAGAGAGAGAGCTCCAGCCCCCCGGCAAAGGTGATCGTGCCAGATAGTCACAAGATGTAATCGAACCCCTCCATCCATTCCATATACTGTATCTTTCTCATTCTCCACTCCGGCCCTTGATTGTTTGTCTCTCCATCAAACTCAATCCCCTCATACACCAAAAAGGCCACCGCATCTCCCGCTCCTCTTTTTCTTCCTCCAACCACCTCACTCACCTTGAATAAACCACATATCACTAATACTCATCACCTCACCTCACCTCACCGCCCGTTTCTAACAATAAGCTCCTCCTTCAACTACTTTCTCACCGGAGTCCCCGAAAGCTTCTTCCCATCGTTTCCGTCCCTCACAGCCTCCCTCCTATTAGCCCGCACGCACACACATCCTCGCCCGTTCAGCTCTCCACGAACATTGCATACAAGGGCCAGCTGATCAACTCTCACCACCCCAGACCCACAACCAACACCACCCGGAGCCAATAAAACGCGCAAGTGCGCGATCAAGTCCCGATGACAGGTCACGCCAAGGAATGAGATTCTAAACGAATAAGTCATGTAACATGCATATGCACGCAAGTCTCAGTTGGGCTACCGCTTTAGTGGTGCTGCTAGCTGGCTTATCGGCTGCCCTGCCCTATGGATGGATCAGAAGCGTCGAATGCTTCCATTGTGGCGATAACCTTTTGTTGCTCAATCTGGTCTTTCGGTGCGAAGGAGGGCGCTTGATGGATGGAGTTGTCGGCCAATAATAGCATCAACATCCGATATGGTGTAGTGGCTAACATCGCTCGCTCTCAACTCTTAGTTGAAGCTCCGAGCAGCCCTGGGTTCGATTCCCAGTATCGGAGATTTCTTTTTTTAGTCTCTCTAGATACACACACAAGGCCTTCATTCACATGTTGTCTTTTTGTCACTTTTTTTCACAGTTAAACGTAGAATTATGAGAAGAGTCAATTTGTCAAGTAAATAAGCATAGCACGTAAATAGTACCATTAATCAAAAGTGCCTCCAACTCCAACAGATGCCTCCTGGTGGTATAATTGCCATGAAAACAAAGCACACAGTCCAGTCCCTTTATTATGGCCTCCTCCCACCGGATGTCCCAGCTCACGATGGTCCATAACAAAAATGATGAATGATATCAGACATAGAACCTCCCCAATGAAAATGCGTAAAAAAACAAGTAAAGCCGCCAAGCGCCCCCTCAGATGATGTACCAGATAACAGAAAAGCCAGATATGAAAACAGAACCTCCGACCAAAACTAGATGAGAAAAAAAAACCAGACCTCCTTTTAACGCCACCCCAATGCAAGATGGTTGATTAATTAATGCAAGGTGCTTCGTATTATTACTCCCTATCTGGGAGCACGAAGCGCACCTTCTTCTTTGGCTTTGCAGCCTTGATGTTTACACCCCCGTCGCTCATCAGCTCCTCTTCAGTCTCTTCCTCAATAGACCACACGTCGGGACTGGGTTCCCTCCACAGGTGGTTCTCTCGCACGCGAGCAGAGAGACTTCGGGTTTGTTGACGGGGAGATGCCCGGCTGTTTGTCCTGCCTCTGCCCCTGCTGGTCGGCGCCGGGACGGAGTTTGGAGAGAGCAGAGCATTGGCATTGGCAGTGAGGCCGAAAGCGGGGCTCTTGGGTCTGAAGCGGAGGCTGTCGATGGCAAGGTCCCGTAGGGGGGAGAGCATGGAAGAGGGCGATGAGGGAGAGAAGCGGATGTATTCTTCGTCGTCATCGTCGTCGGTGGTGAGAGCATCCGAGTCAGAGTCTGGGGTAACCGGGCGAGCGCTGTCGGGCTTGCGAAGGCCCTCGAGAGAAGAGGGACTGACGCTGCGAACAGCTTCACGGGGCTGGCTGGCGTCTTCAATACCAGCGTCGAAATCCATCATGTCGACATCCAAGTCCATCATCTCATCATCCTCATCTTCTGGAGGGATGGGAGTGAGGAAGTAGGTGAGCGGGTTGTCATCAATATCCTCGAGCAGCGGCCGAGGCTCCATGCTGGACCTCTTCTTGATAGACATGGTGGGAGTCAAGCGGAGCTGGGTAGGTGGCCAGGATTCTCGGCGAGAGGTGAAGACCGATTCCATAGGCATTGCTGGCTCGATCTGTCTGGGGAAGATGGATGGGGCGGATGGGCAGGGGTTAAATAGAATCCAGGCAGGCAGAACTAGCACTAGGTAGGTAGATAGGACTTTGTCGATGCCTTCACACTGCCACCTAATTGGATGACTCAGACGGTGGGAGTATTATGAGTAAGTCTCTTGGGATATACCCTTGGAGATTCACGAGTGGGAAGAAGAAGAAAAAATGCCAATAAGGAAAACGAGGGGAAAGGGGTGTCAGTGGCTGGGCGGCGCCGCCGATGGTATGTTGAACAGCCACAGAGAGCGAGGAGAAGATATCCTTCACGGGGACCAAGTACGATGGTCCAGAATATCAAAAGAAGCCTAAGGGTAGCCAGGAAGTGAGCCTGGCGTTGAGGCAGCGAGGTAAGCCGCAGATATATATGCAATGCAAGGCAGCGGGTATGCCGACTGGACCAGATGAAGAGGAGAAATCCCAGCTCAGAATCCCAGCCTATAACGACCAAGATGGCTCTAAGGACGTCACCAATGCAGCCCGTGATTGCCCTATCTCATAGTGCCATTTTGGACTAGGGGGGGTGTGTGGCCTTGTGAGGTCCAGTGCTATGAATGGTGGTCATCAGCAAGCCGTAGATGAGAGAGCTGCGCCCACGTGAAGGAGACCTATAAGAGAGGAGGGTCTGGGGCTAGTCCACCCATGGTGTGCTGCCCTATCATTTCTCATAAAACCACAAACCACACAATGCAAAACGCTGCTCGCCCGGGCCAAGTCATGAGAGAGGACGACGGCGCGCAAAAGGGAAGCTGAGAGGGCTGAAGAGGCGGCGTGCCTCTCTGGCAGCTTGTGGTGTGAAAGGGCCAATATTTGCCGCAATGAGGCATGCCGCTATAGACGCGATAGAAGCAAAATAACCAACGGTGGTCCAGGCTAGCATTCCAAGATTGTCCACCGGTGGATGGGCTAGAAGGCGGCGAATGAGCGGCCCGTGTTGGCCAGACTTGAACGAAAAGAGACGCGGGGACAAAGAGGCTGCGGCGGGGCTGTCAAAGCGAGTGTCTCGTAAGCTGAGACTAGGGCACACCACCAGGAAAGCCAGATGACTCTTTGCTTGGACGAGCGAGGATGATGCTATCAAGGACCCGTCCACTTACATGGACGTATGTGCCTGCTTGGTGGGGTTTTTGGACCTCCAGGTCATGCCCTCCCGAAATCCCGAGCATGAAATTCCATCTGCATGATTTGCATTTCGTCATTCCGATCGAGCTTTGCTTTGCTGGATCGGAGACGTACCGGGGGCTGCATGTTAGGGAAGGGGAAAAAAAAAAGAAAGTCAAAAGGCCCCTCTTGGTGATGCATGGTTCCTTGCATGATGTGCATCCCGATGGTGGGCGCCTCAGATCACGGCAGCAGCTCTTTGTCTTTTGTTAATCGCAGTTCGCCTTTGTCGATCAGAGGCGATCATCCAGCAGAACTTCGCAAAAAGGATAAAAATGGAAACCCGTTAGCTGGGCTACAGCCGTGCCGGGCGGGAACTTCGGCTGCCTACTCGTAATCGTACTTGACGCGCCGTATAGCTCGCAATTCGGCGTCTGATACATAGAATGGACTGCCATTTACGGCTACCAGACCATACCGTAACCATAACCATTCCGCGCTATGAGATGCTACTGCTAGTCCTCCTGCTACTGCTAGATTCCATGCCATAATCAGCCATTTGCGGTGGGTCGGATTCCCGAACGTCGGCTGATTTGCTCCAAGCCTCTCCGCCAGCGACGAATGCGGCCGTCGAAGCTGAACCATGATGGCGTCGATGGACTCAAACGTTATCGAACGCCCCGGTCAGCTCACAAGCCAATATTAGTGCGGGCAAAAAAAGAGGAAAAAAGAAGGAAGGAAGGAAAAGAAACTAACAGCATGCAAGATCAGGTTTTGCGATGCTCGGAGCTATTACCAGAAGGTGTGGTGGAACGGAGGAGCAGTGTATTGAATGATTAAAAGGGCTGCCACACCCCAATATAGAACGGTTGCCCGGGTTATCTGATGGAAAGCTGTCCCTTGTTATTCTTCACATCACGAAGAGCACAAAACTTGGTTGCAGGCCTGTCAGAAAAAATTCTTTCATTCTCATGAGACCTTCAAAATGTCGCGCTTCGTGGTTCTACCCGGCAGTAGAAAATGTGACAAGGCGCCAAGCACAGAAATTCACTCAAAAGAGAGAAAAAGGTCCTCAATACGTCATAGAAGCTGGGCAACGAGAGAACACCCTTTTTTGCTTGAGTGCTGTTTAATATCCCGGCGAACACACATACTGTAAGCATGACCAAGACTCAGTCCGAGCTATAAGGCTTCGTGATCATGCTACTCCGTCGACCTCCCAGAAATCATCTCATTTTCCTACTAATACTACTAGGTAGTAGCTCTAGGGCAAGCAAAGTATCATTACTAAAGACATCCATGCAACCCCTGCGCTGCGGCTCTCGCGCAACTTACCAAGCTTGTCTACGAAGTACAGTATTACCACCTACCTTATTTACCAATCCTAGATCAAAATAACCGGTAGCCAAGAGGTTGTCTGTGTGTCTTTGTGTCTTTCTGTCCCTGTTTGCCTGTTTACCTCCTCCATACTGTACTTGATGCGCCAAGTCGCAGGACCCAAGCACCTGATCGATCGGCTCGTTTGATTTCTGTCTTCCCGGCTTCTCCTCTCTTTTGAAAACTCAACCCCTGCCCGATCCGGCGCTTGATGCGGTCCAGCCATTCCCGGTGCAGTGAATGACGCCATGGTCGGCTTGATCGGGGTCCTGAGCAGCGGGGGGAGCAATGCAGGGTCGCAATCAAGCTTTAGATATTTTCCGTGCCCCGACATCCTCTTCCAGTGGTACATAATGCCAACTCTCACGATGATTGAGGTACAAATGCAGAGTTGCATCGTCCGGAGCGCACTGATACTCTATTACCTTATTTAAAAGGTACTTAGGCAGGCAGGCAGGCAGGCAGCCATCTATGCTCCCCTTCCCTCCATATAATCCTTTGACGAAGCGGCCGCGTTGGCCACCAGCCTCTCTATGTTCAGTATCTTGTGACAATGAGTATCTTTTTGTCACCCTACAGTGAGATGCGCAAATTACTACGAGATGACAAAAATATCCAATCATTATCCCTGTTGTTTTTCCATGCTAAAATTAAAAGTAGAACTGATTGGATATTTTTGTCATCTCATAGTAATTTGTATGAGATGAGTCTAAGAGATACGCATTGCCTCAAGATACTGAACGGGTTATGTTCCCGAGAGGGCGGGTGGCCAACGCGGTCGCTTCGTCAACGCCAAGTATAGCTTCAAGCTTGGCCTGCCTCTCCTCCATAGCTTATCCCTATTCTGGCCATAAAACCTCTGCCCTGCCAAATCAAGCTTGCGCGGCGATTGCGTGTCCCATTGTCGTTGCGTCCCGATAGAGTCCTAAGCCACAGCCCAGCAGCTACGACTCCTCACCTAAAAGAAAAGCTTCGGCCGCTCTCAAGCCCAAGCGTTTTGCATAGCTACTGATAGCATCTCCTCCACGTGCATTCTGTGGCCTTCGGCTTCAGATGTGCCGGATGGATAAAATACAAACCCTTGGCACGCCGTCTAGAGGCGAATAGAGCATTAGCCTTGTCCACGCAGCTCCTCTGGCCTATCAGCTGTCGGACAGGCAGCACGGAAGAGGCTACTACTGCTAGTAGTGCAACATGTGTCTTTGCGACCCAAGATAGGGAAAATATGATTGAACGAATTATCCTCATCCCTGGTCCCTCTGTCGGTCGTACGAGTACTCCGTACGTGGTTATTGTCGTAGTCCCGGTCAAAAGGTGACGAAACGGAGCCGACGAGGTAAGCTTCCGCGCCAAGCATAGCGTTTTTTTTTTCTTCCCCTTGTCTCTCCCTCGGTTTGGTTTGGTTTTCTCGGCCCGCACGGAATTCAGTCATGATGCCTTGATCAATTACATAAAGTCAAAAACGCCCGCCGGATCCCCGGATTAGAAAGCAACAAACTCGCTTCTACCGTAATCCGACGAGAGATTTTCCTCTTCTTGTTGTCTGATTATATATACCAGTGCATCGTAGCTGGCACCTTTTTTTCGTTTCCCATTTACTTTTCCTTCCTGTTGGCTCGCGGCTTTCGCATCCGTATCTTGGCGGGTTTCTCTCTATCTCTCCATTTTCTACTCGCTTCTCCGACTGCCCTTTTCGGGGTTGCAAAGCTCCGCGTATTCCGGCAACTGCAAGCATCTCCCCCCACGTGACGAATAGCTTGCTCCAATTGATCCCCCCAAACCTCCGGATTCATTCAAGCTCAAAGGAAAAAAAGTCATTCGTATAAGAGTTTAAAAGAGGCTCGGTGCCCCCGCTGGTGCGACCGTCATCGTTTGCCAGGCTTTTTATGGTGACAGCTACATTCACAGCCAGTCGTCGTGCGTTGCTGTTATTCTGTGCTATAGTCGCCTGGAGCAGCACTCTCTTCTACTTGCAGGGCGATTCTCTGGAGGCATGGTTTGACTCGGCTGGTACCCGGGACGCCGGAATCATGTCTTACGACAAACTACCAGAGCTGGATTATGAGCCCTCAAGGGTGGACATCACGACTCTCGCTTCTACCATGCCATTGAGAATCGTGACTTTCAATATCCGATATGCCACCTCCAGCCCGGTCAGAGGTGAGAAGCCATGGGCCGAGCGGGGACCGAAGCTGCTCAATCAGCTCAACTTCATCACTGCCGGCCATGAAAACGCATTTCTCTGCCTCCAGGAAGTGCTCTACGATCAACTCCAGGATGTCCAGGCCAGTCTAGGCCCCTCATGGGCTCACATCGGCAGGGGTCGCGAGGACGGCAAGAAGGGGGGCGAATTCTCCCCTGTCTTTTATCGCTCTGACGTCTGGTGGCTCGAGCGCTCCCAGACGCGCTGGCTGAGCGACACTCCCGAGAAGCCTTCCAGGGCCTGGGGCGCCCCTCACAAGAGAGTCGTCGTCATGGGCGAATTCTTGCACAAAGTCACCGGCACCAGAGTCGTCGTCATGAACACGCACTTTGACTACAAGAGCGTGGAGGCCCGCCAGCACAGCGCCGAGCACCTTCTGCAGTACGTCCGGGATTGGAGCCAGGGCGAGACGAAGTCGGCCGTCCTCATTGGAGGCGACTTTAATAGCACGCCCGATGACGTGGCCTACCAACTCATGACGGCGCCAGAATCCGGAATGTCCGACCTATCGGATCTGCTACCGGAGGAGAAGCACCACGGAAACAGCTTGACTTACACCAGCTTCGGCGAGCCAAACGAGTGGCCGCAGCGGATCGACTTCCTCTTCGCCCAGAAGTCAACCACGGCAGTCGTCAAGACATTCAGCGTGCTGGAAAACGTCTTTGACGACCAGGTCCGTGTGTCGGATCACAGGCCCGTTGTGTCGGACCTTGAAATCACCGTCGACCCCTCGTCATGAGGTTTCGATGGGAAGGATTGAATGTGATGTTTTTGATGACTCAACGTCTCTTTTTAAAAACGTACAGAATCTCGGAGAAATTTTAAAGATACCCGGAGCGTGCTTCCCGAGTGGCATAGTCTCCAAGCAAGGGAGTTATGAACTTTATACCCACCTAACAAAATTCACGGAAAAACTAAAACAAAATTAAAAAATTACGACTACTACTACTATCGTCCGGTCAAACAGTCAGATCTCGTTTTTATCAAGGCGAAGAAGAGGAGGATAATCTATTTGCTGCCTGCGGTTGCGAATTGCGGAGAAAGGACACGCGGATGCTTGTTACAAAAAGTCTCGGATGTGTATCTGCATATGAGCATTTGATCGCTCCACAGTTTATATCCAGGGCTGTGCAGCTTGCATCCGGCGTGAATAGCTCCGGATGACAAGAGGAATCGCCACGATGTAGGTTGCTCACGCCTGTGATAGGCAGCTTGCCAGAGCTCTATACCTACATGCATATCAATAATACTACGCTGTCTCTTGCAGCTGTCGCATGAGAGGTGATCCCACGGTCTCTCACTTTCGCTCAGCGCGTCGCATCTACATATTAATGGAGAGGCTGGACACAGCATGCAGTGCATGAACGGGCATGGTATTCTGCAGATTTCAAATGGTTTATATGGAACCCGGAACTTGCATTACGCACGCGTGGCCCTTGAGAAAAGGCGGTGAAGCGTTCAGCTGTTTGTAATATTGACCAAACTGCATTATGCATCTGGTGGTATCCATATCTTCAGGTGTCTTCTCTAGGATACAGATTAATTTGCTTGGATGGTCGTAGTAGATAGATCGTAAATAGGATACGACGAATATGCAATAACCTCTTTTTTTTATATTCTATCACTTACACCACGTGAAATTGCCTTGTTTTTTTCCTCCTCACCTGCATGTATCATTTGATATCCGTCCTTTTGTCTCACGTAACAAAGAAAAACACGTCACTAGAATCCTTTCAACGAGAAACGCGGCATAGCAACGCAACAATCGTTTGGCCAATATGCTTGAAGCTCCGAGAACGACATTGACGCGACGCGAATACTGGATCCAAGTTCACCCGCAGAAATCCTATCATATTACAAAGTACACCTCTACGGTAAGACCGGGCTGTATCTAGAATTTGTAAACGTACTCCAACCAAGGTGTTTTCATCATTGGCGACTGGTGTTTTCTGGATGAACTGAAGGCAAGGCGAAAACACGTAAGGATGACTGCAGATTAGATAAATCCATAAATATCAACATACTCAGACCTGCGTATATCCATCTTTGGCGACTGGTGGTTTCCGTAAGAATTGAAAGCAAGGCGAAACAAGCAAAAGGTGACTGCAGATAGATAGACAAAAATCCATATCAAAACTCCCCTACATAAATGGGCTGACCCGGTTCCATGTACGTACGCCTCGGCGTAGATATACACTCCAAGGGAGGGCATCTTACTTGTACCTCTTATGCGTATAAGCTGAAAAAAATGTCTACAACATCATCTATGTACAAAAACGATACCTAGGAAAAAATAATAATAATCTTACATACAGGCGCGCGCGGTATAAGCTCCAAAAAGGTCTATTATTACAAATTCTTTCATGCACTGGCGAAATTTCCGCTTTCCGGCCCCCAAAATATCTTCAGACATTTATTTTATTACATACTAAACAAAATCCGAGAATGACGCCGTCCATATCTTATTCGCTGTCATCTGAAACAAAGAGAGAAAAAATGGCATATGTCTACCTGACTTTTTCTTTGCGCCCACAAAAACGCCACCTATCTACATCATCGATGAAGAAAAGGGAAGGTGTTTAATGTACACTACACTTTTGGGGGCTGCAGATAGAAAAAAAAAGGAAAGAAAGAAAGGAAATGCATTCCTTATTACATTCGCTTGACCAAGTCGGTGGTCTGTCAAGGCTTGCGCGCAGCTTACTGTGAGACAGCATGAAGATAAGGTGGGCTTCTGGTACTACTACAACCGTCATGTATCACTCGCCTACATGAAAATCTTGGATTTATTCATGTGCAACGTGACAAAGGAGGAGGAGGAAGGGGGTCCGTTTTCACATGGTGGAAAGATAAAAAAGCTTGATCAAGCTACACCGCAGCTCAGATTTTGTAACAACACAAAACGAGGCTTCTCTATAAGAGGGGGGAGGACACAAAGATTGCTGCTGCCGCGGTTGCCGCCAATCAAAACAGAGACACTTACCGGTTTTGACGGAGTTTGGATCACGAGATTCCAACGTGCGCCACGAGGTAGCGCGATATATTGCTCTCGTGTGTGGGAAGAATCTGGTGAGGGAGTCGGAGTAATACTGTTACACGCAGTATTTTGACCTGTGGAGGTGGCAGCTACAGGGAGTTTTTAGTGGAGAAAACATCTCGCGTGGCTAGGTTAGATGTAACGCTGTTGCACTCCTTTGAATCTGCATCTCTGTGATGGTATCAATATCTTGATTGTGGTTGTTATCAAGTATCCATGGGCTAACCAGTATTGCTGGGTTGTGAATCTAGAGATGGGTATGAGCTGGGCAAATCAGCACTAGCTGTAGAGGTGTGCCTCAAGAGTGATGTCCAGATAACCAAAGACTTCTCTTCCATGCGCCAAGGGAATTATAGAAGCCAGAAATGTAGTCAATTTCCAGAGCTGTTGATATCGGGGATGGTGTGAGGCAATACGGGACAGGCCGGAAGCCGACACAAGCAAAAGACGGGGGCCGGGGGTGGGGCCAACGGCCGGACTACTAGATACGAGTACGGAGTATGTATGCGTGCAGCATGGGATCATGAGCACCGCAGGCAGACTCAGCTAATAAGCCCATGTTGGTGAGCAGAAGGAAGACTCCGTAGCATTCGGAGGACCACATTGCAGCCGCATAGCCCGGCTGTGAGCTGCGGGACAGACATAGGACATGGAGCCTGCCGGCAGCCTGGGATGTGGACACGGATACCTAGAAATTGTGGACAAGGGCGTGTCGATCGTGCATGAGCTCGCCAGACGCTATTACGGAGTAGTATATCCAGATACCATAATGGAAGCTTTTTGAGTCATCGGCTGAGCAGCGTTTTGGTCAAGACTTCGACCCGACAAGAGTATGACTCGGAAGACAAAAGATGAGAGGGGTGTTGCTTAGCCCAGCAAATGCCGACCTATGAGCAGCCGTACATCGTGCATGACGACGAACGGCGACGATTGGGCCTCAATGGCAAATGGGGGGCCGGTGTGAGCTGGCATCAACGGAACATCCACATCCACATGCGCCCCTCCTCCCCCAGCCAGACAGAGCAGGCCCCGGACACTCATCTACATGCCTTTACATCAGCAACCGGGACCACCAGCCTGTACATCAACTTTTGGAGAAGACATCTCGACCGTTGCGCCGTGAGAAGCTTCGATGTATGCAGATGGAATTGTATGGCTGATGATTTTCCCTCCCCTTCCCCTTCCCATCGTTTGACGGGAAACAAAGACGGGGAATTATCGCCTTGGTCGCCGCCCTTTTGCGGTTGATACCCAATGAAAGCCTAAAAAGAATTTTTCGCAGCCGAGTTGGGCAGAAAGATGAGCAGAGCAAGGAAGAAGAAAAAAAAAAAAGCTTAGGTAGTGGTGGGAGTTTGATGGTGGTAGTAAGTCGTAATAGAGGGCATTGTTGAGGTTGGGAGGTGTACATGTAATGACCCGGACCCCCATATTATGGCTTGCGCTTCTTTGCCATTGCTACCATGATGAGGCTACGCGTACCGATGGCGTGTCATTAGTTTCATCGAGGCTGTCACCAGCAAGGCCGTAGTAGAAAGAAAATTTTCATCTTCTCGGAGAGACAGCTGGCAGTTTAACAAGGTTCTGCTGTCCGACCTTGAGCTGTCCAAGTCTCCACGGTGGCGATGTTCAGGATAACATACCGAAAGTTAAAAAGACAAAAACAGAGTTAGCATTCGAGTTTCAGCCAGACACTTGTTTCACATCGAAAGAGGCGATCCAAGGTGGCGGGGCGCCAGCAACGGGCAGAGACGAGCCGCGCAGCCTGGCCCCGGCACATCTCCACAGTTGGGCCTGAGTGCTTTTTTTCTTTCTCACCATCCATTTGGTAGCGGCTCTACCCGGAGCACTTGGCACTAGATTTGGAGTTTCCACACGTCCTGAAATCGGATATAGCAGAGAAATGGAAATGGAAGGTTTTTTTCTGGTTGCTTGTCATTTCACCGTGTCTCTCCTAACCCTGGTCCAAACCGACGGGATTGGTGTTGGGAGCACCGGTGACGTCGTTTCTAGCTGCACGGAGCAGAAATTATTCTCGTTAGGCCCCTCTAGGCACGATTCCCAACTGTACGGTCGTCGTCACCGTCGGCCAGGACCAGAGACGGTGCGGATGGAAGAAAAATTGCATTGCCGCGTGCAGGTCTCCATCCGTCATTGGGAATAGGCCAGATGGGATATTTTTATCTAGAGGGTGAAGAATGCGAAGACCTCTCAGACGGCTAAGAGGACCCCCCCTTCTTCGATCAAGCATCAAGATCCCTGCTCGAACCTCTTTTTTTGCCCTTCCCACCGCATTGCATTGTCCCGCTTGCTATCTTTGGCGAGCGCTTGCTGCGACAGACAAAGCAGCCGGGGAGGTTAAAGTCGCAGTACGGAGTAGAGTACGGAGTACAGTATGTTGTTTTCTCGCAGGGCTCCGTAAAAGGCTCTCCTGACCCTCCTCGAACGCTGCTCAAACCCTTGCTCGAGACTCGAGATCCCCCGCGCCTCGTCCTTCTCACGCAACTCGCTCCATCTCCCATTCGCCAGCTGCCATCGTCGTGCTTGGGGCAGAAAGGTGGTGCGGCACCTCCGCCCTCGGCCTATCGTTGAGACGGGGCTAAGCAGCAACTGGAGGGTCAGGCGGTCGCTAGCTGCCGATGCACTGTGCAGCTCTGCAGGCCTGGGACTGGCTGACGGCTCACGAGAGAAGTCGAGACGGCGACTGAGTGTGTGTATCGCGTCGAGGTAGCTCAAACGAAGGAAGCACCGGCTTTCTGGTCTGCGGATGGGGCATCGAGTGTGGAGAGAGGGACTGGCAGTCCGTCCATTCGGGAGACATCCATGGCAGATACTTATTCCGTAACAAGAACAGTCCAGATCAGTCAAGTGCCAGGCAGTAGTAGCTGTAGTATCACACACCTGTATCTGCAGGACTTGTACGAGGATATCAGCAAAAAAGGCCACCGTTTGAATGCCTTAGTACGAAGTACACGCATACATAAGGTAAGGTCCTTAAGGTATCTTACATATCAATACATATTGGTGGTACGCAGTATGGTAGGCATGCAGGCAGCATCCAGCCGCGCGATATTGTGTGCTCCTCGACGCCGTAAACACACCACCATCTGCCCAGTGCAGCAGCAACTTGTATTTGATGTGCAAGGAATCGCTTCGCCCCATCCTCTTCTTCTCGCCTTCGCCTTCTTTCCTCTTCTCCCTTTTTCCTCGCACAGACACAGACGAAGACACAGGCGCAGACACAGGCGCAGACACATATTCTCGCTGCCCAAGCCAAGCCAGGCCAGGCCAGGCTCTCTCTCCCTTCCACCGCTGCTACCATCAGCAAAGAAGGCGCTGTAATCCTGCACCAACACAGCACCAGCACAGTATCACCTGTATTTTGGCACACAGCCAGCAGAGAGACAGCGCATTAACTCCCTAGAGCACCCCCCTCTGACCCCTCTAAAAGCCCCTCCCTAGCACACCCCCCTCCCCCCACCCCATGCCACACAAACCTGAACCTTCGCACCCCTCAATTCCCGCCCTCGTAGCGCTGCTCTGGCTGCCCTGCACACACTTTCTGGCCATTGGATCAGCGACAACGGGCGATTAAAACCTCGCTGCTGCGCTGTCCGTTGGCCTGCTTCCAGTCAACAAAGCGCTGTCCTCCAGTCATTTTGCTGCTGCAGGTGGGAAAAAAAAAATTCTGTTGCTTGGTTTCATCCTTTATTATCCTACGCCGCCCATCACTCTGAGAGGAGGGGCTCATCTCATCTCATCTCATCTCACTTATCCGCTCTCCCACTTTGTTCTACTTCATACATACAGCGCCTGCTAGAATTCATTGCTCTTTTTTCTTCATCATCGTTATCGGCATTTCTTGTTCCATGCGCTGATCGATAAGAGACCTGACTTTGTATGCTGTCCACCGCCTGATTGACTAGTCGCTGCCTAGACGGCCGCTCACTCAACGGCAACTCGAACGAACCCGATTCCCCCGCCCTAGTGGCAGCTCATTCTATTTCACAACCACACGGCAATTTTTGCCATTTATTTCTTTGCTCCCTTTGGGGCGATCCCAATTTCGATCTATAAACAATGTCTATGTTTAAAAAGTCCATGGTAGGCTACGTGGAGGACGTTGACGAGGACATCGGCAGCACTATTGGCGTCGAGAGCACCCGACGGTACGCCAGATCTGAGGCGCCGAGAAGCCCTGAGCGATCCAACACAAGCAAGCCCCGCGGCGACAGACAATACACAGACTCCGAATCCGACGATGAGTCGGTCTCCAGCAGCAGCAGCCTCTCTGACTCTGACGACACACCTGCACCCGTCAAGAGGGAGAAGATGAGACCTGTTGCGGCTGACCATCGACGCCCACCACACAAAGACCGGGAGCCTCGTCGTGACCCTCGGGACCCTCGAGACCCTCGAGATGCCCGCGTTCCTCGCGATGCCAGAGACCTTACTCGAGAACAGCGTGATCGTGAACGCCAGAGGCGGGAGAGGAAGCCCAGAGAGGATGACGACCTGAGGAGGGTACGACCCGAGCCCAAGGACAGAGATCCAAGAGATCCCAGAGCCCCGAGAGACCCCAGAGACCCCAGAGGCCCCCCCAAAAAGACTCGGCCCGGTCCTCCCAAGCATGCCGCCTCCCAGCCCGTTGTCTCCCAAGGTGCTTACCGGAGAGGTCAATTTGAGGACCCGGCTGTTTACGGGGTCCAACAGCCTGCTGCGTCTGGAGGGCGGCCTCGAGCCCAAACTCGGCCTGCAAGCTACTATGGCCAGCCCCCACATCCATCCTTGGATATGGGTTGGGTTGGGCCTCACCCTCCTCCTCCGGGGGCTTTCGGGATGAATGGTTTCCAGCCGCCGCCGCCTCACATGTTTCCTCCCGGTGGCCCTCCAATGCATCCCGGCATGCCACCACCTCAGTCTCCTATGGGTATGGGGCCTCCTTTCTTCTTTGATGGTCCCATGGGGCCACCCCCTCCAGGAGGAGAACATCTAAGGCAGCGCTTTGATGGACGCCCCTCTTCTGCTATGGGCTTTGGCTCTCCTCCTGAGGCTATAGGCTACTTTCCCGAGGAGTTTGATGATTATGAGGAAGAGCCATCCCAGAAAGTGGCCCGCCGCCCCTCGCGAGCTAAGAAGCCGGCGCCGCCAGAAGAACGCAAGAAGATGCCTCCTCCAGACTTTGCTCCCAAGCGTACTCAGTCGGCCAGGCCAACCGCAGGCGCCTATAAGCCGCCCCAGTCAGCGCGCGAGGCTATGCGGGAACCCATGCGGGAGTCAATGCGAGAGCCAATGCGAGAGCAACAGCGAGAACATTTGCAACAGCAGCCGCGGGAACATTTGCGAGAGCAAGCGCGTGAACACATCCGTGATCAAGTACGGGAGCGTCCACTGTCACGACCGGCCCAGCAGCGACCGCCACCAGCGCACCGCAGGTCTGTTGGTTTTGTAGACCAGAGGGCCTTTGAGGAGGACGACTATTTGGGTGGCGAGATGGACCTCTACCAAGAGGTTCCCCCCAATCAGCGTCGTACTGCCCTTACTCGACCTCGACGCAGCCACTCCGTCGCCTATGATCAAAACGGCTATGATATTGTTCCCGCTGGCAACCGGGGCCGCCGCTCATCCATGTACGGACCCGGCCCTCATGAGTCGGTTGGAGGTGTCAGCCTTGAGGAAGACGGCAGGTACTTTGATGCTATACGGTACCAAGAGGATGTCAGCGGAGGCACGCCAATGCCCCTGACTGCTGAGTCGCTGCGCAAGGCATCCAAGCGTGGAGAACTGGCTAGCAGCCGATCCACCAGGAGCAGCGGAAGCCATGACGAAAGCGACTACAGGCGAAGCCACACAACTGGCCACACCACGCAATCTTCTGCAGCCGTGGGCCAACATGATGATTTCACCATCAAGGTCTCTGGACAAGCCGTCGTCAAGATGCCCGGTGCTCAAATTGAGTGCGATGGAGGCGAAATTACCTTCAGTAGCGGCCGAGGGGGCGGAGCCGGAGGACCCCCAGGCGCTTCTCGTGCTGGCAGCGATAAAGAAAGCACCATCTATCAACTTGACGATGCTCGAAGCTCCCGCATGGACCGCAAGGCACTTCCTCATCGCCCTCGCGCAACCAGCCAATCCGATGTCCACAGCCGCATCTATGCTCCGCTGCACGCTCCATATGAGCATGCCCCGTATGAGCATGTTCCATATGAACCATATGAGTCGTATGAGCGCCTCACTTATGAACACGCACCATACGACCCGTCTCTTGCTGCCCAAGACTATTAATGTTGACGACCAAAGAATCATGTTTTTAAGAAATACCACATTCATGGGGCTAAATTCACGATTTATGACATGATGGAAAAAAGTGCAATTTCATTTTTGGTCGTTGTATCGACCTCGACGTGCAACGATATGGAAGCAGGCGTCTTTGCTCCCCTTAGGGACTACCCTGCTGACGAACCTTTTTCTTGATTCTCTATCTCCGTTTCAATTTTTTTTAACGAACTTTTCCTTGCTTCTCTTCTTACTGCCTTCACATCCTGCGCTTGTCTTGGTGGTTCATATACCCTGCCGCTATTCTATGGTAGCAAAACATTCTGATACGCCCAAAATAGTTGGTGATGGAAGGATATTGTGTGCTTTCGACTGGGCGGATCTGTGGTACACGTGTATGGGAATTTATTTTCATTTGATTTCTCGTTTCTTTTTTTCTTGTTCTTTTTTGCATCCTCTTCTTTGAGCGCCGTTCAGCCTGCAGAGAATGTCGGTGAGATAATGGAGCTTGGATCGGGCGGGCAGGGAGAAGCTGGTCTGACTCCCCTGACCTTGCCGCTTGGGAAATGGCGCCGCCTCCGAGGAGGGTTGTTCTCTTCTGGGCATAATCCTGACAAAATGTTCGAACACAGCCATCCTCCCCCGCCTTTCGACGCCCTTCCCAAGGCTGGCACTATTATGTGGAAGACGTACTGAGTCGAGGTCTTCAATTTATTATTATTTTCGTTTCTGGTTTTGGCAAAAATTCAGTCTATTATTTTAGCGGCCCTTTTGTGTTAAGAGGAGGAAATTATCGAATTATTTGATCTTATTCATTTCTCATCAAATGTTACGAAAGCGATAGAATGTACGAGCAACGGGGGTTCACACCCCCTCCACTCCCTCTGCCGTACACGAGGGGCTCTTTGTTTCTCAACTGGCATGCCATTCTATTCCCGACTTTTTCCTTCTGAGACAGAACTCTCTTCTCCTTTCTTCCTCTGGGGGAGAGAGCGCTGTGATTGGCGACCACGTGCACTCGAGCCAGACTCAATACCCCTCACGGCTTACCCTTGTGGGCTAGCACGCATAATGCGAGGAGGTACATGCATGCATGGCTCGAGGAGGACGTGATACAATGGATTAGACAAGATGCTGCAGGGAAGTCGATGTGGTATGGTGCTTTTAGATTACGAAGCGAAGGGGGGGTGTTTGGATAGCATGCGCCTGCTGGTATGAAGAGGGATTGATTTGACTTGACGACTTCTTTCATGACCTGATGACGAACCAAAAGTGTTTTTATTAGTATTTCTCTTTTCTTTTCTTTTTGTTTTTTTCCTGCGATGGATATGTATTCCTGATTTATTAAAGCCTTGTTTTTCTACTTCTAAATTTAATAGCCTCTGGCGTTTTCTTCTTCAACTTAGTAGCCTTCTGAGTGACTGTCCTCTTTGCTGCAAAGTACCAAGCTGATGGGCCTCGTTGATCGTACGAAGCAATGCTACTCCATAGTAATTACTGGTCCTTATGCAGGGAGTCGGCCAGGCGGTGAATCAAGAAAGCTGAGAAGCCACCACGTAGTTTGATGTGGATCAGCAAATGTTGCCTTTCTTATGCACCGCACGCTACCTGGTAAATAGTAGCAGCAAGGAATCTTCTAATACCCACCCCGAAGCAAAGAGCCGAGCTTTGCATCGACACGAATGAGTCTAATCTTGCTTGTGTAAGTGTAAGCCGTTTTGTAACAAGTGACACCCCAAAGCTAGATCGGCGCTCAGATGGGCCGATGAGTTTGAGCATGATTGGATCGATCGATCGTGTGGGGCGTTGCTGGGTCAGTGAGTTGGGTTATTTACTTTGGTGCCGTCATCTGAATTGGATTTTGGGCTTACAAGTGTAGATGTAGTTATTAGCGTTGATTGTGTACTACCTTAGGTATAGACTTCCAATGATTTATTTATTTGTGTAAATACATTGGTATTTAAAGAAAAAAAAGTATATTTAAATAAGGCAATGAAAACAAATAGATTGGGCTGCTGAATGCATGGCACTGTAGAGGCAAAAAGTCAGTTGATTGGCTTGACACGAACGAATGGCCGGCGCGCTGCCAACTCCACGACCACCGCCCCAGCCCCGGCAATTTTCCTGGTTTCTGTAGGAACAGCAACCACCCCCGTCAGCCTCTCCCGCTGCAACATTCTGCCTAACTAACTGCACACTCCCGTTTTGTTTTCCTTAGCGGTTTTCTTTGCACCCTTCAACCTCATTTTGTTGTTGTTGACAGGTGACGATAATTTCATTTGTTTTTCTCAAGAACGGGATATACCTGCGCTTGATTTCTCAAAAGCACTGCCGAAGCCTTTTTTGGAGGGCTCTGGCTGGCTGATACGACACACCGTTCCAGCCACTACTGGTGTATTTACTTCGACTTGCACCTCGGCCTATCCACGTTTTATTGACCGGAGAGACATCCCGCATTCCGACAATCTCAATTCAGCAAAGAATCCATCCATCGCCATGGCGCCGGCACTCACCCGTGCCGGACAGGCCCTCACCGGCACACAGACTGTCGATGTCATCGACACCGACAACTTCCCCGGCGGCGGTTCTCCAGACGGTCCTCTCGCCGAGGGAGTCCGCCTCTTTGCACGACTTTCCAAGCGAACCGTCGATCCGTCCCAGGGTGTTCTCGACCCTCACAATATCAACAATGCCGGCTTCTTCTTCCTTTTCGCCCTCATCGGCGTTGCTTTTGTCGTAACTGGCATCTGGTTCTTCTTCTGGGCCAAGAACGGCGGCATCCACTTCAAAGATGATGATTGGGACGACTACAAGTCTACGGTTTTGCGTCGCAAGGGACCTAATGGAACGATTCTCTCGAATGCCACTCGCTCGACTAATCTGGGAGGTGGAAGCGTCTACAAGCGTTACGACCATGATGATGACGGACACACTGTTGTGACGGAAAGCACTGCTTTGAGCGGTATTACTGCTGGTGCGAGTGACATTTTTGCTCGCGAGAAGCGCAAGAAGAAGAGAGAGGCTCGAGAAGCTGAGCGCAAAAAGAAGCGTGGCGAAAAGGGCAAAAGCGCTACTTCGACCGAGTTTGAGGGCGTCATGGACGAAAAGGCAGAGCGGGAAGCCAAGAAGCTTCTGCGCAGCTATCGTCACGAAAAGGCCGCTCGCGTCGGTGGTATCAACAAGGAAGCTGAAGGCTCTGAATGGGAAGGATCCACAAACGCGGCTGAATCTTCCGTTGGTGCAACGTCCGAACTGCTTCAGAACCAGGAGCCTACGCCTACTTCCGAACCTCCCAAGGCTGCTCCCCCCAAGGCCAGTGCCAAGAGCGGAGGCATCCGAAAGGTGTACTCGACTGCGGACCGGAGAGAGAACAGGGAATCCGAGCGACTACGTGCTGAGGCCCGAAGACTGCGAGCAAACGACAAGGTGGCCCAGAGAGACTTTGCCTATCAGCGAGCTGCCGGCGGTGTGACCAACAGCCAACTCAGTGAGAGCTTGCTGTCGGGCACAGCCAGCGGTAGCGGTGGTTCGACTACCCTTGGCTCGAGCATCCCTGAGGAGGCGGAGAGCGATATCGGCACCAAGAGCTATCACCACCCGATGCCCGAGTTGAAGGAGCAGAGGAGGAGGGAGAGAGAGGAGCGCAGGGCGCGGCGGACGAAGAACGGATATCAGCGTGGAAATACCGACGAGAACACTGACGTTTAAAGGGGGAGTTGTTGATATGATGGAAAGGGTGGGAATGGGTTGGGGTTGGCAAATATGGAATGATTTTGATGCTTTTTTTTTTCGAAGGGGCTTCTTCACCTTTGCTTTTTCGAGCCTGACCCGCAGTTATTATTGGTATTTTGATGAGAATTGGGAGGTGGATGGTATGAATGTCTTTTTTCTTTCTTTTGTTAAGCACGCAGACACGTTTATTATAGGTAGGCAGGTCCAGCAAGGGTGGCCATGGATGTAGAATTCACGCAACGATGTGAGTATGAATGAAAGATGCAATATATAGTTATTCCAATTTTTAGCCCGACGATTCTTCCGTTTATGTGAAAAAGTCATATATATCCCTTTTCATCCCATTTCTTTGTCTTGATCTCCCTCTATATTTACAGCAACGTGCCTCGGAATATCTACTAATGGTACCTAGGTAGGTAGTACAAGTACTTTCATACAGCTCGTATTGAATACCCTTTAGAGATCTTACGTGGATTTTGCGGAGATTGAAGCCAGGCACCAGAACATTGGAAGCGGCGCAGTCTCACAGTGTCCGCCCTTGCGTCGCGTCTGTTTTTTTTTGGCACGCTTCGCAGATCTATACAGGAGCCTAGCGGTTAACAAACTTCACATCAGCCTTATTTACATGCTCAAATTGCTTTCCCTCATTGTTTAGGCGCTTGTTTGTTTACAGATAAGCAGATGCTACTAGGTTGTCTATCTTTAATACGGGGGTAGTAACCTGAGAGTGGACTAAAATGCCAGCTGAAGCCTGTCGCGGCTGCGTGCTATGAATAGCAGCAATTGAGATTAGAACCCTTGAAAAAATGGCACGCATAAGCCCGCATTGACAGGCCGATACAGCACTGAAAGCGGTTTGAAACTCGGGCTGTGTGGGTGAAACTACAGGGGGCTAGAACGGGGGTTCAGATGTGTTCTGGATTAGGCGCCCGAGTCGTCCGAAGGGGTCCCAAAGCTGGAGAATGCACGGGAATTGTCTGGGGTTTTTTTTATTTTCAGGTCTTGTCTATGGTGATTAGGATGACGTGCATTAGCAATACCATTATGATTTTAGATGGGGGGTTTCAAAAATAAAATAAAAAACGGTGTTTCGGAGTTCAGCTGGCTGAATGCTGTGTTTATGGCTGACTGTGTTTTTTTCAATGGTTGCTGCTCACGAGGCTGTTCTGCAGGTTGATACGCAAAGCATTGCGTCACACGGTCCACTAGCAGAAACAAGCCGCAGCTCCAAATGTCACTTGTACCAGCAAGGGGGATAAAGTCTGGAGCAAGCCTGTAGCAGGCCTGCAGCAGGCGCGGTACTTTAGCTTCCCCGCTACACAGATAGCCGCAGCCACGGGGCCGCCACGCAAAACCCTATCTTCCGCAGCGATGCCTGTTTGTATCTCCCGTCTCCTGCGATCGCACGCGTTGGAATCCGCAGCAGAAGTACCGTGTACCGCCCTTTTAGCTGGTCCATCCCTGGCCTGACATTCCATATTCCACTTTTTCCCTTTCCCTCTCCACGTCCAGCCCAGCCTCTTTCTCGTTCTCTTTCTTGTCTTGTATCTTGTTTGATCCCGGCTTAGCTTCCAGTTGGACCTTCGCCCAACTTGGACGCAGCTCTCTAAATCCATCGTTTTTGTCTTCTTCTCTCTCACGCGTGTTGTCGATATACAGCAGCGAATCAATTATTTTTTCTTTTCTCATCTTGTTCCATTTTTTGATCCTCTACAGATACAGTCTCCTTTGTTTTTCTCTCCAATCATCCCCTTTTCTTCTTCTTTCTCTTTGTATTTTATTTGCGTACGCTGGCATCGGACGCCTCTTCTCACTATCCAATCTCTCTCTTCTTTTCCGCTCCCTCACGGGTTCTCTCACTTTTTAGCTTGGGTCTTTTGTTCTGGGCCCCCTGCGGGAAGCCAAGCCAAGCGCTTGTTGGGTCTGACGGCTGCGCTGCATACAAGATACAAGCACTCGCCGCTACGGTAGCTTTAGTGCTTGCCACTCACTGCCTGGTGCTAAAGACGACTCGCCGGGTACTCGCTACAACGCCTCCATAACCCCGTCCAGGTCATTCTCCCGAGTCGCTCTCCCTCCAGTGTGGCGACGCACCACGTCCGTGTCCGCCCAAAACGCAAACTCTCCCCCATCAACCAACCAACCTTTTTCTTTTTTTGCTCTCTGGTAGCGGCAGCTCCGGAACGGTCCGACAAGAACATTTTTGTTTTCCTCATCCTTCGAACGTGCGAGCGACGGCCTTCCTCGATTTTTTGTGACGAGCCTGGATCTGCGGAATCGCTCGCGGCTTTGCGCCCAACGCTTCTGGCTTCGACACTGCAGATCGGCCTTTGGAGCATCATCCCCCGCAGCCTCCTCACCAACGCAAGTCGACGCTCACAGCGCCGCGACCGTCGCGGCGGAGACGCCGTGCCGTCCTTTCGACTCTTCGGAGTCTGTCTTTGTTTTTCGCTGCGAGCGGATGCTAGATTATTGTTTTGCCTGTCGCATCGACTCGATTTGATTTGAAATCCTCCATAACCATGGCGACGTCACCATCTTCGGCCTTGACGGGCGTCATCATCGGCCTGGTGTCCTCCTTCGGCTCCATCGTTCTCATCTTCCTCGTCATATTCATTTTCTGGGCATCTGGATGCGCTGGATCAGGTCGAATTATCCTCGATCGTATTGGCCGCCCAGGTGAATATGACGATGAGCAGGCATTTGCCAGAGAAGAGGCTGAGGCCTTGGAGAACATGGACGACATGTCACGGACGGAATACTTGAGGGCCAAAGGTACGCCGCGTCATCTGCACATCCCATGCCCTTCATACTATTGCTACTCCTACAACCAGTATACTAACTTTTAAATTCTAGCATTTGTTACTGCGAACCCCCCCGAGTCTGCGCAAACAGATATTTCGCTCTCACAATATCTTGCTATTCAAGAAAAGGGTGTCTCAGCCTGGGAGTTTGAGCCCGAGCTGGAAATTGCAAATTGCTTCGTCGAGGCCCGAACCGAGATTGAATTCTTCGACTCCGAGTGCACCGTCATGAGCAATTTACCCGTGCCTAAGCAGAACGATGTCTACTACTGGGAAGCCAAGGTTTACGACAAGCCCGATAACACGCTGCTCGCTATCGGTATGGCCACCAAGCCATATCCTCTCTTTAGACTGCCTGGTAGGTTTTTTTCTTTTTTAAACTTGCGTAATGACGCACTTGATTTGCGCCTCGTGGTTCTAACAGTGGATGTAGGTTTCCACAAGTACTCCGTCGCCTATCATTCCAATGGCTCGCGTCACTACAACCAACCATTCAGCCGAACCCCATATGGTCCTCAGATTGTCACGGGCGATGTTATCGGCGTTGGATACAGACCCCGAACCGGCGTCATTTTCTTCACACGAAACGGCAAGAAGCTTGAGGAGGTGGTTCACGGCTTGAAGTCTCAAAACTTCTTCCCGGCCATCGGCGCAAACGGCCCCGCTACGGTGCATGTTAATTTCGGTCAATCTGGTTTCGTCTTCATCGAGGCAAATGTCAAGAAATGGGGTCTGGCTCCTGTGACGGGCAGCTTGGCTCCCCCGCCCCCGTACGGCTCTGAACAAGGCAGCATTCTTCTGGAAACCGGTACCAAAGATGGGTTTACCTATACGCATGGTCGGGCTCATCGACACTCCGTGAGCGGCACACCATACAGCGTTAGAGTTGGCGAAAATGATTTGAACGTACAGCACGGGCGATCACGCAGCGGAAATTTCCGGGTTCTCCCTCCCACTAGCCCTGGTCCTGTCAGGAGTCCAACCGACATCTCGCTTGCCCAACTCGTGCCATCTGATGAGAGTGGTGAGCCTAGTAGCAGCACACATCTTCCCCACGAGCAGCATTTCGATGAGAACCCTCTTCACCTTCACCTTGAGGATGCCACCAACCCGCCACCCGATTACTCAAGCCCAACGCTCAACCAGGACCGCAATCGTCGATATAGCAGTGATAGCGAGGAGGAAAACACACCTCTTATCCGTGTTATGACTCGTAGTAGGGGCGAATCTTCGGCAACAATACGGCCTGCAGGACACGGCCAATCCGGTCTGCATGAGGACCCCGTTCCAAGCTACAGCGACGCGATACAACAGGGAGCGAGCCCACTTCGACGTGGAAGAAGCAACAGCTCCGAATCAGACAGCTCAAATCAAAGCTCAGATAGCGGGGCTTCATAAAAGCTAAGACGGACGTGTTCAATCCTTCTGGCAAACGATTTCACGAACAAGAAAATACCAAAGATTAGATCTCGCAACAAGCGGCTTCTCATCAACCCAAATACCAATCACATCATAGGCAAGGAGTCAAGGGTTGGACTAAAGGTATTAGGCGGAGCTACCGTGCACCGGTACCCCTACACACTCACACACACACGCCATCGCATTCACACATACTAACCACACACATCACCATCTTGCACACTGTTACATATCACTTGCACGGGCGCCTTGGAGTTTGTATAGCATTGGGATTCACCGTCACGACGGTTACACATCGATTCACTTGGGTCTTTTTTTTTGTCTTTATATATGTGGCGCTGCCCCCTCTCCTCACACCTTAGAACATGCCTCTTTTTCTCTGCTACGGACGGAATATTTTGCACGGAATACCTAGGAGGACTATGACATGATACCACCTCCTGAAGGCCCCTGGCGAACTGCGACTATTTGGATTTTTCTTTTGTCTCTGCTGCTCTGCCCCAACCCCTTTTTTTGATTGAGCCGTGCAGGTTTTATCTGGAGACGGAGCCCCGAGAGGACTGAGAGGTGCTTTCAGGTAGCATGAGTTGTAGATAGCTGATTAAATAGTAAAAGGGCTTCACTTTGGCAGTAGTTTTTGTTTAATTGGCTTGTGATTTTGCTATTTATTATCGTGACATCATGTGAGCTAAGTTATAAAGAAATAAGACGTAAGTCTAATAGAGTCAGAACAAGGTACCGTTTAACTGTGATTCTCGATGCCCAATCACTTAAATGTTCTCTTGTTTCCCCGCGCTGCAAAATTGTTTAGAAGAATTTCTTCTGGTCCATATATTAAGCACATTTAACACATATCGTAAAGACATGCGAGGGATCGCATATCATATTTGCACATTTCATCCTAGAAACTGACATTTACAAAAGTCTGCATGTTTAGCCCCCTCATCTTAGAAAATTGCTTGTCGATGATCATGTCCGTGTTCACAGAAATTTTGCAAAAAGGATTGGCGAAAACTGTAGGAGAGCCTCCAAATAGGCCGCCAGATGGAAATGAGTTGTTTGCTGTAGGAATAGACTCGAATAGGCCGCCGGATGATGATGATTTGTTGTTTTCTGCAGCGAAATTAAACAAAGAACTGGGGCGCGTCGGGGCGCGTGGCTTAGGGGGAGCGGCAGTCTGCTTTGGAGGCCCCAAACAGCTTGGACAGCCGCCCTGCCAGGATGGCTCTTTGATGCTGCGGATGGCTTTTTCCAAAGCTAACACACTATGGCTAAGATACGGCGGGTCTGGGCGTGGGTCGAGAATGCCCATCTTGTGCATGGATTTACTGAGAGTACCCAAACGCATAGAGGAACACTCATATGAGCAGGGTCCTTTTTCCTCGCAGAGCTGAGTTTTCAGGTCATGAAGCCCAAGAACAAGTTCAGAGATGATATCTTCTCGTCTTTCATTGAGAGCGTCTAGAGAGTGAAGGTAGAACCAGTTAGGTACTTTAGCTATAGACGGTATTCCACCAGTCCGGTATTTTACTTACCTATAACGCTTTGCGGTATCGGCAAACCAAGTGAGTAAATAGGTCTCTCGCTCTCCTGTATAATGGTCTTTGTCAACAGCTGGAAGATGCCAGCTTCCGAGATGCCAGTTTCTGAGAATACCCAAGATACAGAGAGTCTAAGAAAGGCATCTCTTCCTTTACAAAGGGGAGAAAACACGGATGGATCTTTGATCCACGTCTTGGCGAAGAATCCAACTGCCTCATGGCATTGATAGTAGTCGACCAGAACAGATATCTTGGCGAGCATCTCAAGGCTGACCGAATCGGGCATCTTTGCCGTTCGCCCGTGAATGATGTTCATCACAATGAGCAGCGCTTTTTCGTCCCATTCCCTGGCATGGACGACATACGAGTAGCCGCCTTCGGGGGCGGTCTCCTTCCAGTTGTTCGCTGTCAGTTTCGCGAAATAAGTAGATGCGAGCGCTAGGTGTTTAGACGAGAGCCGCATTCGAACTTCTGGCTCATTGTCTGGATCTCGCGACTCGTCCGTTGGCGATGAACCCAGTACACTCTCTCCCTTTTGTGGGATTTCATCTGGAGGTGGTGGCAGAACTGCAAATGGGGCGTTTGCATTGCGAAGGATTAGGAGGGTGTCCCCCCTGGGATCAATTTCATGAATTGTTGGACTCATTGCGCATTGGCCAGAGATGGGTTGATGGTTAGTGATGGTTAAGCGTTGGGCACATGCAGGAAGTAACCATGTGGCCAAATCTCATGGGTAGGTACATGTACCTCTATATACACTTTGGGTGTTGGTTGTTGGTTGTTGGTTGTCAATCAACGTTGCCTGGTCAACATGCCGAAGGATCTGCCTCCAACTCATGCATCAGTCCTATTAATTAAAAGAAATGATACGGAGTACAATTTAGAATAATCTATTCAGCCTAATATGCGTTGCACCGGATTCACCATTGCATTGTGCCATGATCAGTCCATGCTCACATATTAGCTGCTAGCGTACATGAATGGGTGCCTACACTGTAGAAGAATGTTGAACCCCAAGGTGATTGAAGGCGACTTGGCTGTCGAAATCGTTGCTAATCTACCTTTCGATGAAATCGTGAACAACATATGCTACTGCACTGAAATCACTTTAGCTGAGGGACCCTCTTGAAGCCTTGATGGAACCTTAGTCAGTTATCACCAACGAGTGGACTGCTCTATAGAACTTGTGCGGGTAGAATAGGCATATAGGAAGAAGTGTAAAGTGCCTTACTAGAATTTAGTATAGTATTTAGTAATGTATATCTTATGTTCAGGCTGTCGTCATATCTATCTACTTAGGTAATTGGAGAAGTTAGATGTGGCTAGGTGTGCTTGGCTTCGCTGACTCTCAGTTCAAGCTCGCTCATGGTATTGAGACAGACAGGCTTAAGATCCATTGAATGGATAACCTTTAGACGCTTGTTTTGGAGAAGTTTCGCGGTTGTCGAGCTCGTAACTCTTGGCGATCTGGCATCCGGCTTGGCTGTCTCCACGCAATCTCTGGATTCCGGTCAGCATATTGCTTCCATTCCTTATACAAATACTCTCTTCGTCTATATTCATTCAAAGCAGGGCTCTGCCAACAAGAAAGCATGGAGCCAGCTGTTGCTAAGAGTATATATCGCAGGGCACACTTAAAAAAAGGGTCATTATAATCTCCCTGGCTGAAAACATTTTTCCAGCTATATCAAATTTCTCCAACTAAATATAATTCCACTGGCTAGATCTATTCGATCTTAGTCCAGCTAATATGCTACTATATCGCCCGCTTTAATGCTCCTTTATGAATTGTTCGTAATGCAGTCATGAGTCCCGTAACGCCGAATAGGGTCCTTCCACTCAAAAGTCAATGCCGTCTGTTTATCCCACAACCTCAAAATCATATCCCAATTCCTCCACAATTGCGTCAAACTCAATCTCCTCATCCCCAGGCTCTTTCGTCTCTTCATCCCCCAGTCTTTTCGCCTCCTCTCCTCCTAGGAAAGGTTCCGAGTTTCCCTCTACAGCTCTCTCCACCAGTTCCGGCCAAAAGTCGAATCCATCACGCACCGTAAAGCCGTTCTTGTGGCCAAGGAACATCCGTCCGAGCTTTGCCCTCGTACCCTCGACCTTCTCAAGCCGTACAAGCCGATAGCCGAGGAATATGATAGTCTCTTCCTCATAGCATCCCGAGTATCCCTTTTCGCGAAGAACCTGGAGGCGGCCGCCGGCGCCGATGTTGATGTTGAAGCTGGGATCTGGCACGGGGACCTTGACGGCTGCACCGACTCCCGATGAGCGGCCTGATACATCGTTGATTTCCATATTTGTGAGGGTGACGATATCGGTGATAAAGTAGCCTTGGCCGTGGTTACTCTTCAGTAGCTCGAATAACTCCTCAAAGTATTGTTTGTTCTTGAGGAGCTCCTTGAACTTCTCGCCCGGCGAATCCATATGCCATACCCGCGCTACAGTAGCCATCTTCTCACTGGTATCCTCCTTCGCCCTGTCGACAAAGGCATCGAGAATCTCGTTTAGCGACGCTGACACACCGGCATCTTTGATGCGGCGGGTCCAGAACTTGACGTCGCGGACTTGCACGGGCTTGGGGTCCAGATTTGGAACAATGTCTCGGGGGAGCTTTGTGCCTTCGCGATAAGGGATGTGGCGCTCGGTGGGTAGGTCTGGGTATTTGACGACACTCCCGATCAGCTTGTCGCGGTATTCGCTAGCGTCCAGGCGCGGCTGGACGAGCCAGAGGGGCTTCGTCTCGTGGGCGTGAGGCATCGTGACTGTGGGGTCCTTGTCGGGCTGTGGAAATGTGTCGATTGGGGGAAGATGGAGAGAATGAAGATGTGGACTGAGGACGGCAGCCGTTGGCATTATAGGTGAAATTAGGAAGAAAAAGAAATAAGAGAAAAAGTTAAGTATGAGAAAAGGAAAAGGGTATAGGTCGAAACAGTAGTGGCAGTGAGACGATCGACTAGATGGATCTTCAATTGGCAATGTTTACTCTTGATGCAGGTAGACAAAGGGGAAAATATGCAGAATCTTTGTGGGGAATATATGTGGTTTATGAATATTAGAATTAATATGTGATATCTAATTGGATTTATTACTTTCACCGAGGTGTGAACCAGCCTCCAAAGGCTTCGCCGAGTTGGTCATATATGGCTGAGGACAGCCTTCTGTGTGGCATGTGACGATGCTGTACCTGGCATGGCTAAGAGGCCGCCACTGTTGCTAAGTCTAGGCTGCGCCACAGTCAGGGCATCACCTGTGATTCGGTGTACCCGCTGCGCCACATATACGGACTGCTGCGGTTGGTTGTCGGAGAATCTAGGTGGGATGAAGCGGTTATTGAAGGGCCATATTTCATCGATGGATGGAATATACGAATATTTAAATAGTAGGAGTCATGGGAAGTAGCTAGAAGTATCACGAAGTAGGATAAGGTGACAGGAGGTAGCGGAAAGTGACGGCAATTCGAGAGGCTTGATGCTCTTTCTGCGCATTAGAAAGGTTTGATGACTACAGAATTATCCAGCTAATACAGCCTTAGCAGTGACTCAGGCATAATCGAGCGCTTCGGATTTATTATCATTGTGCATGGTGGATGGATATTGTAACATCCCGACGCCAAGGTGCAAAATCCAATAACCTTGAGAGCCCTATAAAGGAAGTGGAGATCATCATGGAGAGGCCCTGGTAGCTTGGTGTCATGGTCATGTAAGTGGCATGTGGCGGATTCTACCAAATAAACAGCTCTCAGCTAGTTCATGTTGCCACCCAAACTGTAAACTTCGTCTTTCATTTCGTCACTGTTCACTGCTTTACCTTTGGTCAGCAAAAGACGGAAATGAATATTATTCTGTGGATGAAAAATAAATAGATTTCCAGTTTAATTCTTCGCCCTGAATTATAGCCCTGTTGCCACTGCCACCGGCCTGTACCTAAATTGTAAGGCTTCGGGTGCCTACTAATGTTAGCCAACGGGAAGGCTACGGCCGGCATTGAGTCTCACGCCACTCGGTCCCATGAACCACCCTGCAGAACATCGGTGTCAACCCAACTAGGCCAACGTCGAAGTCTGCCTGAAGATGAAAGGTCATGAAGGAACTGTCGAGGCTGGTATTGTTGAGTACAACACGTCGTGTTGGCTACTAAATAGAATTAGAATTGTAAATTCTATAGGGAAACACACGCTGACCTTAGCCCACTCAGCCACTAACACAACCTACCTTTATGCCCAAAACAGGGAACTCGCCCTTGTACTTCGTACTCCCCAAAAGTATACAGCTGTCGCACCAGCCACACATCCTTCCGAAGGCCTTGGTCAGGTCGCCTCTCTCCCACCCATCATTCATTCATCATTCATCCTTCGTTCCGCTCCCAAACTTAGCACTTCTATCATTTAATCTCTCGAGCTGGCGGGTTTCATGTTTGCGCACTGCTACCCATCAGCTGTGAGATATCTGGTGAAGGCATTATTTGTTCGTACCGCGACAGCTCCTGCGCACTTGTATTTGAACTGAATGGCGGACTCGCGAGAGTCATTCAAAGGCTTGCTCCATCGCGTACGGGGGGCGGTAACGCGGCAGAGGAGCTCAGAAGGCAGCGGCTTGAAGATTGTGAAGGACTCTGAAGATGCGGATATAGAGTAGGTTTGAACAATTCATAGCGTCTTATCATCGTCATGCTGCTTTCGGTCCGTGAGCTAACCGCTAATACAGCATCGTGGCCGTCCATGGCCTTGGTGGGCAAGGCTTCAAATCATGGATCTCACTGGAGGGCGGCAAATCCAAGTTCTGGCTGGAGGACCTTCTCGCAAAAGATATCCCCAACGCGAGGATCATGACGTATGGGTACATTTCTGATGGAGTTAATTACCGATACCTTGTGCACAACGTGCTGTACGGCAGGGCCTTGGACTTGGTCAAGGAGCTAGGGAGTCAGCGGAACCGTGATGGGACGAGTAGACGCCCACTCTTCTTCATTGCGCATAGCCTAGGAGGGTGGATCGTCAAACGCGCGCTTATCATCTCCAGTGAGGCCATAGATGCGGAGCTCAAAGACATCGAGTTGTCGACTTGTGGAGTGGCCTTTTTGGGGACGCTATCTCCTGGAAGACCGCTGTCCCCAACGCCGCTTGCATATGTGATTCGAAGGACGACATCGGGTTTTGATGAGCTTCCAAATGGTTCTTCTTCTGCTCGAGCACTTTCTATCCAACCTCAGGCCAACGATATCGAATGGCTAGAGAATCAGATGGAGGCGTTTAAGGCAATCACAGAAAACTTACCGCAGCTTTCCTTTCACGAGACGAAGCAAACAGCAGATGGATTTGTCGTCGAACAGCGGCATTCCATGTCCGGCTCCGATGGAGTACAAATCGGATTATCCGCCACTCATACGGGCTTGATTCAATTTCAAGGCCGAGATGCAAACTACAGGAAATTCGTCGACAAATTTCGCGAAATGATCCATAAAGCTAAAACCTCTGGCCTTTTAGACACGAAACGAAAGACGTTGGATTTCGTTACAGGTGAGCGGAGACCTTGATCATACATGACAGTATACTAACATGAACCTAGATCAACAGCTAGAGTACCTAAAAGAAGGGTTCGATATTCCGTACAGGCTGCCCGGTGAGCCGTTTGTCATCGTACATAGAAATAGTCTGCTCGAATTGCTCGAAGCTAGCTTCAAGCCACCCCTTGATCCGCAAGCTCTACACATCAGCATCGCCGGTCTATGGGGGGATGTCGGCGCCGGTAAGACTACCCTGGCAAGAGATTACGCCGAAATGAATAAGGATAAGCTTTCCTTCGTTTTCTGGATCTGGGCCGAAAGTTGGGAGACAGCTGTTACAAGCTACTTGGAGTTTGCCAATAACATTGTCCAATATTACTCCAAGAATACTCCTCGAACCCAAGTAGAGAACGATCTTGGTCTCACCGGAGTCGAAGAGATGCTCAAAGTAAGAAGCATTCAGCAACTAGATACGTTAAGAGTCAAGTCTGTGGTCCGAGCCGTTAAAGACTGGCTTATGAGGCCTGAAAATGACAAATGGCTCCTCATCCTTGACAATGTGGAGCCATCGTTTGATATATCAGACTTTATACCTCTCACACTCACTGGTAAGATCATCTTGACTTCAAGGGATAGCAGTAGCTGTATCTGGGGGACGAAATTACGCGTCGGGCCCATGGAAGATGAAGAGGCAGTAGAGCTACTTCGTTCGGTGGTGGGAGACGATTCTTTGCAGAATGACCCTGAAGGTATGAAAGAGTGTACAGCCTTCGTTTTTAAGACTATGAGATAACTGACGAATGAGTTTAGTTGAAGCAGCTTATAAGTTGGTGCGGCAACTCAAATGTCATCCTCAGGCCATTGCCCTCGCAGCCTCTACCATCAGCAAGAAAGGCCTCGACATCTCTCAGTATCAGAACGAGCTCGAGTCCAGTATGCCGCTTAGGCTACTAGGCTCAACACTTGATCAGTCCTCTGTCACAAGGACAGTGCTTCGGGTTAGCGCCATGCTTTCGTACACAGTCATTCCAGTTGCTCTTTTCAGCCCAACGAAAGGACCAAAGAATATGCCTGCACGCTTCACAGATGCTTTTGCAGAAATCAGGGGTATGCCATCCTTACTATAATTGTAGCAAAAGCGGTACTAATGTTAACATAGCATTTCAAGACGCAAGCAGGCTTGATGATGTTTTGCAGTTCCTTTTTGATCAGAACTTTATACAGACTCCCTCTCCTGAATCACCACCCGCATCAACAACCTCATCGCCCAGCTCACCATCCGCATCGCAAGACACAAATTCATCAACAACATCTTTTGAAACGTTTATACTTGACCCTGCGGCTCGCGAGTATGTGCGTGCAACACTCAAAGATGGAGAACAAAAGGAAAACGCATGGCTAGCCTGCAACATTTGTGTAGATGGAATTCGGGAAAAGGAGACGACTTCTTCCGGTCTACCGGAAATTCATGACTTTGGAAGAATTATGGCTCCTCACGCAAAGGCTTGCTATGACGACTGGTCCAGTATCTTGCAGCATGACGATGACGACGTCGCTTGGCAAGTCTTGGGAAATGTGTGTATGACGCAAGGTGCGCTGGAACAGGCTATCGGCTGCTTCGAACTCTCGCTGCGGCAAAAGTCGAATGTGGACGCCGGAGAAAGGATCCAAACCTCCTTATCACTCGCCTCATTGCTTCAGCAAGTAGGACAGCACGAAAGGAGCGCAGACGTCTTGACGAAAATTGACTTGGCGTCCATTGACAAAGCCCTTGGCTTCCGAGTTGCTCTGGCGAAGGTATCAGCAGCTGCTGCTCGAGGAGATTTCGATTATGTGGAGGATCAATATGGCATTATCGAGCATGCACAAGAGGAAGAGCTTGGGCCCACAGATGCGACAACTGTGAGTACAGTGCAAAAGCTCGCAGCTACGTGGGAGCAGCTAGGGAAGATGGAGGAGGCGCAGGCACTCTACCGCCGTGTATACATCTCTTACCTGAGAATGTTTGGCCAGAACCATCCCATTACCGTTGAAGCTCTTGATGAGCTTGCGCACGTATCAAAGGCTAGCAATGCCATTGACGAGGCCGAAACACTCTACAAAAAGTCGCTCGAGATTAAAAATAAGACCCTTGGGGCGGAGCATCCCAGCACGGCGCATGCTTTACAGAAGCTTGCCGTCATTGACGATATACGATGCCGATACGAAGACGCCAAAGCCAAGTATCAAAAAGCTCTAGATATCATGGCTGCCTCACTAGGCAAAGCCCACCCGCTCTACACAACTACAATGGAGAATTTAGCACTAAGCAGTCGCTTACGTGCCCACGCGTTCGGCGATGAAGATGAAACCGGATCGATTTTCTCCTCCGAAGCAGGCATGACCAATCGTGCTTTTCGTGCTCGCGCCCGCCGTCGTCTCACAATCAACTCGACAACTACCATCACTCGAGAAAGCTATGCTGCAAATAAGTCCAAAGAAGAGGCCGTACTTCGTGATGCCTCTCGCCATAGGGCCTTTGCCGAAGCAGAGAAACTCTACCTCGATGCCCTTGCCATTAAAAAGTCTGCGATTCAGCTGTACCGTGAGGAAGAGGTCGTTGAGACGGCATCGAAACTGCGAGAGATGTACGAAAATGAGCCCTTTTTTGAGGACTGTCGCGATGAAAAAGTTTTGGCCTTGATGGGAATTTTGAGGGAGATGAAGAGAAGAGGGACTCTATAAGACCTCTTACTCAACTATATACTTTTCTCTCATGCTTTTCGATTCCACAGAATGAGAGAAACAAATTGCGTCCTCATTCGCTATAATGATAATTTCCAGAACTGGAGTCAACAACAAGAAACAGGCCGTGTGGCTCAATGGCAGAGCGTCTGACTACGATTAAGTATATCAGGAGGTTGCAGGTTCGACCCCTGTCTCGGTCAATTTTTTGCTTTATTTTGCAGCGTTTTCTGCTTAAGCGCTAATACCCACTAATATCTTTTTCTCTCTCTTCATGTTTATATGTTGTTTGCTTTATGCTGTCTTTTTGCTTTTGTGCGATCAGTTGAGCGAGGTGTTTATTGGAGGCTTGTTAGTTTGAAGTTAGCGGGATGAGGCTGTGGTTAGGGATGATTTTGGGCTAGGAGCTTTGAGTTTTCGGGGCGGATGTTTTGTACATTTTGGAGGATGACGTTTTTTTTTTCCTGGTTTGTCTACCTATATATCCTGAGCGTAGGAGTTGGAGTAAGAGCTTGTGTAAAAAGAATACATTCATGCTTGCATGACGGTGCAAACGCCCCTTAACAGAAAATATTTGATATCATTTGTGCGGAGATACATACGATCCTTGGTTGTAACTAACTAGTAGTGTATACATGATTGATTTCCAGTCATATCCAGCGCCAACCATATGAATTCTTAGTCCCATCCAATGTACCCGACTCATAAGAGGCCGAATCCTCACGCGTGTAGCTAGCTGTAAATTGGGCTCGTAAGTATACTCCATACCCAACGAGTGACAGAATCATTAGTCGCTCTCCAGTAATTCCCATGAAACAATCCTATGAAAAGATGTAACCTGCGATATATATAACTACCCACATTATACCCACTACCACAAACTACTGATGCTCCTGCTGCTGCTGCTCCTCTGGTGGAGGCGGCGGCGGCGCGGCAAAATACGCCTTCCCTGCTTCCACAAGGATCTGCTGGTCGATACGCTCCTCCGTAGCACCATACTCGACCCTCTTCCACGTCGTGATACGGGCCTCTTCGGTGTCGACTTCGAACATGCGGAGGCGGCGGATGTAACCGTCGTAGCCGGCATACCCGCCGAAGCCGATGCCGCCGGAGTAGCACATCCACATGGCGGGGACTTTCTGAACTTCGTCTGGCTTCTTCTCTGATTCTAGGGGGAGTTTCTCTTCCCATCCTGGGAGGAAGGATTTTGTCTCGTCGCCGTGGGAGGAGAGGGAGCAGTAGTCGTTGACGTGGTCACTTGAGGGAGATAAACGTTAGTACATACATAAAGGGAAAATGTATGATATAAGAGAAAAAGAGTTTTTACTTACTGTCCGGCGCTGACCATGACAACACCCTGCTCAACGAGGGCATCATGGAATCCAGTGTTATAAACAGGAGCGGTGACGCCCTCTTTCCATTCCCCGAGGCGGGGCTTATCCCAATCTGCGTACTCGATCAAGGGAATGTGTATAAAGGAAATATCCATGTGTCGATGGGTATATCCATCGTGGTTCTTCTTGAGGCTTGCACTGGTCTTCTTGAACCAGTCAATCTGACTAGGCTTAATCCAGTCATAGCCCGGGTAGTGACGCTCGTCAGGAGAATAAGAGTGTGTGTCGAGGAGGTAGATTGTCAAAGCGGAATGGTCGTTGTGACCACGAGCTAAGACTTCGATATAGTAGTTACCGACGCCATCGACGTCTGCGGGGCCCGCTCGTGATAGGGAGTAAGGTAAGGTCTCCATCAACGCCATCTGGGCCTCTCGCGACATGGACTTTTCGTCATCGTGGTTGCCAAAGATACCGGCGTATGGTATTTTGCGCTCGATAAGGAGAGAGGCGTATTTATATATAGCCTGCGATTCAAAGTCAGCTCCATGTCTCGTGACAAATTATACTCGATTCACTCAGGGCAACATACCGAAGGGGCATCGGGAGCCGTATCCCCATTTACTTGGTCGCCGCTCAAGATGACCAAGTCAGGCTTCTCCTCATCAAGCATCTTGGTAAGGAAATCAAGCGTCCTGGGATCGGCCTCGCATTTGCCTCCCTTGTAGCCCTCGGGAACAGGCTCTCGGCACTCGCCAACGCCATTGCTGAGGTGCAAATCTCCGACTTGCATAATTTTGAACCGCCCATTGTCAGGGATTCTAGGCTTCGGCTTCTTCTGCTCGTGTGGCACGCCTCTTCGCACAGTGAGATGGGCGCTGAGCATACTTCCGCCGGTGTTGAGATGTAGGGGCCTTCCTACAATTCCCCAGCCGTCGCGTGCCTCGGTTGCGTCATCGCCAAAGACGACGTCCACGTCCGTCACAGCAGCGTCCGAGTCGCTTGATTTCTTATTTCTGGATCGCTTCAACCATATGCCGCCTGGTCTCGGTTCCCAGTGCCCGTTGTCGTCGGTGACATCTCCAGGATTCAGCGATCCTACAGAGACACCAACAACGACTTCATCCTCGTCGGTAAGATTCTCTTCGTGCTTGCGACGAACATGTAGGTAGGCGCTCGATGTCCACGCCTTCCCTAGGTACAGCTCCTTTTCGATCCGATGCCATTCGGTTGGATTCAGTTCGCAGGAGGAGAAGGGCTTGAGGCTGGAGCAGGTCGCGATGGTAATATCGGTGACTACTAGGCCAGGATGATGAGATGGCATGTAGTTGTGGAGGGCATTAGGCAGGACCCTGTAGTTGCGATCGAGGAAAAATATGAGTATAGTGGAGATGAATGCGACGGCGCCCAGCTGGGTGAGCGTGCGAACCTGGTTGAAACGAACGTGTCAGCGTCAAGAGTCTTGAGGTCTAGTCTGAGCCTGGTAGGGATGCCAGCAAACAGAATGGCGGCCAACATACAATGCGTCGCGTCATCTTGAAGGGCGCCCGTGGGGACTGCAAGCTGAGTATCAAACACTAGGATCGGTTCTCAGTGGTGCGCCGTGCAGCTAAGTCCGCTTAGAATCGCGTGGTTCGCATCTTCATGAAGAAGTATATCGCATGACGGATCGTGGAGGTTCAGATATTATATGTCGACGTCACCACCCGACAATTGGCCACAATTGCGTGTCACTGGTGGCCAGCAAAAGAGGAGCAATTCGGACTGTGATTCGCACTGCTGTTCGAACCCTCTAGTTTGAGGCTGTTGAAGCTGGAATTTCGGGAGAATCGCGTTGTGTCAAGTCGAGAGGATGGGTTTGCTTGCATGTGTCAACTTTTGCTGCGTCGAACTCGATAAGGCCATAATTCGATAGTCCCCCCAGTCCAAGGGGTCAATACCGGGAACAGTGGGATGAGCCGCCGCAATTGGTCCGAATGCCGCACTTAGTGCAGCAAAGCCAAGTCTGGGCTCTAAAAAGCCCCCATTGCTCCAGTGGGGTAGGCCGTAAAGCTGTAGCGGGCTCTGACCCCTGTAACTGCTGGAGCTCGGCCCTTTTTTTGGATCCCAGAGGCAGCCAGGCACTAATGCAAGATCTTGCACATCATTTTTTAGGCCTAGAGGATTTACAAAATCAATATAGTTACAATAAACTACCTAAATTTCAATAGTATAATGTCATTTTTTATCATTATTAAGACGTTCATCGTAGCCGATAAAGTATTAATAACTATTTTATTTTATAATAGACAGCTTTTTAGGATATCCAAAAGTAGTTTAACAAGAATTTTTGGTGGAGCAATATAAAGGTGCAGTTCCTAGCATCAGCTGATTCTGAGATGATCGTCCCATGCTTCTGCGAGGCATCGCGATAAGACGCCATCTTTTACAGTCACGCATAGTATTCAGACACATTTTTATAGAAATTTAATCAATTTTATTCGACCAAGAGGCGTCTGAATCGTCGTAGACATATTCCATCCATGTCAGCACAGTGGGTGTCTTCTCAAATCTTCTTGTTAACCAATGGTATCAAATTTATATACTTGTATAGCTGCATGTAGGCTTGTTGTGCATCTCATCCATCGTATCATCATTACTTGGGATCCGAGAGAAGAACACCTAAACTATAGTTTACTAGCTGCATATATTTACATCCTGGGGGGGTAGATATCAGTCTCATCCATAATGGCCATCGTGGTTCCTTGTTCAGACGGTAGATGCCTTTTCTTAAAGAGCAGGTACTTGGGAGAATGTTGCTTCGGTTCCATTCTCATATTTAGTCAGTATCATTATAATTATAAAGCCACAGGATGGTACTCACGGATCTTTGGATAAAGCAAGGACTTGCAAAAGCATGCTGCGAAACTGTGCACTAGTTTCCGGATTTTGCTTCCGTACATCACAGAATATTTCGAGTGTCGATTTCGAATAATCAGGAACAATAGCAGTTTCTGTACTGGCCATACCTACCAAAGCACACACTTTGTCCCTAACGTCGGCGCATTGCCAGCCGTGGAAAACTTCTATTAGTGTCTGAAGACTTGGTGTTGGAGTATCCGGATGCCTCCAATACGCTCTCTGCCAAATGATAACACCTGCTGAGCTCTGAAACACCGCAGTTGCAAAAGCGTGATGAGCAAGCCAGCTTGTAGATTCAAGAATCCTTAGCTTCTGGTATAGCATCTCGACGAGTTCCCATTCAAAGTTCCTCGTGCCGCACCATACCGTGATATGCCTCGCATTGATTACTTCCTGAATGATCCACATCCGCCTCCAATAGGGCCTCTCGCACAGTTCCACAAGGGCTTTCCCTTCTTGCTCAGACCAGACGGGCAGAAAACCCAAGCCTTTCGCTATAAGTGCTCTAGACGCCTTTTTGGATATATATTCCATTGCGACGTCACTATCATCAGACTCTGGCCCGAGCCAAATATATACGTCTGCGGCGTTAACGTAAATCTGTCTCATCATGCCAACTTGGTGGTTGCGCTCGCGGATGTCTGACTGGTTGATACAAATAGCATCAATCCAGAAGAGTTTGGGCTCGGAGATGGAGCAGCTTTGTAGACGGAGAAACCACCATAGATTCTCTCGAACGAGAATCTTTTTGCCGTCGATTTTGATCTCCCGGCAATTCGTTTCTTCTCCCCATGTGTACGAGAGTGCGATGTATTTTGGACTGTTCGAGTGCGACAACTCCACACAACAAAAGGAGCCTTGGACTTCTAAGGTGTCCGTGCTAGGATATAGCTCTAATAAGCGGATTTGTTGGCACGATGTGTCGAGTTTCGAATAAGGAACCAATGCCGACTCCGTCGTAGTTATGTCAACAGTAAGGTCTACTGGCATTCGCTCTGGACTGGCCCTTGGAACTAATAATGATTGCTTTCCCGTTCTCAATTCGGTTCTGCTTACGGCATTTGGGCCCTTCATAGCTCTGAATACCATATCGTCAAGTAACCGCAGACAAAGAGCTTTTTCCTTTTCAGCTTCGTATAGTCTTTGATTAACCCACTTCGATGGTATTTCTGGCATGACATGGGGCCCGGGATGCCCCGAATGTAGAAGGCAGTTCATAGTGCTACAAGCGCGCCAGTATGTATGAGATAGAGAGTGTCCCTCTGATAAAACGCAGTTAGGTTCACTGCAAGTGTCTCGATCTTGATGAGGCGGAGGATGCCCTAATGGTAAACCACAGCCAAGCCGGTCGCAGGACGGAGTGAACGGTACATGTGAAGTAAGAGATGTTTCTGATGTATCATCATCAACCCGGCGGCGACAGCGTCGATAACTATGGCCATGGTCATGGTTGAATGGTAACACGCAATCAAGATCTCTGCAACAGTATTGGTATAGATGAGGTATTGAGTGCATGTCTGGTAAACGGCAGCTTTTATCTTCGCAGGGGAAAGGGCGTAAAGTATTGACCTCAGCGGAAGCAGAGTTGTAAATAATCTGGGGCTCTAAACCTGGGATATCTAAATGGTTTTTGGCTTGCAGGGCTAAACGTGAGGAATACTTATCCCTTGCTTCAGACAGCATCCGGCGGCAGAAGGTACAGTCACCATCTACCAAGCGATCAAGATACCAGTGACTTCTCTTCACATCAGTACAAGTGACCCAGACTGATGGGCGCCAATTTATATAATCAAGGGAGAGGCCATTGTTGGAAGAGATGTCGGCGTTGGGCGTTGGAAACGTGCCCATTTTCTTCTTCCTGTATTTACAGCGCCGGTTATCCCATTCAAAATGTCCACAGCTGAACAAAGTTCGAGCATGGTAGCACATTTTTATATATCTCGAAGAACTATGATTTTCTTTTTCTTTTTTTTAAATCGTCAGTGCTTAGCCAGAGGTAAAGGGGAATTGGAAATGATATTAGAAGCTACAAGCTTGTTAACCTACTTCAGGAAACAGAGAATCGATATCACCTTTGGACGAGGCCCACGCCAATGCGGCCGTGCGAGTTTATGATTACTTCAACTGATTGTTACAAGCGGTATATTTGGGCAAAATTGTATGATTTTGGTCCTTGGCAATAGACAATTTCTGGTGAGCGACTAGGCGACAGCTTTCATAAGCTGCCTAGGTAGTTTTCTGCCTGTTGATTTGCCTTGTGCCGTGCCCTTCTACGCCTTTTTAATACTGCTATGGACTCCTTGGCTGGTATTTGCCCACGTCTCACTTGCATAATAGTGGCTGTACAGCTCTGCCTTGACAGGCTGCATTAATGAGTCGATCTAAAGAGCACCTCGGGGGTAGGCTGCGAAGCTATAGCGGGCTCTGGGCCCTGTAATTGCTGGAGGCAGCCAGGCGCTAATGCAAGATCTAGCGTCCGGGTGTTATTTTCTAGGGGATCGAAAAGCACTTGATCCAGGAATTAACGTCGTGATATTAAATATGGTGATGCTGTTTAAGTAGAATATTACGGTGACTTATCAGTAGTGATGGCACAGTAGTAGGCAGCTTCTCAAGGTCTCTAATGGTAGGTCAATAAATGTCTTTACCGTACCAACATGAAGCCGCAGTTCTTGTTCTACAAGAAGCTGGTACGGAGTAATGCAGCTCGACCCAACATATGAGGCTACGCGAAGAATGGTCTGCTTCAGTGAATTACGTATTATATATAGGCTGTCTCCCCAGGTAACACAAATGCCAACATCCTACCAATCACTAATCACGACAGACATCACTGCTGCTTTACCTAGCCACGTCGTCATTCTCTCTGCGACATCATTGGGTTTCGGCTGCATACTGCGGTCTGTGTTTGAAGCCATCAAATGGAGGCTCAACTTGGCGTGGCGTCCAAGAGATGGTGTCAGCTGCTTGATCTACTTAGTCTTTTAATGGACGGATAAAAGTATGGGCTAGCCGCCTTATTTCTTTTTTTCTTTTTTTCTTGGCCTAAGGCTGGCCGAGAGATGGAAGAGGAAGATGTTGAATATTACCGGGTAGGTAGGGAGAAGGGAAAAAAGGAAAGAAATTCAGTAACAGCGATAAGACTCCAGGTCAGCTTAGTAAACTTAGTACTGAGATGTGCTAATGCAAAAAGCAATTATAGTATCCCGTTTACCACGTAAATTAGTAGCAAGCTTCAGGTATATCCTCCGTATCTACTCAGGTAAACGTAAATAAATAGGAGAGGGCGAAGTAGCTGCAACATAATGCATTATATTTTATATAGAGATATACAGACAGCAGTCACAGAGCTGTAGTGAAAGCGTTCGGAACTCTTTTAAGCTTACTGGTCCGTGCGCATTCCCGTCGCAAATCACGACCCCCAGCCTCTTCCAGAACTGAACGGGCTGTAGCATCTCGTAATAGCGGCCCGGATCGCCGCCGCCTCCACCGCGTCTCTTTGTCTTGAAGTCCTTTCGCTTCTGTTCCGCCACAAGCTTGTCACTTCTTCCATCCACGCCCTTTTCTTTCTCTCCGCCGTTTCTCGCGCATTTGCATCCTTTGATTCACCATCAATTGCATGCGCCTTTAACCTTTGCGCGCGTCACCCCTGCTTATTTTCCATTTCTACCACCACCGCCATTACAGCTACGGCTTGCCTGGTAGCACTGCTTCTTCTTCCGCTCCCTTCAGCCCAATTAATTTGGTCACCGCAACCGCGCGCCATTCTTTTACTCCAACCAATTTTTTCTCCTTCGCAATGGCCGATTACTCCTCTCTCAAAGTGCCGGAGCTGAAGAAGCTCCTGGCCGAGAAGAAGCTGCCCCAGACCGGCAACAAGGCCGACCTCATTGCGCGACTGCAAGAGGACGATAAGAAAAATGCTACCGCGTCAACGGACGACAGCAAGCCTGGTATGTGGAAATTGCGTATTTCTTCGCCAGATTCACATCTACGCCCAGCGGCAACGCCTTTTGCGCGCTCAAGATTCGATGGAAAGCGACGCTAACGTGAACTGCCTAGCCGAGAACAAGGAGGACGAAATCTCCTACAGCGACGACGAACCTGCTGCCGCGGCCGCCGCCTCAAAATCAGAAAAGGAGAAGGTAGACAAGCCTGTAGAGAAGTCCGCCGAAGGGCCCACCGCTGCGGTCGCAGCCTCAGAAGATACGGAGGAAGCGAAGGCCGATGAAGAATCTGGCGAAAAGCCCGCCGTTGAGGAAGAGGCCAAAGAGCCCCCTCCATCCTTCGCCATTGGCCTCTCGTCCACTACTGCCGACGATGAGCTTAAGAAGCGCGTCGAGCGGGCCAAGCGCTTTGGCACCGAGCTCGACGACGAGACCAAGAGACTGGCTGAACGAGCGAAGCGCTTTGGCATCAATGATAAGGAATTGGCCAGCGGATTGGACTCGGCTCTGCCTGAGAGGTCGTTGAAGCGTGGCCGAGGCCGCAACGAGGGCGACGGGAACAGGCCCGGTAAGCGACAGAGCCAGGACCGCAAGGGATCTACGGGCAACGAGAGACGCAGCGGTCGCAACACCAAGGGCGGTCAGAGCCAGGGCGGCAATGCATCGGCCAGGCCAAAGTTCAGCAACATCATAGAAGATCCTTCTGAAAAAGCCAAGGCCGAGAAGCGGGCTGCCAGATTTGCCGCGGCATAAGTTGTCAGTTGGAGAGATAGTGATGGGGAGAATTGCGAAGAAGTTACTCAAAGCTGGAAAATGACTGGCGAAGATATTTATTTAGTTAGGCTGGAGCATAAGAAAGGGGATGAAAAAAAATCTGGAGGTCTAAGCTTGTAATGAGAACGTTTGGAAGGAAGGGAAGGGAAGAGGACCGAATATGGGACGGGATGAAATGACGTATATCATACGAAAGCGCTTTTTCTAATAAGAGGCAAAACGGCGTTGTTGGGTTTTGACAAGATTGGGACATTTTGCTGTGACGCTGCTGCTGTTACGGCTCTATGCGAGATGTGAATGCCTGTTTATGCTAGCTGTGTGGTTAGTATATGTGAATACACAACTCGTTGTCATAGCTCCGTGGTTGGTATATGTGAATACACAGTTTGTTGTCGTAACATATTAGCTCATATAATCTTGAAGATGGAATCTACGCGGTACAATTAATGACCCGACTAACGCTCGAGAGAGGTAAATACGCTTTGTGGTCAGAAGAAAACAAGCTTTCCAAATACTTGACTGGCTTTTCGTGTAGATGAGTTATTTCCAACCGTCCATATTGCCATCATACCCTTTCGTTAGCAACAAGATATTTTCCACATCTGAAGAAAGATAGGTACTTTTGAACAACCATGATCCATAAAAGGCCCTTCTCATCACCCTTTAATACAGCTTCAACCCACAGCAATGTGATGCTCCATCTCATCACCAAGTAACATCCAGAAAAAATTCAGTGATTTCACAGATAAAGAGAAAAAAAAAAGCGCAGGGACTTTCACACATAAGGCACTAAATGGATATCCTCCTCCCTTATCTGTAACAAGATACAAAGAGATCAATCACAATCACACATACTAAAACCCGTGATCTCCGCTCTATGTCCACATCCTAGCTCATATCACACATATCACATCTCTTCTCCCCCGCCCGATGGGAATAAATTTTTTTTTTTTTTTTGAAATGGTCTCGAACAAGGTAGGGGGTTAGGGGGATTTGTCCGCGACGGGTAGTTACGCACACCATCTCGACACTGTTCGCTCTAATGTGATGTGTCGTCCTGACAACATACGTTATATGTATAGTATATATGGTAGTATTGCCTAGTAGCGCTACTTTATACGGGAGCCAAATCTAGTATTGAAGCTAGCATTTGTTATATGGACTAATTTTTGTGAATAGTCATATTTTTTTCAAGTGGCATTGCTGAATAAGAGGATGCTTACGCGCCCGGGACTATGCAGCATGCAGGCTGAAGGATGTAACTAGTATTCCCTAGTACCCGCGAGTGGGTTTGACAGAGGGCCAATAGCGACGATGAGATCTTGGCGAGCTTCTGCTTTGGAGATGCTAAGTTTATCTAGAGGCTGAGGTGGATATTCTCGGGGAGAAGCATCAAAATGTTTAGGAGCAACGACGGGGTAAAACGGGGGGTAAATAGAAAGGAGAAGCTAGATGTCTCTCCTCAGCTGAGCCACAGACCTGAGATTATATCGTTGATACGTCGGTGATTCGTCTTCGGTGATGTGTATCTCTCCACTAAGTGCGAGACGAGATGAATCCCGTTTGCACCTCTCCTCGAGCACCTGCTGTACCCGAGCTCCTATTAGACCCTTATCTGCAAGCTAACGAAGGGTGTGATCCAATGTCAGAAAGACTAAGCTGATTGTCCGAGACATCCAACAACAGTAAAACGGAAAAAGGTCTGCCAGAAACAAGCAGAGGGGGCAAAGAATAGTCTACTAGTTTACATGTAGTGAGATATCAGCCGCTGCATCGAATCAAATATAGAGGCCAATCACTCGGCGGAATGGGCAGCCCCTTCCAAGGCCGCCACCCAGTTGATATGTCATACGAATGGACCAACAGGAAACTTCTAACAAAAGATCCGTACGAAGACACTGCTCTGAGGGAATGGACGAGACGTTGGGGTCAACGCGCTAATCCCGCATTTCAAACAATAAACGGCTTCCCGTGGCTCTCCCTTTCGCCCCAAATCAAGCGCTCCAACCACCAGCACAAAACACACACCAAGGAGCCGATCTAGCGGCGCGGTCGTCGGCCATCGTTTTTGGAGGTGAGACGAGCAGAGATTTCACCTGGGCGAGCCAACGTACGAGGCTCGTTCCCCACGTGCAGGCCCGTCGGTAGGCATGATTCAGCGCGCTGAAGAGCTAGACGTCTACCTCGCAAAGAGTGGTTGGACGGCCTTCGAGACTGATACACTCGGAGCCACCCTCTCTCGTCACGTTACTTGGAGACCTTCAAATTCGGGAACCAATGACGGACCTGAAACCCTTGTTGAGCTAAACGAGATGGGGGTCCTTGCCTGGCGTCTTGCACAATTTTTGATATTGATAGATGGGTAAATGGGGTGTGAAGAAGCGGAAAGACAAGGGCCATGGCTTGATTCGCTAGTCTCGCCCCGAGGTTTTTTTTTCGGTTTCAATAGCACCGCGCTGTACTCCATCCATAGTGGTATATGCCTCTTCGGTATGTTTGCCATGTTAGTAACCTGCCGACATTATGCCTTGTCAAGCCGACCAAAGCGAGTGAGTCGTCAAAGAGCCCGGACCCGGCCGAAGTACAGACTACTTGGGTCTTGAGCCCGAGTGACTTCCAAAAAATGCCTACCGACGTGTCCATACATCATACATACTTGGGCAAAAAACAGAGAGAAAAAAAACCACGTCACGAATCTAAGAAAAGCAAAACTGTCACGCTTAGCTTTTGTTGCCAGCAAAAGCGGCATCGGCGGCGACTCTGCAGCAGATCTGGCGATTCGATTTGCGAACAGCCACAGGCCACCAGCCCCACAAAGCCGAAGCCACTGCGGGAACGGCCACAGCGGGACGTGCCACGTCACAAGCCTCACTTTGTCCCAACTGTGGCCATGTGTGGCGAAGCACCTGGACGTCAATGCAAGTTGACGAAAGCGCATGGTATTATTAGCAGGCAGGTTGCCTCCCGTCCGACTTCATGATGAATTTTTCGTCCCAAGAGATGTAAGACTTGCAGTATGGATAGCCCCAGGCCAACAAAAGTCCGGTAATTGATAGACATGGACTTGGCCAACGCACCCGGTCGCCACTAGCCTTCAATGCCATGGGATGCGAAGTTCAGCTCTGTTGTGTTCCCCGAGCTGTTGGGTCAAGGCAGCATGGTCCTGTCATACCGGCACACTGACGAACCCGGTATCTGCCGCTGCTTAGCGTCAGGATGGGGCCGGATGAAGACTTGTTGCTATTATTGTCATTTGTCGCACCGCGTGGACATGTATTTGGATGACTTTGATTTTGATTTCGTATGAGGTAGGGTGTACGGAGTAGTTCTGCTGTATGCCTCATTGGGGCAAGCCATCATGATACCTTACCTAGGTGGCAAGTCGCCGACCGAGCGGACTGGCTTGCCAAAATCAGCTGTCTGAGCGATTAAGGATTCTTGTTGACTCGACCTTTTGTGATGGTGATTAATATCAAGTCGAGTACTCCGTATATTGCGTCTAAATAACCTAGCTGAGCGTATTGTGTAATTAGCACGCTGGGGTATGTTGTTTGCTTGCTAGGTACGAAGTAGTGGTATGGAACGAGGCGTTCTGTCTATCGGGGGTATCCCGGCTAGCTGGGGACGGCAAAGAATCGAAACGGCCCAAGGAAAGTGATTGGAAGAAAATCTCAAAATAGTGGCCAATCGTAGCCGAGAGGCAGCCGCCATCTCACCATTATTGGCGAATGGCTGTTTCTGGTTTTCTCAAAAGTACTCCGTAGCGGGACGTGCGTTCAAGAAGAGAAAGTGGACAAGTGAGCCTCCAGAGCTGGGAGCTTAGGAGCCCACTTGGAGCGACAGACCCCTGGTCATTTGGCTTCCGCGGTGTGATAGTGGTGGTGCGACAATTTGCGGCTGGCTTCACCCGATATTACCTGTAGTGTGAGCACTGTCACTGTGTGATGAAGTCGGAAATGATGAGAAGAAAAAAACTGACCAGGCCTGGTGCACTGTGGCCATCGCCAGCCTAATTTCCCCTCCCGCCGAAGGGCTGGTCGAAAGCACGAAGCAGAGATGGCCGCCAATGCATGGTAATCTATGTACAAATGCTCCCCAGCTGGTTACATGCAGATGGAAGATGCAGGAAAGGACCATGCAGGAGCATCTCTAAAGGTGAATTAATGGCCGACATCTGTCCGTCTAGGCGTCCGCCTGGAGAGGCCATCATTCGATACGGGCGTAGGATTCAGTGCTACACCACGCACATGTTAGTATCAAGCTGGTGGTGTTCTCTGCTCGGGCAACGGGATGATTCTTGCCCGTGCCTGGTGATTTCTTGGGGGCGAGAGGTCGCTAAAGAGAGAGAGGAGAGCATGTAGGAAGTATGTACCTCAGTATGTATGCAAGAGTTTGCTCGCCGAGACGGGGGCCAATTGACCACTGAGAGGCTTCAAAGGATCATCTCCCAGGTCCATCTGTAGCGATTCTTAGACATTGGAAGGGGTAGCTGCGCACTAGAGAGTTGGGTACGGCATCTACCAGTATTTGCACTAGTTACCAAGGCAGACAAGCGTAACAGAGACCTCGAGCAGAAGATGTGAATATGACAGAAACGACGGCGCGAGATGGAGGCAGATGGATCTATGCGGGGCAGATGAATACAAATAATAGTACTGACATGTGGAAGTCGCTTGCGAGCAGCGATCGAAAGCAAAGCACAGAATAAAGTGCGGAGTAATACCCAGGCCAATGTACTTCCGCTTGACTATTGGATCAATTGCCATCCGTAGCACTACTACCACCTACCTACCAGTAATATAGTAGGCCTATAGGACTTTGTATTAGGCAACACATACGAGGCCCTGCCTACACACCCATCTTTGGCCCTCATCATCTCTCACCCATCCATGTCCGCAAAATTTGACGCCCACCACTGACGGTTGCCCAGTAGGAGAAGGTGGATAAGCTAACGACGCAGATCGTGCGGAATGCTGAGACATGCAGACACCTCTTTCTCTGGATCGACCTGTCGGAGTCGACGCAAATGAGACATACAGGCAAGACATGTCTGAGACATGCATACAGCCTCTAGCAAACGACAGAGCACGATGCTCGGCTGTGGCTGATGCCTGTTCCCAAACGGGCGTAAGCGGCCGGTCAAGCTCGGCGACCACGCGCTCCCTCTCGCGTGCTTTGAAGAAGAAGAGGGAAAGGGAAGAGGAAAACGGTGGGAGAGACGGTTACTATTCTGACTGCCAACAAACTCTCGGCTCTCCTCTTTGGTAATGATGATGAGAATGACGATGGCATAACGGCGACCTTGATCTTGATCAACCAGACCAAGATAGAACATGTGGCCAGTCTCTCTGCCCTACTAGGTACTCCGCCTCAACCTGTCTGCAAACCTCGATCAGGCCAATTGCGCGCGAAGACGACGCCGCGCGCCAATGAGTCCTCCTAGCTGTGGCCCTGTCGGCCTAGTCCTCTCCGCTTGGCGCCATCAAGAACCACAGCAGCCTTTCATCTTCAACGAAGAGGCCTGGCAGACCCTCAGACCCTCGGCAGCCCCACCGCTTTGGGCGCTATGGTGAGGATTCTGGTGCTTGGACTGCCAGGAACAAACGCCGCGCACCATTTGCTGCCAGGCCTCGTACCCAATCGTCGCCTCGCCCTGCCCGGCCGGCCTTTGGCGACATGCAATAGGACGATGGCATCCCAGGCCGCGTTTTCATGCGCGCATGGCGGCGCAGCTCCATCAGAAGCGCAGTGCCACTGATCTCCCCAAAGCTTCCGGGGACCCTAGTCTGGACGACTTGCGAGTGCCTGGTCATCGCACTGCCTCCGATCGGCCACATTTGACCGCCGCACAAGCCCGTAGCCAGCCAGCAGCATGTCGTTCTCTCTGCGCTGGGCACCGTCAGAACTTGCCATCTTGCAGCGGGGAGGGCAGAATGGACCACAGGTACCGCCCTAAGGCTTTCCAAGTACTCGTGTCGCGGCTGCAGTCGACCACTCACGATGCTCTGTCCGGAGGCCTTCAGCGCCTTAATAGGCATGACACCCACAAGATGCCAATGACTGTGTTTACAAAGGCTTCTTTTTTTTTTTTCATCCACTCCAAACAGCCTCACCCACCTGAGTCCCCGCTCTCTCAGTCGTCTTATAACGAGCTCTCGTTGGTGTATTGTCAGTGCTCACTGGACCTCGTTTCGCCACTCCACACCTACTCGTGCTTTCTTTGCCACGCTTGTATTCGCAAAAGCAGCCAATCGATTCCCAGCTGGCGAAATCCTTTTCAAGCTTGACATCCCCTGTCGATTGCTACAAGCCAAGTGCCCTTCCGACCTGGCACAGTCAATTTTACCTACTCACAAGCGCTCTCAGCAGCACTAATCTACTCCGTCCCTAGTCAGCTTATTCCCGTCTCGGGCTGTGTCTCCACTCCTCCGGTCCTCTCGCTCAGTCTGCCGGTTTCTTTTATACTACCGGCACTCCATCGTTACATTGTTCCCTTTCCGTGCAGAATAATTTCCTTTTTTTTCTTTTCCTTTTCTTCATTCGTTCTTGAATTAGCCACACACATTCGCTTTACCAAAGTCTTGGCGGAAGCTTGTATTCCTGCTCTGAAGCTGTTCGACAAGAGTCTGTCCTAATCCGCATAGACTCTGGGCGTCCCGTGCTGAAATTTGGTGTACTCTGCTGTGTGCCAACATCTTTGCTATTAGCAGGGGGAAAAACAAGGAAGAGGTGTTGACCTGGGCTTGTGGCCAACAAGGTAAGCTCCTTTTCATTAATTAATTGCTGATGGGTCGGATTTCGACCTGGACTCTTACCAACACGATTTCTACTTAGTAGTTACGTTGCATCTGCTAATTTGAGCGCAGGGCAAGCTTTAGTTTTTTTAAAAAAAAAACTTCCTTTGGACGAAGTATGCGTCTCTATATATCATAAAAGGCATGTTTGGAATACTACAAATATCCCACGAGGTTGGAACAGTATGGCATCCCCCAAGGTGGGATATGGATTACCGGCCAGGCCTTCCGATGGCTTTCGAAGACGACCCGAAGACCCGAGATCACTAAGCGGCATCCCAAAATCTACATCTCGGACGAACGAAAGAGAAACAGATATCCCAAGGATAGTAAAGCAGGATCCATCACAATCCCGTGTGGCTAGTCGGGTCCCTCTCCCATCTTCAGCACGTCGTCCCTCCGCTACCCAACAATCTGTCCCAAAAATTGTTCCAGATCGGCAATCAAAGTCATGGGGCTCGGCAACGAGCTCCTCTGGCCATTCTAGATCTCATACGCAAACTGAATCAGGCTCTTCTTCCTCCAGTCGGTCATTCGATAGTGGTGCAAGGTTGGGACAAAATGTGCTGAGGCGGAAGAAGCCGTCTCTATCGCCCGATGCGGGCAGCCTGCTTAATAGTGGTTCCCCTAACCTTGGCCCAAGTTCTCCCAAGCATCAATCACAAGTTATGATAGATTCGGCACTTGGAATTCAATTTGATCGGGGCTTGACCACAAGCCCAAGCAGCGTTCAAAACGAGGAGCCTTCGGACGTCTCGAAGCCCGTTGGTCAGTCTCCAGTGATTTATCCCGAGCTAGATAGATATCGCCACTACGACCGAGTACACAATGTCTTGAACAGACAGGTCGCCGATGTGCCTTACCGCTTGGCTACACATGATCTTCCGCCGCCAACTCCCGGGAGCTTGCTCTTCTCCGCCAATAGCAGTCAAGTCAGCGCCATCAGTGGCAGTCCTTCGACTAGATTTTCTGCATCGCCTGGCCCAGGGTCATACAGCCGGGACACCACTCCAACTTCAATATCTTCACAGTCCCCTGGTCTTATAATCCCTAGCCGAGGCTTTCCCCTGAGTAAGATCCGGCAACATAGTCCTGCTCTTACTCGTCCACCTGTGACCCGACGAAGAACTGGTAGTATATCGAATGAGGTGGATTCCATAAGTGTTGATCCCCATGGCCTAGCTGCGGTTCGAGAGTCATTGACTTCCTCATCATCAAGCTCTACGGTCAAGGGCAGCGTCATAAATCCAAAGAAAGTGAGGAAAGGGGGAAAAAGTCTAGCAGCACCCCCACCGAGTCCACCACCACGAAAATCTTCCCAGAAGTTCCGCACAAGTGAAGATGATGAGGAGCTTTCTCCCAGGCAAAAGCGCCAACAGGAAACTCAACCAATGGAGATATCGTCGCCACCAAACTCTGGTCTCTCGCTTCGCAGTCACCAGTCTCCGTCACCACAGGCTATGCCGCCGCGCCGACCAAGTCGGGATGGAACTGCGGACCTCAAGTCCCAGCTGTTCAATCCGATCCCAGTAATCCAGAGTAGCTTAGCACTCCGGGCAGCAAATATGGAAAGACGTGATAGTGAGACTTCGATGCCTCATCCATCTCAGCTCTCGAGTTTGCAGGCCAACAAGAGTGCCTCGACATCGAATCTACCTACGTCTGAGCAATCTATACAACCAAATAGATTGACGAGTCGGAGAAAACTCAGCGTGTCTAGCATAACTAAACCGACAGCTACGCCGGCACCAATTGTCAAGTCTTCCGGCTCTCGATTTCCATTCTTTGGGCGCAAAAAGGCTGCTTCTGAGAGCGTGCCAAATGATAAGGACAAAAAAGATAAACAGAAAGTATCTCGAAAGGGTCCAGCAGCTGGCACAGGCCACGAAGGGTACGGGCGAATTGGTGCAGTTCGACGGCGAAGCGGAGTCATTCCCAATGCTCAAGTATCAAACGAGAGCCTTGTTAGTGGTGACTCCTTCTTGGCCGACCGCATCAACCCCGTTGTTATTGCTGGAGGAGCTGTTATCGAGAATCGGAACGCTAGTGCCGAGCTCAGTAGGACAGAGAGCAATATGAGTTTAACAACAAACGAACGCCCAAGCATTGATTCAATAGCAAATTCAACCATGTCTTCTGCTTCGAGAGATGCGCCAAGAACAACCCTTTGGCCCTCGGCCATTCCTCGTGGCCCACCTGATGCTCGAAGGCCATCTGATAGCAGCGATACCAGCAGCGTGGCTATGGGATCTACTTTGGCATTCCGACGATCAATTCAACGGCTGAAGTCGTTTCCAGACAACCCTTTGCAGCTGCCACGACCAATTAATACCAGTGGGGCAATTTCATCACCGATGACTAGCTTTGATACAAGCATCCTGTCTGATGAATCATCTCTATTTAATCTCCAGCAACAACCGTCTCATGAGTTGAACAATATCAAACCGGTACCAAACAAGCTGAAGAAGAAGTCTCGATCTCCTAGGAAATGGAATTTCTTCAGCAGATCAAACACTCAGCCCAAGCCGGAGAAGACAAGTGAGACGGTTACTGTAACTGTACAGCCTGTGGAGAAGAAGCCTGTGGCTTTTTATACCATAATGGACTCGCCTGAACAAGATTTAGCCGAGCCAGTAGACTTGAAAGAGATCTTACGCGAGGCCGACGCCTACGCACGCTCACCTGCTAATATCAATACTCCTGAGCTGCAGGCAACCGAAGGTCATCCTCCCAATATGTCGCACCTGCAGCCTCCAGCGAACATCGTGCCACAATATCCCTTGCCTGGCCAAGATCTCTATGCGATGATATCCGAGCCTGCCTTTCCACGAATGGAAGGAGTTGCTCCTGTTGCTGTAACGTTGAGCTCTGGAAGGCCTAGCCGATTACCACAGGTGGGAAGAATTCCCCAGGTGGTGAGCAACCGGGCCTCTCCTCGTAGCTTCTCGCGGCCTTTTGGGACAAATCAACAGTTGTCGTTACATATACCTCCCACACGTGGTATAGGCATGAATACCAGGGTGCCTAACTTTTCCAAGCCGGCCACACCCATCCCGGATGCAAGTGGCGAAGGCTCAACAACAGATGCTGGGACTGAATTTTCCTTTTTTAGTGAACCCAGATCATATAGATCTCCTGAGCCTCCAGCTACGCAAGAGTTCCTCGCTTTTTCTCCCCGAAAAAACTCGGACTGTACTAGTTCGACTGAATCCTGCGTCTACAGCTATGTGGAAGCGACAGCTGTTATTCCAAAGCCTGATGATCCGCCTGTGGAAGATGAGGTTTGGGACGAGTATGATGATCTTCTGGGAGAGGACGCTGTGAAAGATCGACAATCGACTACATCTTCCAAGGGCATTCCATTTCATCTCGAAACATATCAGATGAGACTAGCAAAGGAGAAATCTCTCGAGTCTCCAACAATTGTCACTGATAGCCGCAAGCTGTCGACCCTTTCAGATGCACCAACAGCTTCCACCACCTTTAGTGCTGATATGACGGAGAGAATTCGAAAAGCCTTTCAACCCCATCCTAGCCCTACGGTGCCCTCGCCGGTGCCGGAAGATGTGGAACAAAACAATGGTGGGCATTCAAGGAAGTCTAGCGCCGCTGAGACGATGCGTCACAGCACTGTTTCTTCTCACAAGTCTAGACAATCGGGCTCGTCTAGCTCTTCCGAAGAAGGGACGCCTCTGGCTCAAGTGAATCTTCGTGTTGGGTCTATGACCGTTAGTAAATGGCTTACCTTTGGCCAAGTTCTCTTTAGCGACATTCGGCATGGACTGGTGCGGGGCCAAGAGTCTCTTGAGCGCCCATCAGTTCTTGTTATCGACGGGCTTGGTAACGATGACTGGTCGTTTTACGCTGCGGAAACATACTCAACCGCTAGCTTCTACAACCTATCTCCACGAGCTCCTTTACCTGTCGAAGTACAGACCTCGCCATCACGCTATCCCCTCAGCCCACCCAATCATCATCAAGTGCAGTATCTTTCTCATCTTGAAAAGTTTCCCTTTGATCCGCAGACTTTCAACTGTGTTGTTTACCGATTTCCGGTTGCTGCTACAGAGGCACACTATCAGAACGTGCTTACCGAAGCCCGCCGTGTGCTCAAGCCGGGTGGATATCTTGAACTGTCTATTCTTGATGTCGATCTCAATAATATGGGCAACCGCGGGCGCCGGACTATTCGTCAGCTCAAGGAACGCATAAATGAAACGTCGCCAGAGACCAATCTGTCGTCTACCGCTGACCTAATTGTTCGCCTCTTGGGTAAGAGCGGCTTTTCGACAATCAAAGCTGCTCGTGTTGGTGTCCCGGTTGCAAGCTCAATCACTTCCTCCAACGATAACGTACAAGGCAAAGGCTCAGCCGGGAACAAGAAAAATAAATCCAAAGATCAGCCCAGTCTGGCAGAAATGATGCGAGATCTTAGTCCCAACGCAGATGAGGGTATTACCAACATGGTTTCCCGGGTTGGGCGCTGGTGGTATTCTCGATGCTATGAGAACTCAGCTAACCATTCTTCTGGAAAGAGTATCTGGAACGACAAAGCTTTACTCAGGGAATGCGAGGACCTGGGTACTAGTCTCAAGCTGATGGTTTGCTGTGCTCGTGCGCTTTAAGCAAATCAACAGTGTCTAAGCATATGCCACCCTGTGTTTTCATTACACTATGTTTTTCCCCTTTTCTTTTTTTTCCCCCTTTCGTTTTTCTTCTTTTTTCTTGCCACTGGCACCTGGAAATAATGGCATTGGAAAAAAAAAATCCCAAGATTGGAAAACAGGGCGCAAGCCTATCCTCAAGACTGGATCTTTGACGAGCATGATTTCACATTCTTTTCCTTTCAATTTTTCTCTTTTCTTTTCGAAGTACCAGAAGGGTGGAATCCTTAATTACGCAAACCCAATATTTTCTACATTTCCCCTTCAGCAGAAGAGCCGCAGGCAGCATACATGCAATGGCTGTGAAGCCTCCATCTAGCGAGCATTGTCATTTTCAGCTCAATTAAACGACTGATTTTCTCCTTTTTTATTATTTCACGTTTTGTCATCTCGCCGCCGGACGGAGGATTAGTTGCCGGACACACAAGACAGTTTATCCTGGAAGATCTCTTTTCTTTATTTCTTTATTTCTTCCATATATGGAGTTCGAGTTTAAATCTTAATGGAGAGCGCTTCCCTTAAAGAGACACTGAAACAGGTGCAATGGCAGGCCGGCGCACCCTGTGGATGGTCCTTTGAAAGGGGTATCTATCAATACCTGAGACGTATTGAGAAGAAGAGCGCAGGGGGAGGAATATGAAGGGGAAAGGAGGCAATGGTCAAGGTTTTTTTTTTTAACGACTGCGATTATGACGATGACGACGATATACATGAAATATTTATTGTAACGCTGTATATAGAGATACCCACCATCAATTTGGTAGAGTCTGAAAGCGAGAATGAATTTGGCTGGGACTTTTTTATAAAGAAAAATAACAAGCGAGAGGCATTTTTGACTTATTTTTATTTTCTTAAAAGATTGAGAGTTGCCGTAGTTTGATATGGGTTTGAGTGCTAATATGCTTTTGAGAGTGAGCAAATGGTTTTTGGTTTTTTTTGGAGGCCAGTATAAAAAAGATTTAGTCTTGTTATATATTTAGCTCACTCCGCAACCACCCTGAAAAGGGGGACATGTCATTAGCTAGTCCATGAGTATATGATACGCAGACCTAGGATTCAAGATTAAGGGGTGGGCAGTGATAGATTTTCGCTCAGACGGTGATAACTCGGGGATCCCGAGTTTTGGGGGCATTCAAATTGCCATACGTATGTTAGTTAATTGTTGTTTGCCTCTGTACTTGACAGTGTGGTTGAATAAACGGATTTGTTCCCTCATCAAATGTCATCATGGTCATTATATATGGTTATGAGGTTGGTCATGTCTCTGTGCATATGCGATAATATTTTCTTAGTATATACGTATAATAGTGACATTATATACAAAAAACAAAATCTAACGAGTTCTCCCAAGACCTACTTCATCATCATATCTTCGTTGGGAAGATCCACGGTAAGGGAGATCGAGTTCACTCTTGGATCTCTGGCTCTTCAGGGGCTTCTTGAGCTGGCACATCAGAAACAGGCCATCGGCGTACTACGGCCACAAAGCCCCCACCAGCAACACGCTCCCCTACCCTTGGCCGCATCACTTGTACCGGCTTGTTATTCCCACCTTCGCCTTGCTGCGCTCTCGGCACTACTGTTTTTACATCCCAGTGTCTCCCACCAGAGCTGTCGTGTACGCCGCCGTCGGAAGTAGTGGTGGAGTAAAGCTCAATTACTTTTTCTGTGCGCACGGGCTGCTTCGTCTCAGCGGACCAGGCTTGGAAATCGGCAATCTGACTGATGGAGGGTTTGAAGATGATAAGTAGGCCGTTGGGATGCAATGCCTTGATCACGAGCTCGGCGTTTTCATGCGCTGATGGAAGATCGAGAATGGCGCGGGAAAGGAAAGGTTGCCCGCCTGTCTCTTCAAGTCGACGGCTTAAAAATTCATTTACGGACCCGACATGGAAGTCGACTGAAGGCAAGTACTGCGCACGGCGAAAGTTGCGTACTAGCTTATATGCAGCACGAGCATGCTTCGTATTGTTGTCGAGCGTATGTAGGACGGCGCGACGGGAAGACGCATACGCATCAAGAGCGGACTGATCTTCAGGAGAGACTTCGAGACAGCCTCTTGAATTGGTGAAGTCGTAACGAGGTTTGAATGGCGAAGATATAAGAGTTTGTCGAAGAGGGGCTGGGAAAGGCGCATTCGCGGCGTGCAGGGCCCGAGCTATGTGCAGAGTGAGGCTTCCCATGCCAGTGCCTGCTTCGAAGATCTCAAAGGGAGGAGCTGCATCATCTTGATCGTCTTCTCCGGGCCGAGATGGGTTGAGGTCGAGAAGTGAGACAATAGTGCTAGCATCGTTGGGGTATATCTGCGACCGTTTAGCTGGGCACAACTATCCGCGGTGCCAATGCAAGAAAGACGCTAACTGGTGTAGCGAGGCGCTCGCTATTGATGATGTAGCTTGCAAGAGACGGCTCATGCAAAACTACAGAGTTGCCGGCGCTATCGCGAACCACATCGAGGATGCTACGGCCGATTAGGTCTGTGGCAGGAACAGTAGCGCCATATGAGAGCTTCACACGAGATTCGGGACGTAGAGGAGCTGAAAGGTGCCATTTTGCGTGTTTGGCGCCATGTTGGCGGAGGAAAAGGACGTCGTGCTCTGTGAGGAAGAAGAGGTTTGTATGCTGTCTGTGTCTATGGCCGAGTTGGTTCAGAGCGTACCTTTGATTGTGCGGTTTGAGGAAGAGTAGAGGCGGCAGAAGAGCTTGCTACTGCTATTTCCTGATCGCTGAAGATATTTGGAGCTCAATTGGCCGCATAATAGCGACATGTCGGCAAAAGCGATTTTACCCGATTGGAAAAGATGCTATGCTGCCTGTGTGTGGCCGATGAGGTCACTAAAAAGCTTTTTGCGCCGGTGATACTTCGGATTGAGAGATGCTTGATTCCTCTGCTCTGGGCAGCATTAATACTACGATAAGGTAATAAAATAGCTAAGCATCAAATACGAAATACGAAGTGCATATCCTGAAATCACGCTATAAAAACAGCGGTGAATTTCTTAAATGTAGAATGTCATCATGTCTTTATTCATTACCAAAAGTTTTAATACTAACAGGCAAGTCAAGTAGAAAAGAAGGTGCGATGAGAAATCAGTGGGCTACCGCTCCTTCCCAGAAGGACGGTCTGGTCTACCATCTGCATGACAATTGCCTCGTCCGTTCCTGCCATCCAAACTCCAGCCTGCCGTCGCCTTCCCAGATAATGCAGGAAATGCTCGATAAGGTATTTTTCTGCTCAAGTTCCATCAACTCCTCGTTCGCCCTTTTTTGAAAAGCCTGCCACAGCTCTCAACAACATCATGTCTGCCTCCCCTCGTGGCCTCCAGAAACACGAAAAAAAAATCACTGCGAAGCAAAACAAAGAAAAATCAAATAAAGCAGCACACACACACACTATTATACACGGATGAAGATGCATCCTGGTTAAGGCCTCCAAAAAAACGCCGGCTCGAGATACAATAACTGCGACAAATAAATCAAGGAAAAGGGCTTGTCAGCGTCAAGTAGATGATAAAGGAAATTCCACGAGGGTGAAAATATCAGCTGTCCAAAACTCCAGGCTCGATATGAGATGGCAACCGGGACGGAACCGAAATCGTCGCTATGCGCGCCGTAACCCCCTTGATGCTGGGTATCAACCGCCCGTTGAGATCCGACAAGAAATCTCAACAATTCATGCTCGCCAAAACGCGCATTGCCGACTTTTATTTCTTTGAGAAGATAATCTTCATAAGTAAATGAGAGACAAAGGTATTATAATACCTGTTACTGGCGCCACTGGGGCTTGAACTTGTCCAAGCCTTTCGGGACGTTTCACTATATGAAGCCCCAGGACCTACTCGTTGAACCCAACTGGAGAGCTGCCGCCCACGCATTTTGTGGCTCTTGAGCGTGCTCGGTCGTATGAAAGTCTTCTTCGAAATAAGGATGAATTTTTACTCCGACATGCTCTTCCAGTATGGTCACGAGTGGGTCATACCGCCTTCGGCATCTTTTGGTCCATGGATCGACCTTGAGAGGACTGTGATAGCAGTAGCTATCCGGACGTGTGTCTCGCATGGGGAACATCGTGTTCATGTTTCGCAATAGATTCCAATAATCGTTTGCGGCTTGTTTCGTGGAGGCCGAACGAGGAGATGCGGCATATATCAACTGCAGTATGGAATATCGGATAGCCACCACCTCGATACTGGATTGGCCATGCCGTTGCTCGAGCTGCTTTTGCAGCGCGCGAAGTTCCACTACCAACTTGTCTGCTCTCTCAGGGTTCACCTGGCTATAAAACAAGGCAAGATCGGCCCATGTTCGAGCCACATACGGATGGCGACGTCCGTAAATCGCTTCAAGTTCCTCTGCAATCGTGGAGATACTGGTCCACAAGAGTTCGGAGAGTGTCTTGGCTCCATGCTTCTGCTGCACTTCATACAAACAGGTGAAAATTTGCCGAAGAGGATGCGTCCGTTCAAAGTTCGTTGACGAATATGCCGCCAAGTATTTGCAGAGCGCCGTCATCATGCCGGGGTCACCATTAATCATACCCAATATTAGCTCCATGATGCCTTGTGGTGAAAGCTTCCTCAGGTCCGCCTCGAGTTGTTTAAAGGCTCGCAACATGTAGTCGCCGCCTTGGTCTGCGTCGCGTGCTTCGAAATGAAAGTTGGCCTCGAGCAATAGTTCGCTTGATCCAGCCCCCCAAACCATAGTCGATGGCCAGCCAATCTGGGTCTCCGTCTCCATTTCAAATTGTCGACAGTGCAAAAATGCTTTTCGCATGTTTCCGACTACAAGCTCTTGCGCACGAAGGAGATCAGGTGATCGAAGTGCCGGAGGCGGTGTTGGCGTTCTACATCGAATATGAGCTGGAAGATCGGCGGGCAGCTCGAAATCCACCAAATCATACTCCGTCACTCCTTTTCGCTTCAAGTAAGTACCCAGGTTAACTACTCTGCCATTTCGAACGAATTCAGAAACCTTCCCCTCGGCATCTCGCTGGAATTTCATCGACAACAGCCGCTTCACCTCTTCTTCTGTGTTGTTTTTCACAAAACCCCATTGAGAAAACCTGGTCTTATACATCTTTGGCCTGGGGGGCAAGTCAGATCAGCTTCGAGGGGACAAAAAGAAGAGAAACCAAACTTACGTGGCTTGAAAGCCATACTGCTCAGACATGATGTTCATGACCTCTTTCAACGGCTTTCTTTCTTCAAGATAAAGGGTTCGGATAGTGGACTTATATTGCTCCCACGCCTCTGCAGGAACCTGTTCCCGTGACGGCCTAGTACCTGCCTGGGCACGAAGAGAAATCGAATCCTTCCGTTGTGACTAAATGCCATATCAGTACAAGTCTGGTTGAGAATTCCCCGGAGTTCGTGGTATAACTTACTGCAGAAGGTGTGGACGAGGAAGAAGAAGGCGGTTCAGATGGTCGAGGCGGTTTTGGAGGAGGAGACATTGGCCCTGGAGTTGAAGCAGCGGCTGGTGCCGGTCCCGGCGTTGGCGTTTGCGCAGGTGTCGGTTCTCGCGCCGATGCTTGTGTTTGTGTGACGGTAGGTTTCCGTGGAGGCAATCGCGGTCTTGGCGGTTTCGCTGGAGCCTTCCCTTTAGCTGCTTTGGCGGCGCTCGGGTTGAATTCCAAAATAAACTGGTTACTTGTATTCACAACCGGCTTCGGCGTTGTTGGTACTGGTGGTCTGAAATAGCCACCATAATTGGGAGGATTGGTGAGATGAGAGGGCTCGAGTTTGGGCGCCATCGAAGGAGGAGGACGCCATATTTCGAATCCAGGGGTGCCAGGTACTACGTGCGTAACTTGGCCTGGTGTAGAAACCATGGGGCTAGCTGCCATCGGCGTCGATACCATCGGACTATTCACGCGGGTAGAATTCATGAACCCATCCATGCTTCCAAATGGCGTTCCAACACCAGGACTATGCACTTGCTGGGTGTCATGGAAACTGCCAAAGTGCATGCTGCCGGAGCGACCCATACTGGTGGCAATTGGGCTGGGAGTCGGCGGCGAATGGATACCAAGAGAGCCATATTGAGATTCACCTGAGCTATTGACGGGACTCGAGATCCTATGCGTATGGGCTACGGAATTTAGACTTCCAAAGTGTGACGATATTGAAGGACTGGTACCAAGGTGATGCGTTTGATGATGCGCGTTGCTGATGGGCCTCGGGGGCAGTGGAGGGACATATCCTTTATTTTCGAAATGCGCGACCAAGCGGCCAACTCCTCCCCCTGCCTGATCTGAATTCATACTGCCCATGTCGACATTCTCTACCGGCGACATGGCAACTCCATCGCCGTTGTGGTGGAAGGTTGTGTCGATGTCGGGTGTCCAGTCCATTACCGATGCTGTGGAATAGGCCCGCCCGGTTCTCTGCATGGCCTGTGGAGGGCCCGCCGGCGGAGGCGACGACATATTGCTGAGGCCATACCTTTCCCAGGCCTGGTTGGCAAATCCAAACGGATCATCATCGAAGCCAGGAGCGCGAGGCTTATCTGGCGGTTGATGGAACATGTCAACGTGCCCACGCCGAGCAGACAGAGCAGTTGGTGCTCAGTCCGCCCGCTGTCTGTCTGTCAATCACTGACGGACCTGGGCAAGTCGAGAGACTCGGCTGGAATAAATCAGTCTCCAGCGCGATGATTCATCACTCTGCTGGAGTGGCGAGCGTGATTGCTCAATCAAATCGAGGTCGTGAATGGGAGGCGGGCAAAGGTGCCCATAGTCGCCCAGCGTAGATTGGATAGTAAAGAGAAGGGAATCACAGTGGTAGAGAGGCCTACTAAACGAGCGCTGAGCCCAGTACAAAGGACTGACTAGGGGCAGATATCGGTATCGTTCCCCAGATATCGGCTGATGTGGGCAATGCCTTGATAGGGCAACATCCGCTGTGTGGTGTTGGAACAAACAACAGAGCAACCCGCGTGGGAGGAGGCCAGGCCAAGCCACGAAGTGCAGAGAGAGCGAGCAAAAGTTCCCTCGTCTAGGTTGCCAAGAATGGAAATCCCATTTGCCGTCTTTCGAGAAGGGTCAGTTTAGAAGGCCCCCGCTGAGATAAGAGAGAGAGATCCCCCAATACAGGCTTGGAACAGGACGGAGGGAGCTGCTACAGTATACTAGCATGCTACTACTAGTAGTACATTGTATTAAACGGCGGCGGGAGAGCCTAGGCACGAGAGCAGGTGGAGAGAGGCTAGCAGCGAAGACAGACGTGCCAAAGGTTGGATTGGAGGGGATGTAACCTAATGCAGGCTGGTGCTAACGACTATTGCAACAACGATGGCGAAGCAAATAATCAGGCCGGGGAAACAAGTAGGGCTGCCGGCCATTGAGCTGGAGTTGCCAGGGGGTCGGCGTGTGGGAATGCCACCATCGGCCCAAAAAAGAAGGTGATATGGACTCAAGCCACCATCCACCAGACAAAACCACCAATCATAGCGCTCTGATACCAACCCCTGGTGCCATACGCTCTAGGACACTGTGCCGGGACGATCAATGATGGCATTCGATTGCTAACGAAGGCCTCAGTTGCACAGTTCGACGGTGCCCGTTGTTAGGCGGTTCCAGAAGGATTCCGCACCCTGTAGTGGTTCTGTCGTGCGAAAATAAAAAGGTAGTTGTGAGATATGCGAGCCATTCAAGCGAGGGAAAAGAAGGCGCCACAGCTTAAACCACCACCATCACAATTCGCACCGGCATAACCGACCGCCTCGGACGCCATTACCAGTTCAAAAGGAGTGACCGAGCCAGCGGGCGGGAAGGCTTAGGGCTCACACCATTCCACCAGTCGCTAAATAGAACGTTCTTTTCTTGCCCTGATAGCAGTAGTCGTCTTCGCCCTGGTGCACCGTATATGCTTGCAATACAGAGTACATACGTACAGGGTGCTGGCGGGTTGATACTCCAGCCCCTAGTCTCAACTCCGTACGCTAACTAGTATAGCACCACTCCGCAAACCCATATTAGACAAACTTGGATGAGTAAATATGTGGGAGAACGCCAAGAGGTTCCATACAGTATGTCTGGGGGCAAAGGCCTTCTCTCAGCATTTAACAGCAGGCTATCTATCAACTTACAGTGCTGTTTCCCGCGGCGACTCTCTACGAAGAGTACTACAAGTATGCCCTTTATTGGCGCTGCCACAGCTGCCTTGCGTCGGAAGGATCGCCCATACCGTGTCGTAAATCCGTCGGGATGGCACTCTTCTGATCCATGCGCAATGGGCGGTGGGCATGACCAGGCGCGCTGGAGCCGGGCCGACATTCTCTTGTCCATGACGATTTTTTAATTGACTTGAACAAATACTGATCGCAGTCAAAAACGCCAGGCTTTGGGGGGACGTGGGAGACAGCGTTGTGGGGCACACGACGATTCAGCAGCGTGGCACGGAGTACGGAGTACGGCGCAACATACTGCTGGCGCCTTCGGCCACCGCCGTGGGTCGAAGCAGAAGCCTATCGAGGGTCTGGGGCTGACCCGCGCCGAGACCTGGTGTCAGCAGCTTCTGCGGAACTAGCAAGGATTGGTTGGTGTCAAGCTACAACCTTGAATCCGCTTCCTTGGGCACTGTGCTTGCTGTAGTGGGTGGCATCTCACGAGATCTCAAATCACTCCTCTATTTACGAAGTACTCCGTACCTATTGCAATCCGGTCCATTGGTGTTGTGAAAGAAGCTTATCATCGATAAGCACGTTGGAAGTTCTGCATCACAGAGACTACTATAATGTTCCCCGAAGGGAGCTAATGGCGCGGCGGCCATGTCTTCAGTAGTCAACATTTGCCCCAAGTGGGCAGAGCCCTTTATGACCGAGCAACCCAGACCCGCTATCTACGAGAAACCAGGCTTGCGGCAAAAAAAAATGCGTGCAATTACGAAGTGCGTGCTACATCCTCTGCTGGCGTTATCTCTACTGGCGTCCACCTAGCGCAAGAGCCCCGGCGGTTTACGCCATTCGCAATTTTTTTTTTTTTCTCTCTCACTCCTGCAGATTGACGAAACGAGTTCCCGAGCAAAAATTCCAAATCAGCTAGGGCAGCATAATGCTAATATCAAAATGGGAAAATTTTCCAGGTGCTAATATGCAAAGCATTGACTTTAACGCGACATACTAGCATGTATTAGATGTCGATGAGATGGCGGCAGTCGCCGAGCCACATGTTAGGAGTACCTTAGAGATGGTATTCCGGCTGCTTTCACATGACGGAGAAATACATGTACCTAGGTAACTACGGAGCACGGAAACCCTACCGTGCCAAGTGCTTAGTTTATCTTTTACCCGCTTGACCATCTAATATTACTGCCCGAGCCTCATCCGCCGGCACGGCTGCTGATAAGAGCTCACCTGAAGATGATTAGCTAGTTGGAGCGACAAAGGACTCATCACTCGCATACGAAGTAATTACGTCGTGTCTGCCGAACGCTTCAGCCCGTGAGTATCTGCAGATTTTTGATGCAGTGAGACGACAGTGCCCCAGCCATAGGTGGGCGGTACTGCAGAGTACTGCCGCAGGGAGTATTCAGCAGAGTGTCTGATTTGGGGCAATGCGACAAATACTGCTAGTCGATGGTCTCGTGCATCCGTGGCTGATTTCCGAGGCATGCAGCGCTCCTGGGCCTGGCCTGGCCTGGCCTGGCCTGACAACTGAGTTACTAGTTTTGAGTAGTACCTCGTACCGTCAGCCGAGCTTCTCCAAGCCAGGGCCCTTCTAGGTCGAGACCAATGACGTTGGGTCGCAGACAAGCGAAGCAGCTGCTCGAGTGGCTTGTCTTAGTATGACGAATCGCATGGCCTTGAATGGATGCCAGGATGTTATCCCGATTTGACGGGGGGGGAGGCGCTCTTAAGTTCGGGAGGAAGCCGCCTGCATCACATTCCCCTGAAACCCAGCCCAGCTGCTACAACGAGGACTTGACAGCTGTATTTTAAGTTCCAACGCACAGCAAACGTGCCTTTCCAGCGGCGCTGAAAGGACCTTGGGGATGGAGAAAGCTTGTCGAGATTTGGATCTAACCGGGACACTGCCGAGTTACATAAAAAGGATGCATACGATTCGTGCCCGAGGCGAGTGTTAATGCGGGGACTGACAAGCGGAGCTCAGAGTTGCCGCCGAAAGCTGGATCATGGAACCTTGCCGAAATGGCCATGAAGCGGTCCAGCGGTCCACCTGCTGCTTTTCCAGAGCGAGCCAGCCGACAGCGCGCCCACGCGAGTTGCAATTCCGGCTCCCTATCCCGTATCCAACTAAGGCTTGCCCGGAAACCGATGTTGAAACAGCTGCCGGGTGTCGGAAACACTTGCAGCTGCAGGTAGTTCTACTTTACTTCGCGCTGATGACTTAAAAGAGAATCCGGAGCCACTCTAAAATCCAGCGCGCAGCCTACCTGTTTGAGGCGGAGGCCCAGTTGTCCTGAAAAAAATTCGGGGACGGCTCGGCCTTTGTCGGGCTTCCTCACTGTGTGAAAACCCGAGTTTCCACCCTACTATTAGCCATCCATGGAGCGCTGTATACTGCTTCCTACGAACCACTACAGAGTACAATATCAACAATATCCAACAGATGAACTGACGCGTGGTCGCATCGCACCCTAGACCACTTTTATATATACCCGCGTCCAAGATGACGGGGTTTCATTTCTATTAGTAGTGAGTTTCCGAAAAGGTCCTCCAAAGTGGACATTTCCCCAGGAAATGCCATGCCATCACACGCCAAACAGCGCATGTTGCTTCCCGACGATAGCCGCCGGTCCGCCGTGGCGGTTTCTGGGGATTATCGACTTCCTTTTCTGGGGTAAGGCTGTCCAGCCTCGTTCGAGATCGAACAGAATGGATTGCTCCATCGTTTCTACAAGATGCATGAAGCCAAGACGAATGAGCATGGTAGTATTAGGGGTTACTGGCCTCTAAAATAGGATGCTGACCGCGAATCTAGCTTCGACATGTATCGAAGCTCATTCTAAAGCCCATCTGGGAAGCACCAAGCAATAAATATGTGGACAAGGTGCTTGGCGTCCAATAGAACAGACTGTGGGCTTTTACGAGCAGTTTATGCTTCCTTAGTTTTTTCTAATGGCAACAAGAGTTCCAAAAGTATGGGACGAAGTAGAGTTTCCATCCGTCTGGGCCGGTTCCTTGCCTAGTTTCTCCGCATTATCGCTCACACTGTTAAGCAGCTATTTTCTTTTTTCTTTTTTTTTTCTTTTTCTCCGTGTTTAGCATCGTCCAAGCTCATCCAGGGGCAAAACGATGACGCTATAGTGTGTGCGGGTGCCGCGCCATCGAGTCCAAAGTGACATTCCTTGCTGATCTGGAATGAAGATGGCCGTCATGTGTTACGCCGCGGCAGCGAACCAGATCTCGTAGAGGGGAAAAGTCGATAAGCTGCGCAAAGACATTTGTCCTAGCTAATAACTTGTTTCAGAATTGATGCTCTTGAGAGAAATTCTAGACGGTTTGCGTTATCCTTCTAGAGCGGTCATTGGTTAGTTTATTGGAGGTGATGATACTGCTGAGCTGCCAATGACGCCTATATGCTAAGAATTGAGTTAGGAGGAACAAATATCTTTACCATAAGAGAAATCACATGTATTTGCGTAAAATCCTCGGTAGGAAATAATTCTTTGACCATAGCAACGCCTCGTGTTCTGTGTCGCAGATGGCTTTACACCTTCTCAGCCCTGTGTCTCTGAATAGTGCTCTGTTGCCTTCTCCATACCCACTTGTCCACTTGCTCTCACCATTTGTGTCAGTACGCTATCGTAGTTTTCGAACAGGCATCGTCGCACAAAACACTTAGCCGAAATCGTCCGAGGGGAATTGTGTATTCCATGTGTCCCGTCTGCTCAGCCTAGAGGCTTAGCAAAATAAAGGGGGGAACGGCACGAGAGAAGGCTATGTGTCATGCTAAAAGATAGGCCACGGCTTCAGCTGAAAACGAAGGGCTGAAGATGTCTATTTTACATGTGATGCCCAATTTTATTTTTTTCCTAGCCAGCGCAGGAGGAAAAAAACGCACGGGCTTTTTGACAGAAACCGTCGTTGCAGGTGAGAAATTATTGCATTAGTTTTGATCCTTTAATGGGGTCTCTCGTATATGCTACTGGCACAGCCTCTTTTTTTTTTGGTTTGTTTCTCTAGGGATTTGAGTCAAGTTTCAGGTCTATGTATAGCCTTGTCTTTGGTTTTTTTTCCCTTTTGGCTGTAGAATGAGACAATGGTGATAGATAGGGAAGGGGTGAAATTCCGCCTTGGGAGGCGTTTTGAGTCATTATGCTGGTTGTAGGCTGTTTTTTCATGATAGATGACGGGTGGCGAGCTGAGATGCTTTGTGGTGATGGAGGGTTTAGTATGGGGTTGGTGTTACTGGAGAAGTATTCTTTTGAGAGGCGGCTGTTGGCGATTTATTTCCGACTTGTGGACTTGTTTCTGTTTTTCTGTGATAACTATGAATTGCTGATATGGAGCAAACTCGTTGATTTTGTGTGGAAGTTGGCAAAAAGATGGTAGTATTGTAAAAGAAGAATTTCAATAAATATTAGCAATAGTAACTTCTGTATAGAGTTAGGTGATATATGCAAGTTATCTCTAGTTAAGTGTCTCGCATGCCATCAATATCTGTGAAGTCAAATTCACAACCCGCAAAACAATCAAGGAATCAGAAACTCAACCTATAGTCTAGAAGGAAGAGGTATATCTACTAGTTGGAAATGATCGCAATAATGATCAAAATATCTTAATTCTAGGACATAGCAGCAAGATCCGAGTCGATATAATAACTCATGTCGTGTAAAGAGCTGCTCTAACACTACCCTATATGAAGCATTCGAAAGAAATTCCGTCAAATATAATAAGGATCTGCGCCTAAAAGCTACACAGAAAGAGCCATAGACACATGCGGGAATAAATAAAACAAGAATAAAGAAAACAACTTAAATGCCGATGCAACGTGTACGTCTTCATACTTTCAATTGTCACTATGATTCATCATGATTCATCACTTTCACATTATTTACTTCTCAAATAACAAATATTCAAATCAGCTAAAATCATAACATTTAAGTGAGGCATTCAGCTACGAAATTATTATTAAATTGATGCTTCAAGTAAAATTAAAGCAAGATACCAACATTCCTCCTCATGATACCATATATATAAATAAGCCAAAAGGCCAGCTACTAATACAAGAAAGCCACTACTAATACACCAAATCTACCAGACTCCCCTAGTCAAGTCAAGCAGATTGCCAAAAAATGACAAGTGACACGTCACGTTTATTCTCAAACCAAGCCGAAAAAAAAAGAGTCCAAAATACATATAAAAGCAAAGTCCTGATTCCCAACCAAGCACCAAGTCTGCTGAGTAGCTCCTCCACTATGCCCAGAGTTATACGTGATCCATGTCTCGCATAGAAACTCCTCTACTTGGAACTCCTCCACCCTTCCCTCCATAATGCTCATATTCCTAGAGCTTCAAAGTGTGTTTCATGCGATAGTACTGTCGTCCTTCTACCGCCCCTATAACTCCTGTTCATATGGGGTTTCTGTCCATTTCCGTGGTTGATATAGTAATAGCGCATAAATTGAATGTGAGCACCAGTTTAGTCCTGATGCTGTGAAGAAAGAAATAATAAAAGGCTCTGGCGTGCGGAGGTGTTAAATCGAGCCAAGGAAAAAAAAATTGTGTCTGGTCAGTTGCGTTGGTAGCATGAGGAGAGAACTGAATGTAGCCCCTCCACTTCTCAATGCGTCCGCTGAGAAAGAATAGAATTGAAGCCGCGTCTTCTGCATATATAACAGCATAGAGGTATATGCTAGTATGGTAGCGTCTACCATCATCATACTTCAGCCCCTCCGATTTCTTCTCTAAAACGTATACCGCCTTCAACGTTGATGCCACTTTGTACCCAAGGCGAGGCGAATACTTGCTGCAACGTCCAGCGGCTTCGCGCACGCTTGAGAAGGCCCTCTGTGATGTACATGGCGTCAAGTAGGCCCCGCTCTTTGAAACGGGCTTCATTGCCTTCATGATCACCGTCTTCGCCTCCGTACTCGATCCAGCGCCACTCGCCCCTTGCGATCCGGTGGCTCTTTCGACTACGCATTCTATGAGAGTCGTTCATGCCCGGAGGAGGATCAAATGGGAGCCGAGATTCGAGGAGGGCATAGAGAAGCACACCGAGTGACCATGCGTCAGTAGCACGCCCGTCGTAGGGCTGGCCCATGATGACCTCGGGAGCGGCGTAATCTTCAGACCCACAGCGCGTCTCGAGCTTCTCATCCTCAGCAATCCGTCTTGATAGGCCCAGATCAGCCAAAGCAATAACTGAGTGCGGGTACGTGCTCCAATTAACGGATGGGTCTGCAAGCTCGTTGGGGGTAAGATTGACAAGAACGTCTGGGGAACAAAAGAATGTTAGTAATGTTGCCGCCTCTCTTTGATTCAAAACAAAGCTCAGCAGAACTTACTCTCCAGCTTGATATCACGATGGACAATCATTTGTTCATGGAGATATTTCACAGCACCGACCAATTCGGCAAAGATCCTTCTCATGAGAGGTGGCGTCAAGAGCTTTCGGTGGGTCGTAGCGATATCAAATAGGTCTCCTCCAGGGGAGTAGGTTAGGACGAGGATTGCTCTCGTAGGTTCTATGTTCCACGCCTTGAGGTCGACTAGACTAGGATGATGTATGCCCTGCATGATTTCCAGTTCTCGCTTGAGACTCATCTCAACGCGTTCTTCGCTGGCCCCCCCTTGAGGACCATGCTCGCACACTTTGATAGCGACCAGTGTCTTCCGATCAAGTGGGGGATCTGTCACGGCAGTGGTATTTCCTAAATCGGCGGTGAGATGCTTAGGCTGATCCATCTGACTGGTAGCCAATACGACTCTACTAAAGGTGCCTTGACCCACAGTTCGTACTGAGCGCCAACGTCTCCGTTTTCGATCGTGGCGGTCAAAAGCTTCGAAATATTCATATCGTGATGCTGATGCGGCATCATTCGAATCCCTGGAGGACTCGCTGGGGGGAGGTGTTGGCGGTTTTGCAACATTAGGGGATAGGCCGCGTGATTCTGCTAGGTTTTGCTCCCTTTTCATTTGTGAACCTTGAGAATCAGGTTTCGCGTGAGGGCCAGATACCGACACGATCCTCTTGGGAATGGCGGTGGGATCTGGCGTTGTATATTCACTGAGGCTTCGATTTCTTGTATGAGGTTGAGATTGAGATTGAGCTTGAAGTTGTTGCGATAGTTTGGGCAACGGCTGACTAGCCTCGTCATTTTCGGTTAGGCTTACATATACTTTGCGTCTCGAGGAAGAAGCGGCCGCATTGGAGCCCTTCATTGGACCTATCGGGGCCCCCATGGAGGGCAAATCTTCACCAACACTGCTTAACAAACTGCGATGTTGAGGTGGGGATACAGAGCCCACTACCAGTCTCTTCCAGGGCCCCGGGGATTCTCCTGATAAAAGAGGGCTGGGCAAAGGTGTCACGTCCCCCATTGCAGTAATCATAGGGCTTGAGATGACGCTGCTAGTACCGCTAGCAGATCCAATTGAATGCGCAAGGGCAGCCCTAAGACTTGGGGTTCGCGTCAGCAGACGAATGCTGCTAGATGATGTTTTGTGATTCAAAGGCGTGGGGATACGGATGGGCGACAGGCTCGTATGACCAGTAGGAGACTCGCGATGGTAGAGGGAAGGGGAAGCTGTGGGAGAAGAGGAAGATGCAACGTTGGTCGAAATGCGGAGCGATGAAGAGGCATCGTGACAAGAGGCGCCAGGGTCTAGAGCGGCTCTGCCCCGACGACCAGCATCTTCAAATGGAACAGATTGAACTGGAGGTGATGGAGCAATGGTTGTAGCCCGGAAGTTGACAAAGGACATCGGAGAATTACAACTGGCGGTTGCGGTTGCGGTTGCGGTTGCAGTTGCGGTAGCTAAGACTAATTCGTCATCTGGAACAAAAGCTGATGTGTTGTTGTGCTGGTTGGTGTCGAGTCGGATCTCGGAAGGACAGCCCGAGCTTGGGGTGAGGTTTAGATTCTCAGAGCTTGAGGTCGAGGGAGCATGGGAGCCATCGTCGTAGGGGATCGAGGTCGAAGTTGACGGTCGGAAAAAAGAAGCGTTGCTCATGGCTGGACAGTTCTGCGGAAGCCCTGTGTCGAAGATGAGCATCCACCAATCGGACTCATATCAACCAGAGCCTGGGCATATCCAAGGCTTGTCACGTACGTCAAGACGAGCGCTGAACGGAGGCTGAAGACGCCGCGTTCAATGTTCAATGGCGCTGTGGAATCCCCGTTCAATAGAGGGTATAAGGGAGAGGCGAAAATTATTCAGGGCTTCGGCTTTGTGCTGAAGACGCAGATAAGGCACGCGGTTCTGCCAAGCAAGGGCGTCGCGAGGGAGACGGATCGTCGCGGAATGAGGGGTTTGGCAGGGCAAATCAAGAGCTGCGCTCTCCTATAAGGGTTCAGGTAACATCTAGGGCTTCTGTGCTGGGTCGTTGCGGACGTTGCGACGTCGGAGAATCACCGCTGCCGAATGCTGGAGGAGATGCAAAGCTGGTGAGTCGAGGATCGTTGTCGCGAAGGAGTCAAAAGCCATTCCGACGACGTTGGTCCTGTCCGATCCCACGGCAAGCGCCTGGCTGGACGTTCCGGGTACAAGCGAAGCGCATGACATGCCTGCGGGCCTGCTCCCTGTTCATGTACAGCAGCGTGTAGCAGGTACAAGGTCCCCACCCGCTGCCGTAGGGCGAGCACAAGGTGGGAGATACATGGGGCTACAAGGCCTGCACTAGCCCGAAACAGGCCGGGCGATACGTTACATAAAAGTACTTTGGCTGTGGTGCTGCAACCTCAGGCCCAATCAAAGGCCTTGCTGGCCCCCCAGGCGGATTAATGAAATGAAATTGATTTCTAGGTGCCCTCTTGGTGCCTCTGGATTTTTTTTAAAGGTGGCCCGAGAAGAAATTTGGAAAAAGGGGGGGCTTGATTCAAACAGGCAGCAGGAAAGGAAGCATCGAATCATGCCAACATGTGATGTGTATACTTTAGTAGCCGGAACCTATCGTGGTTCCATTCCTGAGATCTCAAGTACATTCTCGGTGCTACAAGTATCATCTTTCGCCATAACGTCATACGCTCACCAGAGCCAGAACGTGCATCGGCTTTGGCGAACAAGTGGACTCATGGGAAAAGCGGGGGTTGAAAACCGCAAAATGGTTTGGAGCCACTAATCGCAAGGATCCGTTCATTCATTCGCTCGTCTCATCTCAAGAGGAGCTTTAACCCGGACCCTCCACGTGACAAGATCCCGGCCGTGTGGCTCAATGGCAGAGCGTCTGACTACGATTCAGTATATCAGGAGGTTGCAGGTTCGACCCCTGTCTCGGTCAACGATATAATGGTTCCATTTTGTGTGGAATTTGTTTATCTTTTTTTCTCAGCTTGTCAACTACCAGCTCGTAATGTTCTTGTAGCAGTTGGCCCTGCAACTCAGCCACAGTTCAATTGGCCGTGTGGCTCAATGGCAGAGCGTCTGACTACGATTAAGTACATCAGGAGGTTGCAGGTTCGACCCCTGTCTCGGTCACAAGATCGATTCCAATTCTACGGAAAGGGACTTCATTTCTTTTTGTTTCGCCTTCTTGTCGCCTCTATTGTGGAATTTTCCGTGCGGGTTGCCTTTTTCGGCAAATGAATGCATGTCTGGGTTATGCTTTTGGTCACAGGTTCAAAAAGACCAACACTAAACGCCATGATAAGCGTCTTTGGACAATCAAGCGATATTGGCAAATATAAAGTAAAGGACAAGGTCTTTCCGGGCTAAATTACCGATTGCCAGCACCCATGTCTTCAAGAACCGTTTATGGAAAACTATGGAGTACATCTTAGCATTGATGTACAGTACGAGTACTAACGACGAATCCTAATGCTTGGCATAGAGCACTAGTACGTCCTGTTTGGACTTGAGAGCTGTGATAAGCCAGGGCCCATAAAGCGCACGTGAGATCCAACCGAGCAAGATAGACAGTCTAGACTGCTTACCTGAAGATGTGACGCATGACGCCCTGCGAGAAGTACGCAGCATTTCAGGTGAGAATGACTAACAAGGTGTTGTTAGCCAGCCGTCTCGAGTAGACTAGGTACCGTCTTTGGAAGGAATTGGAATAGCATCATTATGTAGATCGTGCTCTGCCTAAGGATCAGACTTTGCTATGCTAACAAGTTGATTTAAAGTACTGTATGTGGTTCTGAGCAATTGGAGCGATAAGACAACTCAATGGTGGATGGCAGGATATACTCGTAGGTACCTGGTGGTGTAGCGCTAGTCTTAATAAAACACAAGTACCGGATACAGTGAGCTTTAATTGATTCGAGCCGTGCCCCACGTCTCAACGCGTCAAGTCGCGTCTCTCCACACTCTACCATTCTCAACGCAAACCCGTCAAGCTTCAACATAGCCATAATCTGAAAATACAGTGCAGTGCAGTGCAGTGCAGTGTCGCAACCATGATGCGGCAAGATTACAACAGAATCGACCCAAAGCGGCGAAACATAGTCGACCACCGAAAGAAGCAGTTTGCGACCCCCCAGTTCAAGGACACGCAGTATCCTCATCGCTTGAACTTTTACGCAGATGCGCCGACAGCAGACATTACGCTCGAGCAGTTCGAACAATGGGCCATTGATCGACTAAGAGGTAACGAGAAGCTACTCTCGTTTAATGCTACATGCAGCATCTGACATTTCATAGTTCTGGCCGAGCTCGAGGCCTGCTCCTTTCGCAACCGATCGCCAGCCGAGACGGCATCTCACATGAAGCCCATAATCGACAAATATCTTCCGCTCGACTCCAACAGCTCTAGCAATACGGAGCTGTTTTCACAACGGCAAAAGGACCACTACAGCCATTTTATCCTGAGGCTGGCTTTCTCTTCAACTGAAGATCTCCGTCGGAGGTTTTCTCGAGTCGAGACGACGCTGTTTCGAATGCGATTCAATAGCGATGACTTGAGTGAGCGGACCGCATTTGTATCCAACTTGGATCTTGACTGGTGGGAGCCCGTGACGGATGACGAGAAGAGGCGGTATGGCGCCGAGCTAGCCGCCATGGTCAGTGTAAAGAAGATGAATGCCGAGGACGAGATTTGGTTCAAGGTAGATTGGGAGCGAGTGCCTGATCTAGTGGAGAGCCGACGGGTGTTTCTGAAAGCCGGAAAGGCATACGTGCCTGGGCGAGAGCAATTGAGTATGGTGGTGGCGGAATTTACCAGCCGGCTTGAGAGGCAACTGGAGGTGAGTCAAGGTTCTACATGCAGCAAACATTATCGAATCAATCAAAGCTAATGTAGTGTTTCTTGCAATTAGCTTACGGCCCGAGCTCTGCCGCGTCTTGACGAAGATGACAGGTTAACGCCAATCCTTAACCATCTCTCCAAAAACTTCATCACTCCCGATGCGACTTACATGTCTGGGTCAACGGCACCTGCTGGTGCTCAATTCTCGGCTGCCAACGTCGACAATCTTTCACAGCATTTCCCCGCCTGCATGTCCAACCTCCATCGATCCTTGCGTCGTGATGCTCACCTTAAACACTACGGTCGTCTCCAATACACCCTGTTCCTCAAGGGTATTGGCCTGAACTTGGAAGAGTGCCTCATGTTTTGGCGGAGCAGCTTTCACAAGGTCACAGATGATACCTTCAACAAGGAATACCGATACAACATTCGTCACGCATACGGCGATGTTGGCGGAGATACGAATCGACGAGGCGGCGGATATAGTCCGTTCAGCTGTCAGAAGATTCTGACTGAGCATCCCCCGGGGCCTGGCGAGGCTCACGGTTGCCCCTACCGGCATTTCAACTTGGACAACCTGAGCACTTTGGTACAGGCCATGGGAGTATCGGATAGGTCGGTGCTGCAAGGAATTAAAGAGGACAAAGATAACCAAAAGTTTCACATGGCATGCAACCGGTAAGTTGCCTAATCTGGACAATATATCTAACTATTACGGAGAGCTAACTCGACTGTTCTAGCGTGTTTGAACACCTACACAAGGCCGAAATTAAAAAGGCCAAGGATGAGAGCATCATGACGTCCAACCAGCTCGAGACAATTGTGCATCCCAACGAGTACTTCAAGCGAAGTTACCTGCTGAAGAATCTCGGCAAGGAGAGTGAGGTGAAGATGGAGAGCTAAATGGCGCCTTGTGTCGCGCTCAACTCATGTTGCGTAAGGGGACATGCGAACGATTACATGATTGGTATGGCGGCATAGCTCACAGTATCATACGTCCTTGAGTTATGTAAAATTTTGTTAAAAGACGAGGCATTTGGGTAGGATGAAGTTAATGGGCGTTTTTATCGAACTGTATCAAAACACGAAGGAATGAAGGATATTACTAAGAGAATATTGCATTAAAGTTGTATGTATTGCGACGAAGTAGATAGCTTCATTTATATAGAAGCCAATTATGATTTCCCATCATCTTAGTCCCATGCTGCTGTTCCATTTCTTGCAAGGCTATTCCAACAGGTCAAGACATCCGTCTTATCTGGATCAGGACAGTCATCTACCAAATACAAAACTCGTAGATTCTAGAAGCATCCCTTTTCCCAGATGATTTTATTTCTTCGTCTTGAATCGATCTTGTGGAATACTGCAGTTGAGTTGTCTTCTCTAGGACGCCATTTCTTCCATAGAGATTTCTTTAAATCGAAATAAGAAAAGGTTTCTTGATGTTAAGACGCATTGGCCCTTGAGTATAAGTCATCCAGTTTCGTTAACTGGTTCTCTTGGCCTCTATGCATCAGCAGTTCCAGGTTCCCGAGGTGCTGCTAAAGGACGGCCTTGAATCCAAGTTTCAGCCCGTATACATCCCGTATTAGAGTCAATTTCTCAGGGTTAATACAAAGCAAAAAGTTACTGAAAGATAGCAGCGCTAGAAATTACTACGAGTTTAGCATTGGCTCATTGCGCGTCCAACATAATCATCGTCTTGATGGCATTTTCCATGCCGCGTCTATTAAGCCTGACTCTTCCACACTGTCAATGCCATCATCGCCTACAACTCTGTTCTCATCTTAACTCTTCTGGTTTACAAATCGCTACAACCTCGAGCACCACGTGCTCTCCCTCCACCACTACTCTCTGTATTGTGATGAAACAGATTGCTTCGCTCACAAAGAAGCCAATCGTGATTTCCATCATCTTAGCCCTTATATTTAATAATTTCAGAATTGATCTGACATGTACATACCTTGAAATACTGATTCCACTTTCTATCTTTTCATTATCTGGCAAATTTAGGAGCCTTGTTGCTGTTAACGGGCTTGATAGCTGTTGCTAGATCTAATAGCTGTTGGTACCTGTCAAGTAAACAAGCTGCTAACATGTAAAGTTTATTACAAAAATATCACTTGGTAAGATTTATTATTGCTATTGAATGCTGTGTAATGCTTTTAGAGGATCAAGCAGTCGTATAAATGGTGGAATCTAACAACGGCCCTTTCTAGAAACACCCTTCACGCGCGCAAGTTATACATAGGGCAATATGTTCAAGCGATAGAGAGCACAGTATCATACGTCCTTGAGCTATGTAATAATAGAAGCATTTAGGAAGGATGAAGACATGAAGCGCTCTGCCCGACGGTATTAGGATATGGAGGACACTGTCAAGGAAACATCCCCAAACACCATAAACATTGTTGATGCCAATCAAGCCGCACCTATCGAGTCTGACTTTCTCACAGCGTCATTGTCATAACCTTCTGCAACTCTATTCTCGTCTCAGCTCGCCTAGTCTACAACCCACAACCCACTACAACCTCGAGCCCAACGCACACTCCCTTCTTGTCTCTTCTCTGCCCAGACCCCCTACGCGAGCTAAGGTAAGCGACCCGTTGCGGAACAGCTGCTAATGATGTAGGTACTACCGTGGGCGTTTGGGTTCATGCACGCACAAGCCGGTTTTAATGATGTATTATAGCGGTACCTACATACCGAAATTCATGCATCATCTCATCATGATCGACGACAGAAGAAAGACCCTGGGCTCGGAAGATAAAATAGCCTAGACATACGCCCTGATGTGTACGATTCAGGCGCCCCGATTTAAAGATTGAGGGCGTGGGAAGGGCCTTTTCGGGATGGTGGGTTTTGGGTTTGCTTGGTTAGAAACTGAGGGCGGAGGAAAAACGGGAAGCGAGCTTTGGGGGATCCGGAGATAGTTCGTAGTTTAGTCGTCTTGTTTAATTAGACGTACGTTGATACGGCTACGAGTCATTCGATTTAGAGAGAGACTCGCCCGAGGAGTTGTGTTATTCTGAGGCGGTCAGTGTACTTCGTATATGGAATCACAATGCGTGACTGTTTACAAAAAAAGGTATCCATAATGCAATTTTTTCAGCGCAACAAGGTTGATGCTCTATTCGCCTAGTTGACAATTACCGCTTTTCCCGCTCCTCCGTTCTCATCAAAACGTCCAAAACGGGTTTAAAATAGATAGAACCTCAGCCATTCTGCACCGCTAAACAAGGAACATGGTGGGTGTCCTCAACCAACCTTGTAAAAAACCTGCAGAAACAAAGCCTCAACGCGTTTATCAAGACGAACTACTACTACCCGTTTGCTGCAATACGGAGACTTTTTTTTCCTACGTACTTTTCACGTTATCGTGAAAGAAAAACGAGCAAGGGTCTAATAGCATCAGGCTAAAAAAAACCGCTGCACGATGATATCAGAGCTACGAAGGAGGGCGTGCGCGGGTAAAAACAGCTTGGAGCGGGAAACAACAAGGGTTAGCTTGGTGAGCGATGACGACACTGGGCATATGGGATGGCAGGGGAAAAGGGAAGAAGGTCTTTGGATTTTTCTTTTCTTTTTAGCTGCTTTTGTATATACAAAGTACGGGGATATGTGAATGCGTAGCTGTGATGGGTGTTGGCTTCTGATGGATTTGAAGCTATACTGAAACAAGACTGGGCATAGTAGCAAGTGGTCATCAAGGAGATACTGCTCCGTGCTGCGATGTTCATTTTCGCAACGTGATGCATATTATGTCTATAGCGAAGCGCGAAGTAGCAACACACGCCCGAGCAGGTTTTGGAAAAATGAGACAGATCAAAATCGAGCGTTGAGACATGGTGTTGGAGGTTGTGTCGATGGCTCGATCGACTAGGGCCGTAGTGCATGTCCGTTGGGCGTGTTCTCGTTATCGGGATCTCGATGACGGGTGGGTTCTTTGTCTAACTTGTACCAGCAGCATGTAATCTATCTGTGGATTCCCAAGAGACAAAATAGAGGAGAAGAAAAAAGGAGTTTCATGTTTACACCCCATGCGCATAGCTGAGCGCAGAGCTGCACTTTGTAAGGCACACATTGCATCATTAAGCGGTGATGGTTGGGACCAAAAAAAGTCTGGGGTTGAGCGAGATGGACAGGGCAGAGGCACGTCAGGCTGTCCGGCTTATCAGCCAATGAGGTCGACGACTCGCTCTGATACGATTCATGCAGCTGCTGCGAGCTCCTTGGTGAACCATCATGATACTGTCAGGGGAGGGGACCCTGGGCTGCGGGCTGGAAGACAGCTGAGGCCAACGGTTTTTGTGAGCGCGTGTTGGAGCTGAGGGCATTTACAAATACAAGGTCAGCATACGAGGCGGGTTTAGCGGCTTACAGGATTCATCAGCCTTGCCTGTATTGTACTTGTAATCCGCTCTCCATTGCCGGCAGATGATAGATAGTACAAACATGCCAGTATACACCAATATTCGGTGTACACGCACTGTTTGATACGAAGTACACAGAAGGAGAGAATCCATACTCCAAGTAGTACGACGCCAAAACCCCCTCTCATGTGAGAGATGCCATCGTGAGAGACCGAGACATGCTCACCAGCAATCCTCGACGCGATGTGACGTGTATCTACCAACAAGGGACCGCCAAGATGCGGGGGAAAGGTGCATGCGGTTGCGACACAAGGGGAACGCAGCAGATGCGGGATGCGATAGTAGGGTCTCAGGATTCGTCCTCCCAATACTACTTACTACCTACGACTAATACTACGACTAATACTATCCCACTAGCAGTAAGTGGTGGTGCCGGTACGTAGGTATGAAGTACGCAAGGCAGTGCCACTGGCTCCGTGACTTACATGCACACTCCTCCCATACACAGCATACTACTACTGTAGTAGTAACGCTTCATAAATGCAGTATTCTATTATTACATTATTATTCGCACCATCAGCCGACGGCAAACGCCATACCATCCCCCCCCCCCAGCCCTCTTACACCAAAGCGCCCGCGCGCCATCACCACAGCATCATAACCCATGACACGAGATGACGATTGCAAGGGGGAGACAACAAAAGCCGTTACTGCACGGAGTACCCATGTATGTCGCCAAATATACTGCCCTCTTAGAGAGCATTTGACAAGGCATTAAAAGCGGTAATAGCCGTTCCTTGGTACCGAACGTGATGAGAAAAGGGATCTAAAAGGCGGTAGCGGACGATCCCCCAAGTTGGGTCCCCCCCGATTGTTGTTTCTTTTCTCTTATTTCCCCCCCTTTCATGAACCCCAGCTTGCTCTACATGCAGGGCGTGCAGTGAACACGGGAGAGCTGTGCTTGATAGGTGATTATTAGCTTCATTGTGTCCCATAACTGTACTATTTGATGATTGCATATCCATCCCATGTCCTGCTCCTGCTCCTGCTCCTTCCATGGCTTATCTCTTTTTTTATTATTATTATTCCCGGCATCGTTAAGGAGTATACTAGTAGTATCAAATTTACCAGGAGCGGTACAAAGTGCTGTTTTTGATTGTGCTTCGGCTTCCCAGCCAATAGAAGACCGTCTTTTCCGAGGGAGACCCCAGACCACGGAGCTACTCCATATTACAGAGTTAGAGCAAATGCAGTTGGCTTTGCCGCGCACAGCGCTCGGAAAATCCCACAGCTGGCTATTACTGGCCACTTAATCAGCATCTGCTTGGAGCAATATTGGTCCAATGCGGAACTACTCCATGCAGAAGCACAGTACAGCACAGCACCGCACATATTGCCTTACATATATACTGCTTCAAGTAGAAAGGAGGCTGGGCCTGGGGGTTCACATGACCTTGGGCATCTACTCCTCATCTCTTCCCCCTCTCAGATCCCTTTCTGCCTCTAATCTCCAAACACCTTGTTGGTATAGACGGAGCTTTCCGCTTTTTTTCTTCTCCAACTGTTCCCGGAAGTATCCCGGAGATGCTGCCATCTCGCGCAGCGAACATGTGCCCTTTACCGCCAGACATTGGCCGCCACTATAATGCCACGATGCCCTGGGGCCGGCATTCTTTACTATCTTTGCCATTTTGTACGTGAAGCAGGGCAAAAGAAGGACGGTTTAGGTAGTAATCGTGAGGAGTTCTCATCCCTGCTTCTCGCTTCAAGCCCAGAACTCGAATCCCCAGAGGGCCGCGTATACCCTATCTCCCGCCGTCGCATCCAAACGCCACAAACTTGAAGTGATCTCCATCTAGTTTCAGGAACAAGCGGCTTCGCTTCCTCCAAGCGAAGGCGGGAAAAAAAAGAATTACCCCAAAAATCCAAAACATGCAATCCCTCATGCCACCGTAGACGGGAACAAATAGTGTCCTCGGAGCTTAAACAGTTATACCGCCTTGACTCCGAAGAATGGAACAAAGTGCCGCTTCAACATATCCATCCCCCCCTCGCTCATCGAGAAAACGCCCTCCTTGTATGCGTGCATCTCCCTTCTCCGTATTCCCGCGAATGCACGCCTCATTATTCCTCGCATAAAACCATATCCGGTTCCTTCTTTCGGAGTAGCTTAACCCCGCTCGCTCCGCGGAATACTATCAAGCTGTTACAATCTCCACGGTTAGGATGCCGAACTGGCTGCAACCTCGCCGTGCTTTCTTACTGGCTAAAATCACTCACTGCATCGGCATGTGTGTTTGCTGAATGCGGTCTTTTTCATAAATGGACCTATGTTTTTTTTTCTTATTACTCTAAAAGGTGAAAAAATGCCTCTCGTAGCATAAATGGTACGATGGAGTCCACATCGTGAAGGGTACCTAGACGGAATGCTACTTCGTAGATACGAGAGTCTTCATAGCAGCAGGGCGCAAAAGCGAATAAGGTGCAATGCTACCTTAGTATGAAAAACATAGCGCCGAGAGAAACACCTGCTCTAAATTATCATACCATCCGATCTACTTACTCCTTGTGTAAACTCGAAACAATTGCAGGACAAGACCACAAAAAAATAGGTTCCACAAATCGATAAATAATATCGTTTCAATGATTCATTCACTCCCTTCTTCCCCAGAGTTTTTTTCGATCCAAACCCTGATCTACACAAAAAACACTCTCTCAGGCAACCGAAAACTGCTAATCTCCCTCACTAGCCTCAGGTACAAGCCCGCCTCCCGTCGCCTTATAATCATGCACCCAACGTGTCTTGATCAACTCCCCCGTTTCAGCCCTTCCTGTAAACAATCTCTCGAGTCAGGAACTGGAGGTATTTTTTACTATGAAGTTTCTCCAAGTGTAGGTGTAGTTAAAAAAAGGGGCAACCTTTGCGAAAATAGGCAAGTATCTACATATAATATCCGCGCATCGGGGTCCCGAGACACGTGGAGAGTTTTGCCTCTTGGGGGAATAGATGTGAAAGTCAAATCGAATGTCACCAAGTTTCTTTGCGACGACATGTCTTCATTCACTTGCTTCTCTCTTATTATGCATAGTGACGATATTCGCAATTAAGTTTGTTTAAAAGACTCCAAAAAAGCCGGTATAATCAATACAAAATGCAATAGAGTTAAATAGTGTTGTTTCTATTCATAGTCAATCAAGATGCAAACACAGCCTCGTCTCACCCAGCCATCCAATGCCAGCCGTTTGTACATGCATTAAATACCACCCTTCAGCTACCCGCATAGATCACGACACCCATCTCTCCCTAAAATCCACATATATGCGCAAAATAATAGCTCCCATCGCAGGCGCCGTTGTATTCAATTAACCCATACTCAATCTCTCGCATCTCTTACTTCGTACAGCGCCTCTTTTACAGCACCTCCCCTATACTGCTAGTGCTCGCGCAGAGAAGACGCACACGCCATCCCATCAAAGCTTCATTAGTTCCCTCCATAAATAGCCCAAACAACCTTCACCGTCCTAATCTTCAAAAGCGCAGAAAAATTAAAGCACAGTAACAAGAACCACGTAGCCTTCGCCTTGCATAGCATTACATCGCAGCATCCTCTGTCTGCTACCCTCACATTCCACAACACACAACGCATAAAAAGTCTATAAACACTTTTGCCTGCATACATGCGTCCATCCATCCATCCATACCCTGTTAAGAAAAGTCCTACGCCGCATGTATGTCTGTCTGTATGTAGGTGCACCCTACGCGACCATGTAGGCCTCGAAAACAAGTCACACCGCAGAATCAACAACACCTGCAAACCTACCTTACCCTTTCTCTCCCCCCTATCAAATTCCGTGTAAATAAATGAAAAAAGAGACGTGTAATAAGGATCCAGCCTGTCTTCATGCAGCCTCGCGCAGCACTTCTGCTGATGAATGAATCAATCCCAGTGACCCGCAATCCATTCCATTCCAATCCAGTTCATCGTCTGTTTCAATGTAAGACAGCGCAAAAAAGTGACAGAGTCTAAACTGCGTCGCTGCTTAAGGCCTATCAGAGCAGAGAGGGTCTAGCCTCGGCTTCGCGATCTGGACCAAGGGACGAAAGTCCACATTCATAGCTTAATCCATTCACAAAACACCACAGAAGATTCACAGAGCATAAAATAAGTTGATAAGTATATGATGCATATAGTTGTATATTGTAGTCATGATAAAATAGTTGCGCATTCTAATACTAAAAAGCATAGGCATTACAGGCCCAGGTGGTATCACTATACTATGTAAAACAACCAAAAAAGTATTCCCGCAGTCTATATCGCAGCGCACAAGAAAACATAGAAAATGCGTGGGAAAAAAAAAAGTATACTAGGCAATGCACATGATGCGACCTCGCGCAACAAGAAGTGAAGAAAGAAAAAATATCCATTATCCCGGCCCCCTTCAATTTCATCCAGTCGTATATGCATAAGGTTGGGACCCTCTTGGCGCGCAGCGCTCATGCAAGGAAAAAAAAAAAAAAAAAAACTTAGGCGCAACAAGTAATGAAGACGTCAGTGGCTGTGCCAAGAAGGGTTCAAAAAAGATAGCCAGGCCACGATGCGTGCCAAGGAAAAGGAATTGGTTTGATCCAAGGCTAGCCTCCAAAGGGCGAGCGACCCCGTCGGAATCCACCCGTGGTCGGAGACGTCTTTGTCGCTGGTTCGGCATCCTCTTTTTTGTCTTGTTTTTTTTTTCCCTTCTTTTTCAAGAGCCCAAGGCTAAGGCATAGACCCTGGTCGCGCATATGAACTGGTAGCACACAGCGTTTTCGAGCCAAACTATTCGTCACTTGCAGCTCGGCGCCGCCTAGCGGTACCCGTCTTTATGCCCCAAAAGGCGGCATGCATAATTCAGCAAGATGGGGGTATCTCAAAGGAACTTGTGCGGAACAAAGGGAAAAAATAAAAGTAAAAATAATAAAAAATCATCGCCATGATCGTCATTCGTAGTCTTTGTTGGTATGATACCCGAGGCTGTGGAGAAGAGAGAGAAGAGATCCCCTCTCTCCGAGCCAAAGAGAGCGAGGTATCGTGGTTCCCAGTTCCCCAGAAGGGTAAGCCCAGTTTCGGCTTAAGCGACCAGTCATAAAATGACCAGGTGCTTGTCGAATGGCCAGTGTCGAACAACGTTTGCCGAAATGCCGCAGCCTCCAATTGGAGGCCCTGCCTGCGGGCGACGTCGCGAGGGCGCGCCACTGATGGCTGGTGCATCGTAGACGAGCGAGACAAGCGAAGGCAGTGCGAGACAAGCGGCACCGGCACCGGCAAAGGCGAGAAAGCGCGATGCGCCTTGTGCACATTCAGGTAGCACCGCATTTGTGTAGATGTAAATGCAGATGCAGATCGCTCAAAACAGAGAACCAAAGCATCAGGGTCTTGTCCGGCAACAGCTCGGTGTGTTCGGTGGGCTTTCTGCTGATTTTTGCTTGGGTTTCTTCGCACTTGTTGTTCCTGTCAGGCCACCAGCCCGGAAATGCTCGTACTGGCAGAGAAACCCCAGCTTCCAAAAGGCTGTGCACACTGCAAATCTTACATCCCATGTGGTTTTGAACGGCCGCTGCATTCCCGGGAATCGCGAATCAGACTATGCCGTATAGAGTGCTGACTGTTGAGCCGGTGCACTGGGTGACGAATCCCATTATTTGGGCGCTCGCGGGGTCGCCCGCTGCGGGAGACATGGGGATGGGATAAACATAGTAACTCAGCAGCCACTGCACAAGGGATCTTCCAGGCAGCGCCCGTTGGAGGGGATCAAGGCCAGGTCGGGATAGATCCGGGAGTGTCCGTATGAGTGACGGGTTTGCTGAAGAGACAGCCAAGAGGCGTGACCTGTGCCGCAGACATTGATGCACAAGACATCTGACCTAAGCCTGAAAGATGCAAGTGAGGGATCGTCTTTGACAGGTAATATTTCATCCAAGGGCAGCGCTGTATAGGTTGATGGCAGAACGGATTTCCACTGTGGCTGGCTCTCGAGGCAGCTGGAAAACCGGCTAGTGACTCTGCAGTGCTACCTGCGAGGCAGCAGGCCAAGGGGTTCGTGGTTGCAAGGAATAGCCGTTAAGAGGACTGCAGGTGATGTATCCGATGTCGTTTCTATGGTCCAAAAGGGGATGGTTCCGTCTATATGCCGTATGCTCGCTTTTCTCAAAAAGGGAAACAATAAAGTACAGTGAAAAGTGGTGTAGCAGCTGAGTATTAGATGATTGTAGTTGTGTGTGTATTGTATGTGTGTGTGGGGAGGAAGTTGTTCGTATATCTCGGGCGTTCTTCATTGTTGCTTTATTTGTATCCCACGAGCTTGGCGCATCGCTCACAGTAGTAGAGGTTGTGAGAGATGCGAACCATGCCGGCTGTGCTTGCGTCGTCCGTCGTTGTGGTCTCGGCGGATCGAGCGCATCGCATACAGCGCAGCACCAGTACGGAGGCGCTGGGTCGAGGGTTGGAGTCCATCCTGGATGGTGACGAAGAGACGCCGGAGGAGGAAGAGGATGCTGAAGCAAAGTTGTGACTGGAGATCAATGCGGCAGCGGGCATCTTTTGGGTGCAAAAAGGTTCAGCTATGTGTGGATAGGTGAAGTCGAAGCTAGATGCTGGAAACGTCGATCTGGAGCAGGCGAGCCGTTGGGTATTATATGCCCGTGTCGTCTTGCGTTCCGGAGGTGTCGGCGGGGTGGCTTAAAATCGCAGCTTGCAGGGTGACGTGACTCGGCCAGGGCTGTGATGTATGCAAAAGCGGCAGGGCGGTAAGCTGATCCTGTGGAGGATGTGAACCAACAGTAAACAGTATTTTGTCTCTGCAGAAGATCAATTTCGTTGTTGTTGGGATTTTGTTGTTTGTTGTGCTTTGTCTCTTTTGTTTGTCTTCTAGAAAGAAGAAGCGTGAAGTGGAAGAGGACGAAAAGGCTTGGTTGCAAACGGTTTATAGTTGTGTAGCGGTCATCGAGCGAGGGATGGGCCTTGATTAAAGTAGTGGTAATAAGGAGGTGGGTTTGGCTGCTGGTGTGGGAGGGTACGAAATATGGTAGGGCCAGAGGGGCGTGTAAGAGCGAAAAAAGGGTTCCAGCAAGGCAACAGGATCCACGCCAGGGTGCGATCGACGATTTGTGGACGGAGTTCTAGGATGACAAGGGATCGGCTGAGGCCGCGTTTTCTGCTCTGCTCGGGCACCGGAGCGGCGCAACGAACACAGAACGTGAAGAGGCGGCCGGGGCGGCTGGTGCGGGCGTGTGGATTCAGCATGTGCCTGTGTGCAGTTTCAGAGTGTGTCGCCGTTACGCTCTATTGGTACAAGTGCGCTGTCTCTGCGAAATGAAGCCATCTGGGCGTCAATGTGACTTTCTGTTGCGAGCGAGACCTGCATGTGCGATAGTTGCATGAAGCCGACAACGGGCCTCTACAGCATAGTACGCCGACGGTGTCTCTTCTCATCTCTTTTTTTTATGAAAAAAATGCACATGCTCGTACATACCTGGATAGCCAAGCAGGCATCCTCCTCGCCTATGCTTGTCCGGGCATCCAGATCGCCATTCGCAGCTGGGCAAACAGACAAGGCCTTGCGCGCTACAGTCTTTGGCACAGGCCCCAAGGATTATGAAGATAGGGGGGTTCAGCTGGAATACGGGATAACTGCAAGCTAGAGAAGGCTTAGCAAACGGGCCAGGGGGGCGTGCACAGCTCAGCATAGCCGGGAAAACGGGCAGGGGCGGGGGTGCAGTAAACTGTGGCATAGCGTTTATGTGCATATGCAGGATACGAGTTCCCTCTAGGCGCTGCGAGGGCACTGAAAAAAGAAACATTGAATCCAGAGCTTCAGGGCGTTGTGCTAAGCTCCAAGACCACTTTTTTGGGGGCGTGCGTGGGCGCTGGAACCCGGCCTGTCTGGCATTTCGACGGCTTGGTCCACTACGAAGTTTTTTTTTTTTCCTTTGCCCGACAATTTACAGATATGAGTAAGGACCATGGAACCATCCGAAATCTGGATACCTAAAAGGCACGTTGTATGCTTCGGGCTCGAAGGGTTGTGGATTCCGATTCACATTGTTGATTTTTTCAATGGTGGATCTGACAGGGGGATGTTTGTCAAAGAGAAGGAATACGCAAAAGAAACAGAAAGGAAAAAATAACAATACGTAGCTTAAGCTGTCACCGTTCTTTGCCTCACTACGGAGTAGTTAGCCAGAAACTAACAAAGCTGTCAGCCGATTTTGCCGTTCGTTGGCCAGACGAGCACGGGAGGATTCGAGAGCTGTGACAAGGCTCGCAACACCGATGGCCGTCAAAGCTCCGAAGAGTCTATGCATGTCTTGGGATTCCGACCCTTTACGGGAGGTTTTACTCAGCTAAGCTTCTGTCTCGCAACGGGCCCCATGCTGTTCTGGGCAGCTTTGAGGGTAGCTGGACAAGCCGCCTGGTCCGAGACCTGTTAGGTGCGTGCAGCAATAGGCTGCTTTCCTTTGGTGGCTGTACACACACACGATGGCGTCCATCTGCATGCTTGGCGGCAAAAAGCCAAGATTGCTCCGAGGCAGTGGTCCCAAAAAAAGAATAACAAAACACGCAACCCAGCCCGCAGCACGCAAGACGTGACGACGACCAAACCAACTAGGAATGCCAAGTGTCATGCAGAAACTGTTGCGGTGCGCTCTAATTAGACGGAGCGGAACGTGCATTTCATTCATGATACCCAAAGGACTCAAATTGAAACGTTCGAATGAGAACCATACGGCGAAGCAACATGCCAGCGAAGCTCGTTCCATCCCTGGCCACGAACCCTAAGCAAACTAGGGACATCCTAGAGAAGAAGAAAAAAAAAAGCTGCCTGCCAGGTAACCGCAAATTCATCCCAACATGCTCCGTGCTCAAAAGCTGCCCAACTCCAAAACGCAACGCAAAGTTCTTTGTTGTCTCGAATGTTAATGCGCCGCAAAACGCCACTCTATTGGGATAGTGTTGCGTAGCTCAAAACTGTAATGGAGAATTCCTGCCCAATGCCGCGCGTTGATGTACAAAAAAGAAAGAGAAGAGAGGAAAAAAGGCTCGGCCAACGGAGGCTAGACACTCCGCCGAGAAATAAGCCACAAAAATAGAGGGCTTACTATACTAGCATGTGCGAGTACTCGTATGAGAATCCGTTACAAAAAGGTGCTTGGACGGTGGATCACGATTGGAATTTTAGCTGAGGAGGATCCGACACAGGGCAAGCTGACGCGCAGCAGTTCTCAAAGAATCTCGGGTCGGACAACCGTCCGGTGACCCGGAGCTGTTCTCAGCATTCTGGAGACGACTACTCCGTAGACGACTAAAGATCGAAGGATAATGACACTCCGCGGCCCTCAAAAACTCTTACCGGTAGTAGCACTACTAACATCGGGCACCCGTTCTCTCATCCACATCGGCTATCGGAACAGTCCACGCGAGATATTTTGTGCATAAGGAAACAAACTCTAGAAGGAAACGAAAGGAAAAAAGTTCCAGAAGGTCACAGATAAATGAAAGGGCCTTGAAGGAATGGATAGTCCCCCCTTCTCACTCTCACCTGCAATTAAGATGAGGCAGCGAATCGGTGGCTACGGGCTCCGTTTTGTGGCCCAGCTGAGCTACGAACTTTTTTTATGGTGCGCTGTTTCGAGGCAATAAGAATCCCATTGAATCTAGGCAATGAAAATTGGAACCAGGGCGACGCCCAGCGTGTTTCAGATTTCCGCGATGGCGCTACGCTCGAAGCAGTAGGGCAGCGAAACGGAATTGCTGCCGTTGTGATTCCGTTACCGCAGGAGCGTATTTCGTATGCAAATACCAAAGTCATTGCATTTGTCGCTGACCTCGGATTGTTGCATACCTCCATACCTTACCTTAGTACTAGTAGTACTACAGTATTTTCTTAGTGCATGCCACAGGGCTGGCCACGTCTTGTGTTCTTGTGCTTGTGCTTCGGCAATGTCTCAGCCAGTAATAATACCTGCACCACCATGGTAGTATTTACGACCGCAAAGCAGATGACTCATCTCCTGCTGGGATTCCCCCCCCCCCCGCAAGGCGTCTGATTCATCGACGCCGCGCTGACTGGCTGTTGAGGCTGGCTGGCTGTTGAGATGCACGCTTTGAACCAAATCCCCCATGCGTTCTGGTGCAGGCTTACGCACATATGACTGAACAGGTACGAGAAACGGAATTTGGCTGCCTCCTTGGACGAACATACACACTAGCCCCCCCCTGGGAACACAAACAAACAAGGCAAATGCACAGCAGGGAAAGGGAAAGGAACGGTGAGCCCATAATGGCATGGCAGATGGGCGCGAAAACGGTTGGATGCCCATCCTCCAATCCGCTGGCAGTAAGGCATGCGGAAGCAGCACGAAACGAAACGTCTCCCCCACGTCACTATGATTACAGGCTATGTCCTGCTTGGTGAGTTTGTGTTTTAGTTCCTGCAGAGACGACTCCATCGTCAGCCAGTCAACAGCCATTGGCTGTAAATGCAGCATATGGGTTCCTTTGATGACCCTCACCCTCTTTACCAAGTATTAGGCTATAGCGTCCAGTGAGAAAAGGAGATGCATGTTTCTGCCCTCTCATCACCCAGCACTCTCGCTCTCATTTGCCCTGTTATCCTCAACATCGTTGTAGCTCATTCTCCTTAGCTGGCTAGCGCCATCGGCAGCTCCTTGATTTCCTTGCAAATCTCCGATCCCCAGCCCCTGGGAGAGCTGGGCAGAGGTTCCAGTCCAAAGCCTGTTTTTCTGCTGTAAGGCGTCGTCGCAGTGGTGGCCGCGTTTGATGGCACAGGATTAACGCCGTTCCAAGACATTGATTGATTACGGTGGGGTCGACTCTCCTGATCTCGGTTTTTTACGTTGATTCGTATTCACTCGCCACGTTTGTTCTCCAGTTTTCATCTTACAAACGGTTTCACCCTGGACACACGGACACACACATCCCTCCGTTTACTCCTTGTGCCTTTCCGTCGTACGACGTGGCCAAGTGGCTTGCTGAGTTCGTTGAATCCAGCCTCAGAGCTTGGACCGTTTGACTTGTCAGTTTTCATTTTATCACAAGGCGGCCCGGACACGGGGAGGGAGCCTCTCAGTCATCCTTTACAGCAGCTGTCGTCCATCCTCCTCAAGCCACCATGCGTGCAATGACCAATCCGTTCGTGTCATATGCCATAAACACTGCCCTGACCTCGGCTGCAGTCATTCATGTCTTACTTGTCGTAATGATAATGCTGTTGCCTTGTCGCGGTGCACATCCCGGGTACCATTGCAGAGCACACAGCAACAAGAGGTCACCGCCAAACAAAACAAATCAGCTTTGTCCCATGTAACCTGGATCGGACTTTGCCCTTGGTAGGACTCCGTCGACTGTGGCCCGTTCCACTGGATTAGCTCTACACAGTATTGTCGCTCTCCCTGGAGCATCTCCGCACTGATCGTCGATTTCCAGTTACCGATAGGAAGGTAGCTTGTGGGTCTTGTTTCGAGCAGATCCAGTCTCGCAACTTGCAAATGATCCGACGAGAACATAAAACATACGTTCTCTAAGAAACTACGGGACTGTGTAAGCCAAGTGATTTCAGCAGACTGTGCATCTTTAATGCCTCATTAGGGGCATATGTCAAACAACCCTTTGCGCGTAACCATCGTGCTGCAGGCTAACCCTCCTGATTCATCTCTGCTGGCTCCCGCGACTACTTGTTAATGTCTCAGATGTAGTGCGTGCTGCAGGCTAAAAAAGCTAATTAGCAGGAGGACAGCTGTCTCTCCTCTCTAGGCTGCGGAATAAGTTTGCCGTGTCGATTATCGGCCCCTCTTCTCTACGGAGGATTCAAACCGACCGACGATCAAAAGCCAGCGTTATCAAGATCGCCTACTAAACTTTCGATGTAGCAAATAAACTTTCAGCTTGTAGGCGTCACTCACTCAAAACAAAACAAACCAGCCAAACCTCCCGCTCCTCTAATTTTCACGCCTCGCCACTTGGCATCGAGAATGTGTACGTGCAATCGACGGAGTGGTACTAACTTGGGCGTGCAAAAAGATTAAAAAAAATGCAACGATCCGCAGCCTGCAGTCGTCGCCCTTCGGATAGAATCTTTGAGCCCGATGGACCCTGGCAACTGCAGATATCACGTATTACTCGTAGGTGAACGATGTTACTTGACTCCTTCGACCTCGTGACCAGGCCGAAATACGGCGCGAGTCGTCATGTAGGTCGCGTATCACCGAGGCGCATTGTTACGAGAAGAAATAGTATCTTCTCTGACTCCGGGGCCGTGCCAAACTAAAGCCGTCTTTCCGGCCGGCTTCGGTTGTTCTCCGATATCGAAGGGTGGCTTTCACAAACAAAATCCACCAAAGAAGTCTGTCTGGCTGCTGTCAGCTAACCATCGCCACCGGGCACCCGCACATTAAACTCCGGCATATGAATTCCCCACGACAAAATACTACATGCTATTACTCGGCTTTTGGTGGCTGGCAGGGCTGGGCCCCCCAACTGCTGAGCTAGAATTCTATCAAGGAACCCGACCGAGCCGCGGTGTGCAAACGGCTCCAGATGCAGCTTGGCTGGCTGCGAGCTGCCTGGTCTAGACCTGTCCAGACCTCTCGCTCCCTTATCGCATACCGCCTTTGGCTCATCCATTTGCCATCAGGCAGAGATCCAACATTCCCACATTCGCATACAGCATCCGATCGCATAAGAATCACACTCTCCCTCCGCCAATGAACTGGCCGCATTGGATATTACTTTTTGCTGCGGGCGGGCTTCACGCAGGTTCTCTGCACGTAGGGTCGAGACCGACAGGGCGGCACCAAAGAAAATGAGAAAAAAAGCCACCCCTAACGCACGCTTCCTTTACTCCCCCCCCCTTGGCCTGTGACTATTGAGAGCTCATCTCGCACTATCTACTACATCTACTAATATGCACGAAGGGACCTGGGCATCACGAGGAGGAAAAGATGCTTCCAGGCCTTCGCTGCACAGCCAGGCGGCGGCCGTTGAGACCGACCCCGGGCCTCGCCAAGTCTAGGCCCTTTCAACGGTCGTGGCAGAGTTCTAGGCCAACGGGAATGAGTTGTCAGGCGATATGATGCGTCCCATCCCATCCCGCTCTCCCGCCTTGCTTGAAAGAGGCCGGACGCTATTGAAGGGCCACTCAAAGGAGCGTTAGGCTCTAGTAATTTGTAACTTTTGCTTTTCATGCCAATTGGCTTGTGGCCGGCGCTTCGCCCAAACCCTAGGCTAGAAGGGCGGAAAGAAACTTTGGCCAACCTTCTAGCCATTCAGCCACAAAAACTGCTTATTTCTGTTGGTCAGAGCCAAGACGAAAGTCGAGAACCCCCCAATCTGATTGCATGTGTTTTCTTATTAACTAAGACGGGCGTTTCTTGGTTCCGACGGCGACGGCACACTCCCTGCCCCCCCCCCTCCACTCGCCAAAAAATGAATTGCGCCGCAATATTCAGATATGCGATATTGAGGCTTACCTGGGCTTGAGGCCATCGTTGGAGCTGACTTTTAGTATTTGACATTTCAATCTATTTTTTGCTTTTTGTTTTTGTTTCAGCAATTAGCCTTTCGCAGCTAAGCAATTGAATTCCAGCTAGACTTGGCGAGCCGCAGGGGCGCTGCATTTCCCTACGGGTAGGTGGGCAATAAACTTCCCGTTCGGAGTATATTCCCTTTCAGCTGGAGGCAGAATACTACTATGACTGCTACTTACTTACTTACTGCTGCTGCACACGCCCTTGATCGTCTTTTGGCCCGGCCATCATCCGTCAAAGTTATTTTTTCTTCCGGAGAAGCGGTTCACACGGGCGAGTATCTCCTTCAGAAGTTCGACACGTGGGCATAAGAAAGAAGAAGAAAAAAGGGACCCTTAATTCCCTGGGGAGGCTACGGCTCGCCCGGGAGTTGTGCAACGCTTCGAACGGCCCGAGGAGCATCTCCCCACCGGCCTTGCCCGGGAAATATGATCGATCTTTTAGCAGTTTTTTGTTATGATGATATGTGATTTCTTTGAGTAAAATTCTTTGTCGACATCGTCATTAGGAGACTTGTAACCAAACCTCAAGTAGAGTGCACATTTATACCATTACACCGATCCGTATAAAATATCATTTTATATGGTCTCTAAAATTCGTAGCATCCAGTGTAAATATTCGCTCCACCGTCTTTGGTATTTTTGTTGAAATCCCGTTTCGACATCAAATAGATGGCTGATAACATCATACCGCCATTACCACAACAAATGCCATTGCTGTCGGCCTCTAAGTTTTTTTATATTATATATATATATATAGTTCTTAACAGTACTCAGAGAAGAATATGCTCAATGGGCATGTGGATGGCAATTCAATGTGGTGATATTCCAATAAGCGTTGTCGGTTAGGTACGTTTACGACATGCCCAAGCTACGTACTGCATCAGAAAAAAGTGATGTTAGTAATGATTGTTCTTCACGAGTAAAGAGAAATAGGATATCTCTAATTTTTGGAATAAATTTATTCGAGAGAGCCTTGTCTTATGCCTTGCATGAATGCCTCGCGAAGTGTGAGCCAATGAATGGCCGGAATCTTTGTTGGTTGGCTCATGAGCCATGTGACTCTCCACCCATGGCAAAACAACATCGCAGCCTGGTTCGCATATTAATACTTTCGCTGCGTTTGTGCCCAAATGTTGAACAAAACCGCCATGCCATCCCTCGTGACGCTTAAAGCAAGCAATTGACGCAACATCATCCCCTCTCGTGCAGAGTCTTGCGGGTGGCCGGCCCCTGCACCCCAGAGGCTTGACCATGTCAGACCTTTTTGGCTCCGCCAACGGTGCCATGGGAATTATATCTCTGGGGTTGACGATTGCCCATGGCCTGTTCCAAATCGCTGATGCCATCGGTTCCGCAGGACAGGAAGTGCGCAGCTATGCAGAGGAGATCAACACCTTCGCCAAACTTCTCAGGCACATCAAGACTGAGCTCGAGAGCTCAACTGATGTATCCGTAGATATCCAGAGTCTCATCAATGACGTCGTTGACATTTGCGACAGAGTTCTAAAGCCTTTTGATGGCTTACAGAAAACGCTGAAGCCTCTTCTCGACCATTTTAGCAGCAAACCTAACAAGTTTAAGCAGCTGGGAGTTAGACTGCAATGGGTGTTCAGGAAAAAGGAAAAGCTACTCTTCTATCGCAAAGCTTTAAAAGAGCAACACCGAATTTTGGACACAATATTAGAGATCATTATTCTCCAAAGGACGAGAGACTATCTGGTATGTTTTTCCAGCCCATGGGTTACTCATTTTTTATCTGACGAACCTCTAGCACCGTACAACTCTGCCTTCAGAATTCAGTGGCAGCAGTAAGCCTGTCTTATCGTGCAACTCAACAGTTGGATTTCAAAATATGCTTTGAAGAGTCTTCTCCCGATGTTCTGGCAACTACAGGAGAATTGGAGCCAACTGATGAAGCCATAGATACACTTCTTGAAAGACAATCTGACGCGGGCGACTCACATGAGGCTGGCCTCGAGTACGATGTTGCTTTAGTGAGATTCTCCGCTACCCTGAACGACGACTCTGACGAGGAACTCAATGAGCGGACCATCGACGGGTGGATTGAGAGCCACTTAAACTCTGAATCACAGGAGTCGGCACAGGAGATATGGTATGACATATGCGCTTTGCAGAGAATGGTGCTGCGACTTGCTTCGCGCATGCTGCAGTCTGGAATTGGACGCGAAATGCCTGTCAATAAGCCCAATCCTCAAGACTACACTGTTGGCTGGATCTGTACTGGAATGACGGAATATGTAGCAGCAAAAGCTGTTCTGGATGCAACGCACCAAGCGTCAGGATATGCTCTCCCTGATGACACCAACACATACACACTGGGCGCGATTGGGAAACATAATGTCGTTATGACCGTTGTGGCCGATCAAGCCCTCGCGACTGCGGCGGTGGTCGCAAACGATATGAGATTCAGCTTTCCTAATATTAAAATCAGACTGCTGGTCGGCATTGGCGGCGGACTGCCAAGTGAGACGCATGATATTCGCTTTGGTGATATTGTGGTTAGCGATTTTCGCGGGGATAAGGGCGGTGTGACCCGGTACGATTTTGTAGATAATAATCCCCGCAACAATGAGGCTGTTTTGAGGGATTACACAGTTGAACGACTCGATTGGAGCTTTTCTCAAAGCGATATACCGTCCCCCCTGCGGGCAGCAGTGGCTAATTTGCAAGCCAAGCACGAGAAAGACGGCACTTCTATCGAAGAGACAATTGCGAAGGTCCTCGACGAAAATCACAGGCTGCGGATGAAGTACTCTCGGCCAGATTCGAGCAGCGATATTTTATTTTTACACCGGGACTTTCATAATATGGAACAAGAATCCTGTTCATTCTGTCACCTTGACGCAGTGGTGCGAAGAAACAAACGGATACCTGACAAAGAAGTGGAAATTCATTTTGGTCGCATAGCTTCGACAAAGCAGGTCGTGAGTGATGCGGAACATCGAAATCAACTTCCAAAGGATAGCAATATCTTGTGCCTTGACACAGTAGCCGCCGGCGTTATGAAATACTTTCCCTGCCTAGTTATTCATGGTATATATCACTATTCAGACTCCCATAGGAACGATGAGTGGGCAGGGTACGCGGCAATGGCGGCGGCCGCATACGCGAAAGAACTCTTGTATCAAATCGACCCAGAGAGTGACGATGAATGATGCCTGTTTGTTTGGGCTAAATGGATTCATAGACACTAATATTACGGATAAGCCGTAATTAAGTACGGATCAAACGCACAATATTCTGCTTATAGATTTCATCTATCTTTGGCTATGATATATAGTTGCCTCGTTGCATTTATATTTCCTACAACTCGAGTTCAAAAGTCATAGCCTTAGACGGGTGTAGCTTGCACAGGTTTGAGCAAATTTGCCTCGGTTAAGAGTCACAATTCCCATTCACAAGTTCAATTTGACAGACACAATAAGAAATATAATGGATGTTACAATGCAGCTTCTCATTTCCACCGATAAACATTACTACATTGCCTCCATCATATATATCTTCAGCCATCATAGCGCGTGAATTTTTAAATACAAAGAAATAAAGTGGTATCTCATAACCCAACCCGTCTCCATCTATCGCACATCAACAACAAGAGAATTTACATCTGATAATTAGACACTGCCGGAATCCACCTGCTCGCTGTTCTCATCATGGTAGAGCTCAGGGCAGGGTCCATTCTTCTGGAAGAGAACGTATCTCTTAATCCACCATGGGAGCACCTCGGTGAGCTGGTATTGGGAGTGGCGACGATTTGAGACACTGAAGACATAGTCGAGCTCCTCGAGCGTCTTCTGTTTAGTCTCGGGAACAAAGAGGAAGATGAGGGCCAAGGCGACCAAATTGAGACCGGCATAGAAGCTGAAGGCGCCGGTAGCAGTCATGGCAGTCAACATTCGTGGGAAGGTAAGAGAAAGGACAGAGGCCCAAAAGTTGTTCGTGGCGACGGCCCAAGACATGCCAATCTCACGATGGGACAGCGGGAAGACCTCAGCAGAGTACATGAAGGGGACGGGACCCTCTCCTGGTGAGTAGAAGGCGGCGAACAAGTAGACAAAGGTTGCGACTGCCGCAATTCTGGGAGTGCTGTTGGTGATGTCTGGCTGGATGAGGTAGCAGAGACCAGCAGCTGCGAAGGCGGTTAGTTGAAGTACTGAGATGTATATTTTGAGAATAGGTACTTACTGAGAAGAGTCCAGAACATGTTGGGGAAGGTGAAGAGAAGAAGCGCTCGTCGGCCAAAGGTGTCAATGGTCCACACAGCAGGCCAAGCAAACACAAAGTTGATTAAGCCAAAACCGAAACTAGCCCATAGAGCGGTGTAGTCGGAAATACCGCTCTGTTTGAAGATGGTGCTGGAATAGAAAGAGATGATGTTGATACCGCACATTTGCTGGGCAATCATGACAATACCAGAAGCCCAGGTGGCGCGCCTGATGCGAGGAATAGTAAAGAGCTCAAAGAAGCGCGTGAACATGTTGGTATGCACCTTGAGGCCGGCTTGCTCGATAAGGAGCTCCTCCTGATCCAACAGACACTGGATATAGTAGAGATCTCTAGCGGCTTGAATGGGATTGTTTCTCAGCTTCAGGAGCGAGTTCCAGGCCTTCTCATACTTTCTCTTTTTCATGTACCATCGGGGACTTTCGGGGCAAAAGTAAATGCCCAAGACCAAGGGAACAGCAGGGATAAATGCAGAAGCAAACTGAAGACGCCAAGCGATGGCACCAGTCTTACCGACAGCAAGGTTGGCACACGTGCCCAAGAAGATACCTGGGTATGGGAATCAGCGTGATGCATCTTTTTTTTTGAGGGAATTTGGTTGCATGTTTAAACGCACTTACCAAAAGCCGTCCAAACTTGCCAAGACATGACGAGACCACCTCGAATAGCGGGAGGAGCATTTTCGGCAGAGAAGACAGGAACAGTCACTTCTTTCAAACCCATGCCGATACCGAGAAGCATACTAGGTCAGATGTAAGTAATTGGACCAAGAACGATAAATTGACATATTTGCTTACCGGCAAGCAGCAAGCTGTCCCCAAGTCTGGGAGACACCCATACCAAAGGGGGCGAGGAGAGAGAAGATGGCACCAATGAAGATGGTGCCACGACGGCCGATCCATTCGTTGAGGGGGTCAGATATCCATCCAGCGCTGATGTGCTGTTAGAAGCCATCTTCTTTAACAACTAGTTTCCAGCCAACTTACAATAAGCAGATGGTAATATAAGGCAATGAGTTCACGAAACCGATGATCCAGCTGTTTTTGGCACAATCACCGGCGTTGGCATCGGGTCCGCAGGATGAGCCTGCACTGTCGGGAATGCCCAGAGCGTCAGGGAAAGCCAAGTTGGCACCGTTTGAACCAGTCTGCAAAAGCGTTAGAGAATGAAAGAGACGAGTCGTTATGAGGGCGCTTGCTGGCCACTCACCTGATCCCAACCCTGAATGGCTGCGGCAATTGAGCTGAGACAGATGGTATAGTACAGCGCCCATGGGTGCTTCCATCGGTGTGTAACCTCTTCTCTCAGAGCTCGCTTCTCATCTTCATCTAGTTCATGCATGCTCTCAAAGCCAGCAGGGTTCTGTGCCACAAGGGCGCCCTTCTGGAGCAGAGGGAGGATGTCGCTGGGTAGGCCTTTGGACCTCTGGAACTCTTCAACATTGGCGAAGAGGGTGCTTTTGGGGATGCCCTTGAGAGGATTGCGGATCTCGCCCTCAAGGTTATCGGTCAAGGCGGCAAGCTTCTTGCCCGTGTCTCCAGGAGAGTGGTCTCGGACCCTGTGAGAGAAAGGAGCGTGTTAGTTCAACCGCCGTGGATAGGACAAGACACATGACAAACACATGTCTGACACTGGATTGAACATGACTTACATCTTCTCATTGTGCTCCGGGCCGACTATCTTCTCGTCACTGTGCTCCAGATGGGGTGCCTCAGCGGCAATCTTGTCGTCTTGAGCCATTGTGTTGTAGCCACGAGGTCAATGATCTACACACTGAAACAGCAGATTGAAACAAAACAAAGACAAGTCTGTTGGAGTCAGAGCTACTGGCAGCTGTCTATTAATAAGAAACAAGTAGAACTTCAGCTGTGCCCTGCATGCTTCGAGGGTTTCATCGAGGGTGGACGGGCGAGAGGGCCTCCATATATACTGTCATCCAGGAGGAGCCCGGATCAGCAATTGACAACCCCAATTTCCCCATGGCGAACGAGAAACCGGTTCTAGTGGTCCAATACGCGAGAGGGGAATCTTGTTGAAAATTTTGAGGGGCCCCAGCTTTGAGGCCAAGAGACAGGCCCAAGATGGGTCCATAGCCTTCCCGTTCGGCGATGCTGTTGGCCACCTTGGGGGATCTCTGGAGGATGAAGTTGGGGTTACTTCCAGGCTGTGGAGCGAAGCATGGGCGGCTTCGGCTTTGACCCCTGCGCCTGATCATTTCTTGTGGAGGGCATGAAGTACAAGGTGAAGAGTCACTGGGGTCGGAGAGCGACTGAGTCGCATGAGCAGGCTTTAACGAGGGCATCACCAAATGCAGCGTCCATGGGCGGCAGTTGGTCAATGTGCCGTTAGCTCCAGATCATTGCCTCAAGTACCCTGATTCCACCAATGACCGCGCTTGTATGTACCGTCGGAGGATTTCGACGTCGTAGAAAGCCAGGAAGGGGCAAAGCGCACTTGAGGCGTCGAATGGGGAGGCGCTTGGCTCCAGCCCAAACAGCACAGATGAGGTTAGTTTCAGGCAGCAGAATAAAAAACTGGCAAGGGCTACGGGCTACGACGGCGTGAGCTTGTTTTTGTGGCAGGTGGCGTCGGGACAACAATAGCTGTGGATTCTGGAAGAAATAAAGGGAACGGCGATGGGCGCGGTGAAGCTCAATCCAGGTGTTGCTTTGTGACACAAGACAAAGGGACAAGTACCAGGTACGGAGTAGATACCCAGCAACGTAGTTACACTAACGGCATCAATGGTAGGGATTTGGTTTATGCTTGTAAGTACGGTGTCTCCCAAGATGTGCAAGACAGCTCCAGATTAGGAGAAGAGCTGCACTCTGCATACAAGCTTCATGTGAGTGTGGAGGGTCTCTTGACTTTGTTTTTTTTTCATTGTGGTGGAGCGAATTACTTCCCCCTCTCCTCCCCTTGCATCGACCGAGCGTTCCTCAAGAAACTCCCCAAGTGGGCCTCATCTCATTGAGTTTTGGAAAAAAATGGAAAAAATAAATAATACCGGACAGAGCTTTGACTCGAGCATTGTTCAACTACTAGGCCTAGTGCTGGTAGCCGTTTGGTCTGGGGCTTTGGCCATTCGGACGAGGCTTCAGACTTGGCCACGCTGACCGCAGAGCGGGGATGCGCCCATGAGAAATTTGACAAACGAGATACCAATCCTTGCGGCCGCCACCGCTTGGCGATTCAAGGCCAGGACTGGCAGCCGGATGCGGTCATCTCCAGTCGTGATGCCCTCGCCATTGGCCTTGCCGTCGTCATAAAGCAGAAATCCGTGTAAGCCAAGGTCACACTAGCGCGGATGGGGTGTCACTTGCAACCCCAAGTTTCTTCTCTACGGCTCACTTGTGTCTCGTACTACTTGTGCTCGTATACAAGAGACGTGGTAACGGAGATGGACACGATTTGCCCTTCTTGCCTGTGCGACTCGGAGAGGCTCGCGCAAAACTGTTGAGGAATCAGACGTTTTGTATGAACAAACAGGCCATTTGGAATAATACAGCATACTATTACTCAAACAATCCACGCTCATGGTACTCCGTAGCCAGGCAGCAGTTTAACAGAGCGACAGGATGGGGTAAAGCGGGCAATTTTAGACGCCATGTGGCTACGCCTCTCCATCTTCTCCATCTTCTCCATATCGGCTCCATTCGACGGATTAGTTCGCCAAGATGCTATTACGCCAGTCCTCCCTTTGCCAGTAGGCGGGCATGCTGAATTGTAAAGAGCCAAGAAACGCACATGTAAGACACGCTTGCACTACTATTTGAACCGCCTCATCCTCCAAGCCAAATCTGCCGATTAATTTCTTTTTATGGTCTCGCCTGTTGAGCTTATTTCTGTTTTATTTTCATTTTCATTTTTGCAGCGATTAACCCGTCTTGAAGGCTTCGACGGCCCTGCTCTCTACCTTCTACCTTAGTCATTGGATGCTGGATGATATGGTACGATTAAGTAATCCGAAAACAATTGTGCCTGCTTATTCTCGACTAGGTTTGATCTGGGCTACGGTACTTATCTTGTTATGTAAGAGGATATCACCTGATCCTGCGATAGCGTCCAGTCATGTCATCAGGCGTTAGTACTCCGTACCCGGGCAAAGAAGAGACTCATTCTGAAATCATTTCCAGCAACTGAATCGCATCCGCTGTTCCGCGGGGTTAAAGCCGTATGGATGGAGACGGGACTAGCTTCCCGGCGTGGGATAATAGTTATTGGTAAACTTTTGCTGAATACCAGCACACAATCTGCAAAAGCTCCGTGGAAAGGGGGAAAGGCTGCAGGCAAGTTGCTATTCCCTGCAGAGCCTGGTTTCGTCATTGAGGCGAAGAAACAGGATCCTGTCTCAGAGATGCACGATGCGTGAGAAATCACAGTGCAGAGCATCCTGACTGGACGCCCGACACGAAGAGGCGGCAAGGGGCAGGCTAATTCCACCGGCTGCCGACCACAAAAAGCTTACCTAGTACAGATGCGGAAGCCATCGCCAAAAGAGGCGGCGATAATTTTAGCAACCCGGCTTCCGGCGTCTTACTAACTGCCTATTGCGAGCGCATTACGTGCAGCCGATGGCCTCAAATCTCTCGTGGCCGGAATACTAATCTCTATCAAATCTGGCCAAGACGCTGCCTGTCACAAAGATTCCTCGCTCCTCGGTTCTAGATTCTGAAGATCACCAATAGACATCTGTCCCTGAGGCATATCGACCAAAGAACTTCTGAGTTGCGACGCAGTCACCCTTGGATAGCGGCAGCAAGAAGGAAGCTGAGTGAGTGAGGATGTAACCATGGCGCCATACACCTCCTTATCGAATTCGTCGACCCAAGTGCCCAAACACTGGCTGCTCTGAAGATATACCGACAGTGCCAGTTATACAGTATGTCTCCTGATAACTTGGATGACCGGCATTCGGCATTCGGCAAGGCTGCACTTAACCCGATTTTTTTTTTGGACGGTTCCAACCCGTCGACAACGCCGGACAGAGCGGGTTAGGCCATTCCTATTACGTGTGTATTTTAGCCATTCTGCACTGTGAAATACGCCTCCTTCTTCGGACGTCTATCAAACCTGCCGCTCCCCGATTGCAGCCAACAGCGACTGTCTCTTCAAACTTTTCCAATTCTTCCCTAGAGTGATAATCTTAGTGCGCACTTCGACGCGATGCGAACTTGCTAGACGGTGAAGCGAGTCTGTAGAGCACCATGACTGAGCAACCGCCGCGTCCGAAGCAGGCCGCATGCCTGGTCTGCAGGCGCAGCAAGATCAAGTGCGATTGGATGCCTTACGAGGCAAAGTGTAGACGCTGCATCCACCTTAACTGCGAATGCATTCGCCCAGAGTTCCACCCCGGCAGGCAAAAGGGCATTAAAAAGCAAGCTCCCATACCAAAACCCCGTTGAAATAGACTAGACAGCGTGCTGACTGGGCAGTGAAGCAAGCGTGTTGGTATCGACAAAGCGCTGTATCAGATCCAGCAGGCCGTTAAGCGCGTGAAGTCAGGAGAGCCGCGAGGACTTGAGGACAGGAACCTCGTGGCCAGCCTGAGACGGTTGCTTGATGACGTAGACACTAGTGAAGATGCGGCTGAGCATTCGTCGAGGCAAGGCTCACGGAGCAACACGCAAGAGGAAGAGGGCGGCTCGACCTCTAGTGAGGAGGAGGATGAGAACGACAGTGCCGGCCAGAGGTCCATGGCCGACTTCGTGCAGCGCACAGAGGAGAGCCTGGCCATTGATGATGCCGAGAACCCTCTCCAGCTGCTGGCGCGCGCGTCCTACTTCCATCCGCCCAGTGATCGTCGTAGCCGTCGGCACTCTCCTCAGAATCCGCGCCAGCATAACGCGTCCTCCTCCAAGAACGACCCTGAGTCTACCAGGGTTCAGCAGTTCTTCTCACAAACCAAGGTGAAGCTTGATATCGGCGAAGACCTTGATCCAGTCGATCTCGGTCTCGTCACCATGGACGAGGCTGAGTCACTGTTTGACTAGTAAGACGAGTTTCCCCCCCTCCCACTAGCTCTTCATGACAGAGAGAGAGAAGAAGAAGAAGAAGGGAAGAAACATAGATATGTGGACTCATCATTTTCTGCAGTTTCTATTCCAAGCTCGCACACACAAGATGGGGTCTTTCTCCTCGAGTCCATACAGCAACTTATGCACGCAGCCGATCTGCGTTCCTTTTTACGACGGTCATGGCCGCATCTACGCTGTTTATGCCTACTGCGGGTCCCTTATCCAAGAGACTGTTCAACCATGTCAAAATGCTGGCTCAAAAGGTGACAAACGAGAAGTACAAATCAGTAGAGATCGTCTTGGCGTTCATGACCCACATCCCATGGATATTTCCGGGAGAACACACCATGGACGACGAGACATGCATATACATTTCAATAGCGACAACTATTGCCTTCGATCTTTCTCTTCACAAAGTATTGATGCCCATGGATGTTCTGGAGTCGGGATCAACGACAGTATCGAGGGGAGAATGTCTGGATCCGCGAATTGCCCTCGCGATTGATGGATTTCCAGATGTAGACCCGTGGTCAGAACAGGGTCAGTTATTGTTGCGAGCACGCGAAAGATGTTACATTTCGCTGTTTGTCGTGGAGAGAGGGTGAGTGCTGTTTGGAGCTTTTTGTCTCGGAGTGACCTTGTTTAACAAGAGTTTTAGAATGGCTTTGGCTCGCGGTCGGCCGTTTATGATTCCCATCACACGAAACATCAAGGATGTCGATAACTGGCATCGGTCTAGCATAGCAGATGAGCAAGATGGACCCGTGGCGTCTATGGCTGCCGTGAGAAGAGATCTGGTATGTTGTTTCTTTTGTTCTCATGACACTTTTTTTTTTGCTGATCTCTATCGCAGGACGGTCTTTTCAATACAGTTCGTGCGCTTTGTGATGGCTCTCAGAATAGCAACAGTGATGGATCGCTGGTGGCTCGATCGTACGTCTCTTGTTCTCTTTTTATAGTTGAATTTCTAACACGATGCCCAGGATACAAGGATCTATCGAACGATTCTTTGATCAGTGGCTTGCGGAATGGGGTCTGATGATTGGCCTGGGTCCTGGTAAGTTGTCTAAGAGTCGAGAAGCAAGAGGGTTAATTTTTCGCTTGCTTACTTGTGACAAAATCACAGAACGTCGTCTACCCCCATACGTCGAAATTCTCGTCGCTCACACTCGCCTTTCGACATATGGACGCATCATCAACCACCCGACAGCGCCAGTTGAAGTGCGTATATTCTTCCGAACCGCCGGATTATCGGCAGCTCTAAACGTGATGAGGGCCGCAATTCAGGGAGAGTCGCAGCTGCAGTCGATGCCTAACAACACGGCCATTATGATTTCCTTTGCCGCGTGCTTTGCTTTGAATATCAGCGCGTATGCCCCCGATGGCTCTGGACTTGCTCCGAGCATCAGAAGGTTGATCGAAGAGGCCACTGGTGTACTGGAACGGATTGGAACAGTCACTCCACATAGGAACGGACTCTCGGTGCTGTATGGGAAACATCTTCAGCACCTACTACAGACATCGGGCCCATCAAAGAGCAACCGAGTACCAAAGGCACGGCGGACAACGCCCTCATCAACGGAACCAATGCAAGAAACACCACCGGCACTACCGAGTAGCTTCATGGACCAGCAGGTGTTGTGGCCGGATATGGTGCAGTTTTCGACCATGTCGGATGACCAGATTGCGCAGGTGTTGAATCAGCCGGGCAACGTGTTTGAGCCATCATCGTTTGGTGGCATGTCTTGGGAGGACATGAACAACTTTGACTGGCTTAACTGGCCGGCTTTCAACGCAAATTAAGGGAAAATGCATTGGGAATTTGGCGAGTTTCGGAACGGAGGCATCTGGATTTTTTTTGTCTTTGTTTTTTTGGGGGTATAAGCGAATGGGTTAAACATATTATGTTGTATTGATTAGTAGGAGGAATTCCTTTTAATGATTTCAAGTTTATTATGGTTAAAGACAGTTGGTGGATGACTTGAGGGTAGCCAAGATGCCAAGCCAAAGTGTGGAGAAAAGGTTAACAGACTTGCTGCAGCTTTTTCTACCTTCAGATATATGACCGATTCAAGGGGGTAAATATATAGACAATACTACAAAGAACGATGGCACCGATCCATCAAGATCTCACCAAGGCAACAAGAAATCGTACGATTTTGACAATAAGACAAGGGAAAAGAAGCTAAGCGAGTTCGCACGTGCTTGCCGGCAGATGTCCGAGCCTCAGATGCAATGCCACCCTCCTCTTTTTCTGAGTTCCCATCTTTTTACAAGGGGCAGGGCAAGGTCGGTTCTCAGATGTGGCCGGCACTCAGATGTGTACTCCGCCCTGGGTCTACGGGAGAGGGAACTATACTTGTAGTGGCAATAGTGCGGTTGATAGTTCTTGTTATTTTCGTTCGTTTTGTTTGGCAGGGCTCGGAGGATTTAAAGGTTTGTTCTGGTTTGTATGGGTGGTTCGGGGTTTGTTATCAATCAAATCAATCAATTCACATCACATCAGCCGGCATTCACATACATGCACCGGTTGTCGGGCATACAGATAGGGCTGGCTAAGCATGGCAGGGCTAGCCGACTATTGCAAAAAGGTAGTGCAAAATGCCCTGTTTCTGCTACTAGTACGGAGTAGTCCGTACGAAGTCCGGAGTATTGGCACTATATTGCTCCATAAGAGACCCGTGGACGTCATGTCATCCCCAGTTGTTCCATCTATAGCCGAGGCCCGGCCGAACGGTAATCGGATCTTGGTGGGTTTCTGGGAATGTTCCGCGCGTGTGGATACATAGTAACAAAACTCCGTTCTTTTGCTCCGTTCCCTGACATTCATTATGTCATGTCCAATGTCCAATTGAAGAAGGGGTTTCATTCATAAAGAGGCTTTGAAGGGAAATATGCCGGGAGAGGTGAAGCTGCCATTGCGCTCCGAACAAGAACGGCCGCAACAACCACAACAGCCGCTAGTAGACGGAGCTAAAGCTTCGTTATCAACGACACCATCAGCGCCAACACCATCTTCATCCTCACCTTCACCCTCATCCACACTAGGCGACAGGCGACGGAGGCGGCACAACATGTCGAAACTCTCGCCGGGATTAAAAGCGCTAATCAATGCGCCTTTTGCAAGGCCCGGGCCATGCAAGGTTGCCAAGGGCGCTGCTTCGGTGATGGGGGATGTGTTTCGGGGCATTGCGCGAGATGCAAGGGGGAAGGGAGTTGGCGCGAGAGCCTGGCTGGCGATTTCCGTGAGTACTACTTACTTTACTAGATTGTCTTGTTTTTTTTGTTTTCATATTTTCATGTTTTGAATTCTTATTGGGTTGTTGGTCGTGTATTCGTGGAGTGATTTTCCTCTTTTTTTTTATTTTATGTCGCGTGTTTCCCTTCCGTTCGGAATCTACTTCGCCCCCGATGTAATGATTATAAGTTTCCCACCGGGAACTGATGACAAAATCAAAAACAAAAACCGAACTATTGGAAATGGACAAAACCTAAAAGACAAAATCAGGCCGCTGCAACGTTTACGCTCAACTCACCTGACGCGCTGTCCATCCTCCACGGCATCGCCACAGCCGAGCGAGGAGGCTCCTCGGCGGCGGAAGTGCGCACCGCGGAATTCATTCGTGAGGTAGGCCTCAAGTGCATCTCCTTCAACGGCATCCCGCGCACCATCAACTGTCTAAACGCCTTCCACGCGTCGCTCCCGGAGCATGTCACTTCGGCGCTGGGGAGGGAGGCGTCGCGGGCGCTGAGGGCGGACAATGTCGAGGGCGTCAAGGCTAGGGGCAGGGGCTTGTGGGATTCCATCTATGCGCCCTTTGAGAACAAGCTGGTCGAGAAGCTGGGGGTAGCGCATCCGGATTTGCCCGTGGTGATATTGAACTGTCATTATGGGCCGTTGTTGTCGGATCCGGAGATGGGGATGAGGAGAGGTGTGGGGAGGATCATGACGAGCTTGGTGGCGGTTGCGAGCTTGAGGGCGCAGACAGGGGTTGGACCGCAGGTTTTGTCTCATATATTTGGGTTGAGGAAGGCTATTGACGATGGAACATTTCGGGATGATTTGGTCGTGGAAGAGGGGAGTAAGGAGGAGAGCGAGAGCGAAGACGCCGTGAGGTGGTTGGCTGGAGACGAAGGTGGTGAGTGGATGTTGAAGGCTGTGGATAGGATTGTCGACGGATTGGGAGGAAGCAACTTTGGAGCGAAGCTGTGATGCTGATGATGATGATGAGATATAGTTAGATTAAATGATGTGATATTATGTATTAGATAGTCTTATTTCATGAATGTTTACATAGACGAACACACTATATGTTGACAAGATTATATAAACAAGCGGGATGTGGCCTCATATGCATGTTACGTATCATATGCATGTAATTATTTTGTACTTTCACGTACTTCGTACGGAGTTCACTAATGCTACATGTGAAATATCATCTTGATATCTTTCTTCGCTATCACAGCATCCAATGCTCGAAATCCCAAATGTGAAAATAAACTCCTTCACACAGATCTAACCTCTGATCTTTCATCCCGTTAAAAGAATTAACTCCTTTTTCCCTTGTGGGTATCTATTCCTCCTTTTTCCCAAAGCAAGATTCTATTTCTCGCAAATTTATTCCATGATTCGAATATCATCTGCTACTGTAAACGCCGCGTCTGTCTTGCTCTTGACTTCCTCAACGGTGACACCCGGTGCCAGTTCGGTGAGCATCATAGTGCCCTGCTCGCGGTCCACCTGGAAGACACACTATTAAAGAATTAGCACTTCACTCTCACATATCCAGAACGAATTTTAATCAAACGGTAGAGAATGGGAGAGACATACCAAGTCTGTGATGATGGTGCTCACGCATCGCGCTCCCGTAAGCGGCAGGCTGCACGTTTGCACAATCTTGGATGATCCGTCCTTGGTTACATGCTCCGTCGCGACAATGACCTTTGTGTTTTCCGGGTTGGCAACTAGGTCCATGGCACCTCCCATGCCGCGGAAAAATTTGCCTTGAGGGTGAAATTAGATTGATTTCGTGATAAATTCGATGTGAGTAGCTTGGCTTACCTGGGATCATGAAGTTGGCGAGGTCGCCTGCTGCGCTGACTTGCAGAGCCTGAGAGACCGTGTTAGCTTCATGTCCGTAGAACAAGTATTAGTATCGAAATAATTATCATAGTTACTTACACCCAAGATAGAAACGTCGACATGACCGCCACGGATCATGCTAAATGACTCCGAAGAGTCGAACGTTGAAGCACCGGGAACAAAGGTGACGGTCTGCTTGCCCGCATTGACAAGGTCACTATTTAATCGCAACACAGTTAGCATATAATTTGACACTTTATCACACATCACCGAGTAGTAAAAAACTTACGGATCAACCTCTTCTAGCGTCGGATGTGGCCCCATGCCCAGGAGGCCATTCTCGCTCTGTAGCCACACCGTTCTCTCTTTGGGCACAAAGTCCGCCGACATGCACGGGATCCCCACTCCCAAATTGACGTAGTATCCCTCCTTCAGCTCGTCGGAGGCCCTCTTGGCAATGCGTCGCTTGCGTTCCAGCGCGGCATCTCCTTTAGCGTCCTTGGCGGCGGCGGCTGAGTCGCCTTTAGGCTCTCGGAGCTTTAATGTCTCGACTTGCTTCTCCACTGTTGCCTTGACGACTCTGTCCACGAAGATGCCTGGCAGATGCACGTCGTCGGGATCGATTTCTCCCACGGGGACAATGTGTTCGGCCTCGACAATGGTCAATTTCGCCGCCTTGGCCATGAGCGGGCCAAAGGCACGGGTGGTGCGGCGGAAGACGCAATTGCCGGTGGTATCGGCCTTCCAGGCACGGACAATGGCAACGTCTCCAGAGAGAGCGGTTTCCATAAGGTACCGTTTGCCGTTGAAGTCGCGGGTTTCTCGCTTGTGGCCCATTTCGAGGGGGGCGCCTCCGGCGGGGTCGTTGCGGACGGGGATTTCACCATCTTGGAGAAGAGTGTCTGTTGTTTGACTTAGTTAGTTCTATATTCGTACACGTAGATTGTAAAGAAAGAGTATATGCTCTAATGGCGACGTACATGCTCCTGTAGGCGTATAAAACGCGGGAATGCCTGCTCCGGCGGCCCTCAAGCGCTCTGCTAGTGTACCCTGAGGGCACAGCTCAACAGCCAGCTTGCCATCGATGTAACCCTTCTCGAGTACTTTGTTGCCACCCGTATATGACAGAATCAGGTTGCTTATCTGACCAGCCTCAGTCAGGCTGGACAATCCACCACGGCCTTCAAGACCGGCATTGTTAGATACGGCAGTGAGCGAGTGTAGCGATTCGCGGCCTCGACGATGGAGAGCTTGGATAAGAGTTTCTAGAAACAAAAGTGGTTCGTCAGTTCCAATGCTCCCATATAGGTATATATCATTCGACTTTTTCTTTTTTTTAATTAAATTGTTCTTGACCCCTCTCGCCACAAGTGGCCAGACAGGAGTGACACGTGAAATCACGAGAGGTTTTGAATGGACAGAGAAGCATACCTGCAATACCACACAAGCCGAATCCGGAACTCAGAATGGTAGATCCACTTTTTACGTCCGCCACAGCGGAATCGGCACTTTCGTAAACCTTTGACTTTGGTCGAGTTTGCTGTGCCTGTGAGAGGCGAATCGTCGTCGTCGAGAGAAATCGTGTTCTTGCCGGTGTAGCTCTTGAGGCTTGGAGATACTGAGCCGCGGCAGAGTTGATAAACGAAGACCTGGCAGAGGCTCTTGGGAAAGCCAGTTTCGGATGCATTGGTCGAAGTAGCGTCGCCATTTTTACACAAGTTACTAAAATAGGCAGTGGGAGAAAAAAAAACCTAAATTCGAATGCTGCGAAAAAGGAGAGGAGAGGGCGAGTTGTGAAGCTCTCAGCCTCGGCTAACAAACGCAAAGCAGAAAAAGACGAAAAAGAATGTTCTTTGTTAGCAGAGATAGACTGAAACTGATTCTATTTGGCAATAGACGATATAACAAATGAATCGCGGCCAGGTAATTCCTTATATCGTGCTCGGCACGGCAAAAAGAGTCCCAAAAACGGAGCTTGTTCGGGAATCTGCCCTAGCCGGTTTACCGGCCGGCCGGAAGTTAGAGTGGTGGAGTCGGCTGGCCCGAGGAACCGGAGCGCTAAAAGGCCTTCTTTGGAAATGACGTAGATATACGGGGGGCGCTATTTGGGATGGAGATAAATTTGACGCTTCGGAGTGTAGTTTTGAGGTTCGGATTTGGAATTTTCGGAGTGTGGATGAGTCGTATACGGACTTGGTAATGCTCATCTAATACTTTGTACTGCGTTTGTTATTGTGCTTGAGGTGGCGGAGGATTACCAGTTGCGTCATGAAATAAGACAGTTATGACGAAGTTTCCAATACCGTGCCAAGGGGTCTGCAAAAAGCCCGAGACCGCAAAATGAATATGTGCATATATGGAGATAATAAGAGCACTACTACCAGGAGTTTAGCACGGTCAGTGTGTGTCTATTGTGTATTGCTGTGTGCTGATCATTTCTCGAGTCCCTGTTTTTTTGCAAACCGCTTGCGTGCTCATCACAGGCGAGCCATTGGCAAATTAAAAAAGAATGCCGACTATGGAGCAAATACTCACGCTTATTATAGAGCGAACTACTACTAGAATCCTCGGAATCACCTCTCTCTATGCTTGACATTTCACCGAGTCAACTCCGCCTTGGAGAGCATTAAGCATAAAGCTGGGCTACCCTAGAGTATCCGCCCCCGCAAGTAGGGCATTCGGCATCTGCAGCTCATTGAGATGCCGTTAGCTCTCTTCCACTAATTCTATACTGCTGTCTTGACCTTATAGCCTAAACTCTTCGAAAAAGGGTAATTAGAAAAGGCATTAGTTAGTATGGCTGACTGATTACATGTACTTTGACGAAACTAGAACAAGTCAGGGGGCTGTCTACAGCATCAAGAACCAAAGCGGGCAACACGACTAAAAGACTAAAAGGGTACTCCGCGTATGACTAGCTGAGGTGCAACTATCTGTATGTCTACTAAGATAACAACACCCTATTGGCCTCAACAATCTGGGGCATCAGATCTACATTCGGTATTACCCCGTACATTCGTCCAAGTCCCAACAAATCGTAGTCAACACACATGAACCTCCCTTTTCTACTTCTGCATGCGAATGACAGGGTTGATGCGGGGCAAACCATATGGAGTACAGAGTGCATAGTGCTCGGTTACGGAGAGATAGAACCGCCGCCCTGCTGCTTGGAATCCCAGAAAAATGATTTGAGCGGCTCATGCATCCACCCCAAGCCTCTCTCGGTATTTGATTAATACCACCCTGGCAAATAATGGGGAAGAAGAAAGCAGATGCGGAGTGAGATCAATAAAGTAAGCTGGGGAAATAACCCTGAGACTCGTCCACGCGCGTCACCTTACTTCTTCTTTTGCCTTTCTAGATTTACATCTTTTGGCGGTCTGGTAGTTGATTGCTGCTGCTTTTGTTTCCCGCGATGAATGCCTCCCGTATTAGAAAGACGAACTTTGATGACGAGAAGCATGAAGAGGTTGAGCTTGAGCATGGAGTAGGCTCTGAGGAAGAGCGGCAGCGCACAGCTGCTCTGGCGAGGAGGGTTCTGTTCAAGGTTGACACAAGGTAGGTCCTGAAGGGTTTCAATTAGACTTCTGACGATGAGAGCTGCCCATCGGCATTATCGTCGTCATTTGCCATGGCCAATGGTGCTAATTAATGCTGCAGAGTCATGCCTATTTTAGCTCTCATGCTCCTTTGCTCGTTCCTTGATAGGACCAACGTCGGCAACGCCAAGATCCTTGGTCTGGAGGCCGATATAGGCATCACAGACAACCAATACTCGCAAGGCCTCGCCGTCTTTTACGCTACATACATTGCCTGGTTCGTGCTTTTACCTTCAAGCCATTCTTTTAACACGAGATGAAACAAGGATACTATACTAACACCAATTTTCGCGACCCCCAGCGAACTGCCTAGCAACCTTGTCCTCAAGAGAATCTCCCCGCGCATCTGGCTCCCCTCGCTAACCGTCGCATGGGGCATCATCACCATGTGTCTCGGCTTCGTCCGCTCCTTCGGCAGCTTCGCCGCCGTGCGGGCTCTGCTGGGCATTGCCGAGGGTGGGCTCTTCCCCGGCATCGTTTTATATCTGTCCAGCATGTATACACGCGGCGAATTGGCCCTGCGGATCGGCATTTTCTACACGGCAGCGTCGCTGTCCGGCGCTTTCGGCGGACTTTTGGCCCGAGGACTTTCGGCGATTGGGCCGAGGGGCGGGCTGGAGGGCTGGAGGTGGATTTTTATTGTCGAGGGACTGCTGGTGAGTTGCAACACAAAAATGATGACTCTTATGGCTGATTTTTCAAAAAGACTGTTGTTTCTGGGCTGATTGCCTTTGTTGGGCTACCAAACGGTGTTGCCAGCGCCAAGTTCCTCTCAACAGAGGAGCGGGACTTTGCCGCCGAACGACTCGCAAAAGACAGCGGCGGTCGCTTCAAGTATGCTTTCACAAACTCTTCGACTCTTCACAGCGTTTCAAAAACAAGATTAAACTAACACTTTACTAATTAATAGCCCAGCACTCGAAGCGGAGGAAACCTTCAAATGGTCCGAGGTCCGCCGAGGCATCTTCAACGTCCAAGTATGGCTTACCTCGACGGCCTATTTCGCCATGCTCTCTGGCGTCTACTCATTTGGTCTTTTTGTGCGTTTTTCCAATATTCCTTTCCCTCTTTGAATTTCCATTGGTGATACAGGTTTGGTGCTAACTTAACAAAGCTGCCTACAATTGTCAACGATCTTCAGATTACGACTAATGCCAACACAGTCCAGCTCTGGACTGTCATCCCTTATGCCGTGGCAACTCCCACTACCGGTGCGTTTATACACCTCGTCCATCAAACCCATATACAAAACACATTTCAAGTTGCTAACATGTCACCACCAGTCATCATCGCTCTCCTCTCCGATCGCATCAAGCGCCGTGGTCTTCCGATGCTAATTATGCTTCCCATCTCCATTATCGGCTACGCGACAATTGCTCACGTTCAGTCGGCCAACGTCCGCTTTGGGATGACTTGCCTCATGGCAATGGGCATGTACAGCTCTGTGCCGTGTGTGCTGGTGTGGAACGCGAACAACTCGGCTGGACATTACAAGAGGGCGACGACATCGGCTCTGCAGCTGGCCATAGCCAATTGCGGAGGATTTGTTGCGAGTATGACAATCTCTCCCTAACTCCTCCCCTTTCCTCCTTTCTGGAAATTTTGATAGCTAATGATGGAATTTGTCACAGCGTTTGTATACCCGAACATAGATGGACCCGTCTATCTGAAGGGACACTCTATCATCCTGGGATTGTTGTGTTATGCGTGGTTTGCGTAAGTTTCCCTGAGCTTTTTCTCTACCCCTTCTATCTTGTTTGCTTGTCTGCTGCCTTCCAAGAACAAAGCTAAGAACAAAGCTAACTGCGAATAATCAGTGTCTTGATCAACTTGCTCTGGTTAGCCAAGATGAACCGAGACAAGAAGAAGGGCAAATATGACCAATACGCCGGCTGTGGTGACGACCGTGACCCCGAATTTGAAATGATTCTATAAAGCTGCTTTTATTTACGACACTTGCTACTGTAGTCAGCGGGTAGATTTGATTAATTTAATGAGCATTTAATGAGCATTTAATGAGCTGATGATATGCCCAATCTACTCGCATACATGCTCCTGTGACTTTAATTCGTGAAAAAGAGTGTGTCCATCGCGTCCATCATCCCAACAACACCTTGATCGCTTCCTCAACCTCATCCCTGTTTCCAAACACAATGCCCCCTCTTTCATCACAACCTTGCACCGCCTTCTCCAACACATCCTCTCCATTCTCATCTACGGCTTTTCCTCCAGCACACTCCACCACCAATCCCACGGGAAGCAACTCGTACAGCTTCCTCAGCTTCGCCTTGCTCGCTTGTGTTACCGGAGAAATGTACACGCCGTGGCCTTTGGTAAGGATATGGCCTAAATCAGGAACGAGCCCGCCACTATACCGAAGCGTATACTTTTCCTTGATGAAGGACGCGATGAGGGCGGCGTAAGAGGGTGAATCTGCCGCAGAGCGCAGGTTGGCGGGGGCAAAGTATCGCGTTTTGTAGGGCGGCGAAGAGAGTTTGACGTCTGGTCGAATAAGCTCAATGCCATTGTTGTCATCTAGCCCAAGTTCAAAGCATATACCGGCCTCTTGGCCTTCTCGTACAGCCACAATTACAGTCGTTCGCGGTCCGTAAACTCCCAGTACTGAGCAAATTTGTTCCCTGGGGCTCTTCCCAAGGGCGGTCTCGCCTTTCCATATCCCTACGATGGTGCCCACAGACCAGTTCGCGCCTATAATGGAGCTCCCGTCAAGAGGATCAAACGCCACTGAGAACTTCTCATCCGAAGAAGCAACACTGGCAGCTTCTTCCCCCTCATGAACCTTTTTCTCTTCAGGATCTTCCTCGCTGCTCGCGCTCACCACAAGCGGACATCTCGCCAGCGCCGCTCGAACAGCATTCTCCGCCGAGACATCAACATTGAGCTGGTCATCACCAAACAAGTTCGCTGATCCTGCGAGAGACACGTGATAGGAAGTCCGGAGTGAGGCGCCAATCTGAGCGATTGCGCTGAGGAGATGCGGGAGGAGAGAAGTGCTTAGAGCGTGGATCGTCGGAGATGGGGACTTGGTGAGCTGAGGGGGCAGCCATGGAGGAAGGGGAAGAGGAGGCTGAGAAGACATGCTGCGGAAATCTTTGGTTGAAGTTTTTTGGTGCTGTTTGTTTGGTGTAACAGGCGTTGTTGATTGATTTTCGTTTGAGGCGAGGCTCTGGAGATGCGGTTTTTTGAATGTTTTGGTGGGGTTGACAAGCTTAGCGGTTCAAACGGTGCGCAATGAGGGAGGGTGGTGAATTTTTTTGAATTTTAAGTTTCAAAATTCTACAGGCTTTAATAATTTCTGAACGCATATTCGCATTCCAGTAGAATAGCTGGAGAGAGCTAGACTGCATGATTTAGAACCAGCTCTCCAGAAGCACATTATACTTCTCCTTCATCGCCAATTGCCACTCAACGTCACTCAAGAAGTAACATACCACTTACATACGTTTTTCACATGTTTTGGAATTTACAAATCAGGTGGTACTCATAGTAATCGATGATATATAGAAGCATATGCATATAAACAATAACATAGTGCCGTATTACGTCGAATACACTCTACATAATATGACATCCTATAGTAAGCGGGCCTCAAATACGACGGATACCTGATTCAAGCCGTTGATTCTGGAAACCTTAGTCATGCGTCTTTCGAAGGTTGGCTGGGTTCGCAATAAACGCGACACAAAGTCCAATGGCAGCCACCAGAGTGGTGGCCCCAGAGGCAAGCTTCAGTCCATCGTAGTATACTAGCCGAGCTCTCAGCTAGATATCAGGCGGAAGTGTTTGCAAAGCTTCTACTGAGTGTCGAATCTCATCAATAATCTAAACAAGAAAGAGCTGCGTCAGTTGTCATTACTTGACCACTTGAAGTCTCAAAGATTGACAATGAATTCAAGAGGGAACCGGGTGGCCAATTGAACGGAGGCTTGGCCCTGGTACACTACAAGGTCTGCACCAGAGCGAACTTTATTGCACTAAAGATCTTTGACTCAAGGGGAAACAGTAGGCTCAGCGTTCAAGCATGGAGATAAACCTCTTCTAGAGTATGTCACCGCTATAAACCAATCAGCTAATTCAGCCTCTTTGGGTCATGCGATCACCCCTGTGGCTTTATTTGACGAACCTGACCCTTCAAGAATGGAAATGGTGAGACAACTTCATGCTACCTACATACCCGCCGCCATTCAGAACGCCGCATTAATGTTAACAGAAGTCAGTGATGACAATCCCGATAGACCCCGCCCTATGTATCCAACCAACGAAGAGTGTGATTGAAACCTCCTCTCTCGAGACTTGAGAGGAATCGAAGGGCCTGCAGGTTTTACCTTCGAAGTTCCTTATCTGTCATTGATGGAGTACCCGAGATAGCTTACCATTCTACTGAGAAACTTCGCAGATTGTTTCCGGCAGGACGCCTTGTCCATGAAATTATGCTGCTGGCTGTCACCATCTGGATAGACATTATGATTGCACCTCTTCTGTGAGAGAGAGAATCGAGCAACCGAAATCTTCGAAGTCCCGGAGGTGCGGCTGGCTTCTTTTATTATCTACCTTCCACATTTGCTCCGGTGGGCAGAAATAATGGATTTGGCCGAATACCCACACTCTTTTCGGTTTGTGCACCAAGCCTTGCTAAAGGACCACCATCTGGTAGACGAGAAGAGAGTCATGGAACTGATGGATCAGGTGAGATCAAAGGCACCAGGCGTGGGACCTCAAAGCAGAAAAGCTTTATTGCCTCAAATGTTTCCAGGATCACGAATGCCTCGAATGATCAATGTCGAACCATACAGCACGCCTGCACAGGCTGAGATGGCCGCTCTTGGTCTCCCAAACATCAAATTCATTGGGCTCCCTGACTACAATCGAGTGAAAAGGAATTGAACTCAGGACTATGTGCGAGAGTCCTCCTATTTGCACAGTCGTTTTTTCCTATTTGAACAGTCATGGCCCGCGCCTATATTAAAATTAATGCGTTCACACCACTGCTCTTATTAATCTATACTTAGTTACAGTGCGCAGCTATGGTAAACCATATAGTCAATTTAATATTATAATACAACAACAAGACTTTATTGTTTTTCGTGACTTAGGGGTTGTTTTTTCCTTATAATTTATCTGCCGCTGCGACTTCCCTTTAGTATCGTTAGATATCTTAATTTCTTATGGAATTTAACGATCGGGATGCCTTCCTAGGCGCGCCGCTGCTGTCAGAGCTCTCAGAAGGTGCTGGACTTGAAGAAATTCGAGATTTCTATGGGGAAAGCCAGACACAATTGCCGGAAGTCATCGAGACCGCAGAAATCGCTAATAACTCGCAAGAAGATGCCCTGCCGGCACTGATAACTTCATCAGGCGTTGAGGAAGTCATAAAGACTGTAGAATCGGCACCAGAGCCGCAGATTCCATTGCCGCCGCCGTCAGCAATGTATGACTCGTTTGATCAACTCCTAGCCTTCTGCAGGCATTCCATTGTGACAACAGCCTCGCTATCAGGACTTTAAGGAGTGCTAACCCTTGTATGGTCAACGGCGAGTGAATTCTCATATACTATGCCCTTGTCTGTGATCGATCAGGTCCTTAGACTTCTACAAGTATAAGGATTTGAAGAACTTTAACTTAGCGGCTTGACTGCCCGTCTAAAGTCATAGCATCAGCAACGAAGCGTTCTGGCTAGAAGTGGTCGTAATGCGTTGACTGCCCTGAGCACAACCACCCCCTATCTCTTGATCCGTCGGCATATATAATGCATCGCCGGCGCACCCTAGCCTAGCAGCGACAAGAGCGAGACTTGGCCAAGCACTGGGCCCTTCTTGCGCGCGAGATGCTGGAGATTATAAGAGATTCCGGTAGCGGCAGCGCTAAGTATGTTCTTTTATCAGTCAGATATCTATAATAATAGGCAGAAGATCAGGATCGAGGGGCTCAATGGCTTGTCGGCCACCCAAGCCTGGATCAAGCAGCTTTAAGATAACAATCTTTGTCACTATATTAAACTTAATCCTAAAAAAAAGGTCAAGGGCATCTTGTAGACTAATCCTTGGTCAAAGAAGATGTGGCGCCAGTTTCCTGAAGTGCTTGGCATTGATAATACATATAAACAAATCGATTTTATATATGTCTCTTTAAGGTCATTGGCATCAAAGACCAGAAGCCAGTGGCCAACTTTGCTTTTGGCCTGATTAATATAGAGAAAGAAGATGGATTCCTTTGGCTATGCCAGCGGCTAGAAGAGATCCATTAAGATCTTTATGTGCCTGCGCCGACCGTGCTTATTATAGATAAAGAGATGGCCCTTAAAAACGCCCTTAAGATGGTCTTCCCTGGTGGCCAGCAGCAGCTTTGTGTGTATTACATTAACTCCAATATTAGGTCAAGTATTTGATCGAAGTGGAAGAATGAAGACGGCAGTGTTGATGATGATAATGACGCGGCTGGCGCCGATGACGATGACCTCAACGCTCGCGCCGCTGAGCAAGAGATAGCTGAAAGCTATGATGCTGCCTCGCTGCCCGCCACCGAGTCCCAGACTCGCGATGGAATGTTTCATGCTTGGCAGCAGGTTATCTATACAGAAGACGAAGCCGATTTCTATTTATCATGGGAGAAAATAAAGGCCATATACAATTTAATGCAGAATTATATCCTTTATCATATTTTGAAGGAATATATGCTGTATTGCAAGCAGTGGGCGCGCTGCTTTATCAAGCGATATCAGAATTTTAGTCAATGAGTTAACAGTCTTGTAGAAACAGCTTATAAGGATGTAAAGTCTTTCCTTATCACAGGCATAAGCGATCTTCTCCATCTCTATAACGCAATCTGCCTTATGCTAAAGAAGAAGGAAAGAGACTATAACTAGAATGCAGCTAGGATGTAAATGCGGCAGCGGCAGCGCCTTATCTAGCAGTAAAGCTGACTGGGCAACATCCCGATGATGGTCAGCTATGTTGCTGTTAATCTAACCCCTTGTATAGCAGCACCGCCTGGCTGTAGCCGCGATGCCCTTAAGCTGTGGCCTGATGCCTGAGCCTCTGCGGCCTTGCAGCGGCAGCTTTATGCAGCAGTATGCGCTTCCTTGCAGTCATGTTATCTTTAAGAAGCTTAATGCCGGCGAGGCCCTTATCCAAGACAATGTCCACCCTTGATGGTGGTTAACCAAGCCTTTGGTATGATTTCCTCTTGTTTTCTATGGGAAAGCTACTAACTACGTGGTACTAGGATATCGAGGAGGCCCTGCTTTGAATTCGTGATCCTGATGTCGTCTAGGACCTCTGCGGCCTTTTAAATAACGAGAAGATGACTGTGCCGTCAGCACTTAAGGCCGACGATGCCCAAGATGAGCTTCAGCAGCAGCAGCAGACATCACAGTCAACGCAGTCAACACAACGGCGGCAGCTAAAGCAGAATTCGCAGTCGTAGCGTCGTTTGAAACCAAACGGGCGCCGCGATCTATTACAATTCGAGGTTAAGGGATCACAGAGGTCATCCCAAAGCCGCGGTCGCGGCCGCGGCCGGGCAGCCTCGTCACAGTCAATCAGGAGCTCCCAGTCACGCACAAATTCGCAGACTTTAAGAACTACAAGAGGACGATCGCGAGGATTAGCAAGGATCTCTTCTATGGCTAGGCTGGCAGCGATCGATGCCGCCGCGTTTGAGGCCGAGTTTGAGGCCGAGGAAGTCATTGAAGTCATCCCGGCCACCCAGCCTGCGGCAGAAGAGCTGCATGAACTAGCCGGCCTGTGGTAATGTGTGTATATTGACTAAGAAGTGCTGGAAATGCGTTTTTTTTGAAGGAATTGGCCTCGATTGATAGTCTATAGAGTTATATTGTGAAATTTTGTATGAAGATATTTTTTCCCAGTGTGTTGCACTGTATTTTCGTGTGTGGGCGTGGCAATTACAATTGGGAGTGGCTATCCAGCACCCCAAATTGGTTATCCAGCATCCCTAAATTTTATTTTATATGAGGGGGAGAAAAAGAAAAAACATAGACAAGTGCATGTGCTTCAAGATAAACGTATAATATATAATATAATATTATTATTTTAATATATATAAGGTAAGCAGTAGTAAGTAGCAGCAAATAGCAATAGCTAGCAGCAAATAGCAGCAGCTAGCAGTAAATAGCAGATAGTAGGAGAAGATAGCAGATACTAGAAGAAGATAGCAGATACTAGAAGAAGATAGCAGATACTAGAAGAAGATAGCAGATACTAGAAGAAGATAGCAGATACTAGAAGAAGATAGCAGATACTAGAAGAAGATAACAATAAGTAGCGGGAATTAAAAGAAAGTATCAGTGATAGCTAGAAATATCACGGGTGCTGGATAGCCAACATGGGATGCTGGACAGCCACTCCCTTACAATTTTGGGGTGAATATAGCTTGTGGCACGGGCCATAACTGTTAAATAGAACAGTACTCTGCCATAGATTATGAGGAGCTTTCCCTAAGTCGATTTCTCAAGAAAAACACAGAGTCCCTTGACCATCAGATTCCCACCCTGGTATGTTTGCCAGCCTTGAAAGGGAGAATGGAATGGGAGGATATCCCAGATGGATTTGGCAAACCCTTGAGCCCTCAGCTGGATCATCCAACTAGTCGGTAACCTTTCGACATGAGATTACACATGCTGCCCATGGCTCAATACTCCTTCTCTGAAAATAGTGAATACAATGGGAACCATCAAAGCAAAGAGAGATGCTTGAGGTGATGCGAACTGGTATAAAGACTAGCGGAATAGCTAAAGTCATTGCCTCTTATAAAGTATCAGAAATCATTTACATCTTCTCCAAAAATGAGTCCCCCAGGCACGGGAAGAACCTTGATGATAACATCTCGAAGGCGGCTGGTCAGGGTACCTTCTATGAAACTCTTGTTGAAGTGGCGCACCAATACGGCTTAACCAGGGAAGAATTCGAATTCTATCTTACGATTCCGTCTCCAAAAGGAAGGCGCCGGGTCTTTTACCCGTGTTATATACTGTCTAGACCTCAAGCGGCGGCACTATCTTGGGCCTGGCATCATATATTATATTTACGATGGAATATGATTTATCGTCCTAGAAAAACTTGCAATATCTATGCTGAGAAAGCTGGACTAATAGAGCCTCAGCTAAATCAAGTTACTTTAATATACTGGATGGCAGCCCACTTCAGCAGTCGCATTAACGGTATTAAAGACGAACTCCCAAAAGCAAGCCAAGAGGAGATCATATTTAAAATTCTCGATCGATGGGGACTCCCTATCGTACCATGGGTAGGGAATGCGTTTAAAGCCTCTCTTTACAAAGAGCCAGATCATGGAATCGCTATGAAATTTAGGGCCCTACCAACAGATGGCAATGAGTTTAATCCCCTAGTACATATTGACCTTGAATATTGTACAGTGACAATTGATACCTGGGCTACAAATAGTGCTATGAGTAATTACTTAACCGTTGATTGGGAATCAATTCAGCGTTTTATCTGCAAGATTCCTCTTCGGCACCCTTATTGGCGAGTTAATCTCTCGCTTGGTAATGATGTTTGGAAGGGCAGTTGGGACTTAAGCATCACACCTATTCCGCCGTCGCCAGATTTCGACGTTCCCTTGGTCCCTATCGATCCTTGGGTGTCTGGGCCCAGAGCGCAAGATGCCGCCCTACTCAAATGCAAAGACTGCACAGAAACCTTTTAACACTCCTGGACTCCTCATTGAGCACTGTCGGCTTCAGCATGATAATGGGACTCTCCCCCTCAGGCTCGGGAAACATAATGATTCAATTTGAAGCTAAAGTAAAAGTCAAGCCGTCGACTCTAAGACCTTATTCGTGCGTCTTTCGTAAGTTGGCTGGATTCGCAATAAATGCAGCACACACCCCGATAGCAGCCACTAGAGTAGTAGCTCCAAAGGCAAGCCTTAATCCATCATAATATACTAGTCGAGCTTTTAGCTGGATATCAGGCGGAAGTGTTTGCAAAGCTTCTACTGAGTGTCGAATCTCATTAATAATCTAGTTAAAACACGCTGCGTTAGCGATCATTTACCTCACCAGTTAAATAAAAGAAAAGGGGCATACTCTCCATTTATCTGGTACCTCGCTCAAAACCTGTGGTAGCCGATTGAGCAATACATTCTGGACGATTGCTGAGCTAATAGAAACTCCTATTGCTGTACCAATCGACCGCACGAGATAGGTAGTCGAAGCGGACACGGCGTGGTCTGCAACATAAGTTAATGGGAAAACGATATGCAGACATTGGCTAAATCGTATGAAGACGTACCTGAATGGGCGTGGGACGCGATCGATATGAACAAAGTGGCGGGATACACGATTCCTGTTCCTAGGTGAGAAGGGAAAATATACAACACATACTTCCACGATGAATCTGCAAACCCCCACGAGGAGACCAAAGCTTGGCCAATCGTCATGAGTATGAGTCCTGTTCGCATGAGAGGAATCAACTTCCCCCAGCGAGACATGACAGTACCTGCAATCAGGCCACCCAAGGGCATGGCCAACGAAGGGAAAGCCAAACGGACGCCTGCTTTGGTGGCCGAATCTTGAAGGACAACTTGGAAGAAGAGGGGAAGCATGAAGAGATACTGTGAAGTAAACAATTAGTTAACCCTAAAACTCTCGCAATGATACTGTTTAAGCGATAATAACGAACCCCATACATCGACATACCCGCACAAATGTTGGCGGTTTGTGTTGCAATGGGCATTGCTCCCTGGAGCATCCTCAGTGGTATGATTGGCATGGCAGTCGTCCTTCCCTCGACACGTATAAAGACTGAAAATAGCACAACGCTAATCACAAGTGCCCCAATCACCAATGGACTCCCCCAAGGCAATTCATTTCCGCCAAGGCTCAACCCCAGCAGCTGTGTCGAGATGGCGGCCACGAGGAGCAGAGCGCCTGAGAAATCTACCCTCTTCCACAGAGCGCCAAACCCGGCTTCAGAAGTGATTCCTCGATGCTGGTTCTTGAGTACGAAATACCCGGCGACGTACGCAAAAATGGCGAAGGGGACCTGGAGGAGGAAGCACCAGCGCCAACCAATGTAGTCGGCAATGGTACCGCCAAAGGAAGCTCCGCAAATGGCACCGAATCCGACGACGCCGTTTTGCATGGCTTGATACATGCCGCGCTTGCGAAACGGTATCATGTCTGAGTTGATAATGGTAGCTAGACACGGGGTGACGAATGTTAGTATACAATTAAAATGGCCAGTTTGGAAAGGGGGAAGTGGACCAAAGGAAAAACATACCCATCGTCATCAATCCCGCTCCTCCTATCCCAGCCAGGGCACGCATGAGGTTCAACGCAACTATACTTCTCGCCACTCCACAACCAAGACATCCCAACGCAAAGACAACCGTAGACACGAAGAAACAAGCCCGCCGACCGAAAATATCAGACACCCGCCCGTAGAGCGGCTGAAAGGCGGCCGAGGTGACGAGATACGACGTCGTCAGCCACGAGGCACTGTTAGCGGCGTCAAACTCAGAGCTGATGACGGCGTACGTGGCCGCGGTGATGGTGCCGTCGAAGCCGTAGAGGAAGACGTTGGTCATGATGGCGAGCTGGATGGAGAAGAAGCCAGCGGGAGGAGACCAAGACTCGGAAGAATCATCTGGTGCGGAGAGAAGAGGCGTGTCTTCTCGAGATGGAGGAAGAGACTGGCCCTCGACATCGTGGATTGGATTTTGCGCCTGCGAGGAGGAAGTTGGCGAGGCTGAGGCTGACCTCGCTATAGGCGGCGGTGAAATTGCTGTTAAGGCCATGGCGAATGAAACTGGTTACCAAAAATTCTTTAACCAAATGTTGTAGATCCGTTTGAATTGAGAGCAATTCCTTCCCAGTTTTGAACAAAGAAAGAAACGAATAGACTTTATCTACACTTCTGCGTAAACTATTCATGTAAGTCGAATCTGTCATCTGTTTCAATAAAGAATCCAAATCACACAATTTTAATCCGCCCGCCCCAAGGATCCTCCCGCCATGCATCCACCGCACCAAGCCGATTGCACCATCCCCTCTGCCGCTTCGTGATGAGCCACCCCGAAAAAGCTACCCTTGCCCGCTGCAGGGGTTTTTTTATTTATTTTTAACGCCATTGGTTAGATGGAAAAATTAGATGAGATTATGACTGTTTCTTTTGAGGATTCACAAGGATGTTTCTTTGTTGGATAGGTCGGCGAGTGAGTAAGAGCCGATGGGCCGGTCATTTCGGATGTCGTCTTTGGATTTTGCTGTTAAGCACGCAATCGGTGTGTCGATCTGAATGACATACGCTCAACAGTTAGTCACACAATTTTGGGCTCAATTACAGTTTGCAGGGAGTTTTGAAGCAAGTTCTCTTATTAGATTGCCTGCATAAGCGTAGGTAGACTGTGACTGTGTCTAACAACCTGCTACGACTGTGTGTCTTACACGACCCACGCTTTTCTCCCAAAATGATACACAACCCCATAGCTTTTGACGAGAAGAAAATAAACTCTCAATTCTCATATAGTAGTTTCATAATCATTGCGCAATCGCATCACATTTCATAAACGCTTCATTTCTTCGCATCGGCCTGCATGCCCTGCTGGATCCAATTCCTCGACTCCTCCGCCTTCTTATCCATCTCCTCCTCCGTCAACTTGGCCAGATCCAAAGCCGTGTGTCGGTCGGGCACATTGCGACCCTTCTCGAAGCCCGGTCGCTTAAGGAGCGTGTACAGCCACTTGTCCACGTGCGGGAAATCGTCCAGCGAGACACCAGCCCAGGCTAAAGGGAATTTCCCATTAGTAAAATGAAAATAAAAAAATAACGATGGAAATGAAGACTTTACCATGAGCAGCAGTCCATCCCCAGGCGGAGATATCGGCGATGGTGACGCGATCGCCGACAAGGAAGCCGGAAGTAGACTTGGCGAGCTGTGATTCCATGACGGAGTAGAGACGGCGAGTCTCGTTGGTGTAGCGATTAATGCCGTACGGGATCTTCTCAGGCGCATATCCTATAAAGTAACATGTCAATATGCACCACCCTCTCTACGCTTCAAATGAGAATTGCACGAAAACTCACGGTTGAAATGGTTTGCCTGTCCCTGCATAGGGCCCAAACCACCCATCTGCCAGTGAAGCTAATTAAGCAGTCCAGTCAGCCTTTCTCATTCGCAACAATCTTCTCACAGCAAGGCAAAAAAAAAAAACTCACCCAGCTGTTCACTTCCCACGTCTCCTTGGAGTCCTTGGGATACGAAACTTTGTGATCCTTGTCATAACGGTCCACGAGGTACTGCAGAATGGCACCGCTCTCAAAGATGCGAATGTCAGATCCGTCCGTCCACTTGTCCGTGATGGCGGGGATACGGCCATTGGGGTTGATCTCAAGGAACCAAGGCTCCTTCTGCTCATTGGTGCTCATGGTGATAGCGTGGACCTACAAAGAGGGCTTGTTGTTAATTTTTTTTTCCCCTCCCTTGATTGATTGATTGATTGATTGATTCTATGTGACTTGGAATGTTCAATTACCATGTACTCCAGGCCCAGCTCCTCGAGCAGGATGGAAGCCTTGATGCCATTGGGCGTTCCAGCCGTGTACAGCGTAATATCAGTAGGGATACCCATCTTGTTGATTAATTGTCGTCCTAGTTGCGATATGCGAGCAGACATGCACTTAGATAGTTCCGACAGTTGAACTGCGGGCACCTCAGTATGTATAAATACACGCAAGGACTATATTCCGCGACCCAGTCGTATTCCAGTCGTATTCCACAGGTAGTTACGCTAAAAATAAAGGCACATGGAATCCTTCACACACACATGGACTCAAGTTGACCCGAGCCCTTTTGTCTTGTCTCTGCGCTCAACAGATCTGCTTAGAAATCCTGCTTTTCAATGTTCTGGGCAGACCCCACTTGGAAGCCCGGATATAGCCTCCAAAAGCGGAGATATTGGCATCGGATAGTCGCTTGCGCCCACTTTGGACTTTTGGCAAAGAAATGCGCTGCTGAGAAAGCAGAGCGTTGCTTAGAATTGCGTCAATGCGGTGGTGTTCGCTGAGCGAGTGGGATGAATAGACTGTTCAACCCTGGTTAACTGCTTAATAAGGCTTACTTTTTACGTGTATTACTCTGGGTATAGACTTCATGGACGTTTTGTCAGTGAAAGTGATGCTACTATTATAATTATCTTGTCTAGCCCGTAAATTTAAATTTAGATTCACATTACGCATGGAGTTATTTCATCTCTTAGAAAATCTTCGTAGTTGAATGGTTAAAAGGTAATGGGGGCAAGTGTAACGATTGAGACGGGGTATATATACCTCATACTCGCTCAAATGTTGACGAGTCATGCGGGGATGATATTTTCGGTGGGTTGCCACTCATAGAGTGACAGGATCTTTTCGTGAGGAGAAAAAAGTAATGAAGAAAAAAGGAGAAGAAGAAGAAACGTAAATAATATTGAAAAGATGAAGACTGCACAGTATATTTTAAAATAGTCAGCAGGAGTTCTATAAAAAGTAGGAATCATACCAAAGACAATACATTCGGCCATCGTCGATGCAACCGTCGATGCAATGGTCGTCAAAACATAACAAAATAGGCACACCATCAAGAACCTAACCAATTCCTCTCCAAATCGACTAAATCCGTTTATCATCACCCTCCTTACCCAACAATCTCATTCCATTCTCGAACACAGAAAATCAGGATTAATAATCCCCTCGGATCTACCCGAAAGGCACAAATAAAGTTAAACGCCACAGCTCTTATAAAGAAAACACATCACATCAAAGCAAGTAAAGCAAGACTGAAATTTTGGCTTCCATTCTTATGTTCATATTCATATTCAAGTTCTGCCTTATATTCGCAGATAGCTAGCTACAGATTTGTCTTTGTCTCAAAATAAGTTTCCAATGCAAAATAAAGAAAAACCCTCAAAAGGAAAAAAGAAAGATCAAATCCTTGACCAGGTAAAATGACATAAAACAATATCGAAAAGGAAAATGTCATCAAAGTCATCCCGCGTTCCTGCGCGCGCTGTCATACCCACCCAAAAGTAAATGCTTGGTAGTTTCCCTTCTCTGCCGCTGTTCAATCTCTGTCTTCTGCAAAATCATGCCCATGTTCTATAAAAGAGCGAATGGTATCCTTGGGCTTGTCATACTGATGTAATTCCTCCAGGAAAAAAAAAACGCCTGGTGGCACATTTCAAAGGACTGGGCCCCTGCATCATGTGCGCATGCAAAACAAACAAATCTCCCTCTCCATACCAAGGTACAATGAGTGATGCTTCACTTCCAGTATCCTCGAACAGGCAATCTCAACAATCATGAGAAATATAAGGAAAGGGGAACAAAAATTTGCCAATATCCGGCATACACGCTCGTAAATAAAATAAGGAAAAAAGGGGGAAAGGCCATCATCCCGTATCGCGGATGCAGCATCAGTGCAATCCGCATAAATGTGTTAAGTCATAAAAAGGGGGTCATCTCATCTCGTGATATAGTGAAATCAAGACAATAACGGAAACGAAAGGAGGTTTTGAAGAGAAGAAGGAAAAAGTAGTAAGAAAAAAAGACATTGTATGCAAACAGTTCTGTTAATAAAACTCAAAGGAGTACCAAGGCTGCTCCCGTGGAGGATTTTTATTTTCAAAGAAATATGGCTCAGCAAAAACCGAGACCAGGTCGAAAACGGGGAGAAGCAGTAAAACGAATATGAAATGCAATATAAGAATGGAAGCCCAGCGCCGTCAAGCGTACGTAGTATATTCTTCGCGCGACTTGGGGGTCTGGTAGTGGGTGTAATGCACGTCGTCGTACGAGTAGTTCTTGTTGGTCTTGACCTTGGAAAACTGATTGGATCCGGCCGAGGTAGAATAGCTGCTGTCGCGGACTGGCATTGAAGGTCGGCCGTCGTTGTGGCCAGAATTGTAGTAGCCGTATCGGTCTGATTCTGGCTCTGCGCGACGGCCATACGATGGTTGCCGGCCGCTCTCGTATCCAGCGTATCGAGAGGTCTCTGTATAGCCTTGATCGACAGATTGTTCTCTCCTGCCTGTGCGTTGTCTGCGATCTCTTTGCTGGTGGGCGTAAGCATCATCTGAATCGTCTTCCTCGTTGATTTGCGCTTGGAAACGCGAACGGTTCCGTCCGCGAACGTCAAATCCGTCTCCATAGTTGTAGGTTTGAGAGCGTGTGATGGGTACAGCTCGTGCGTAGTTTGGATCGGCGGGCATGGTGTTTGTCCTGGACAAGTGGGGGGGCGAGCCAGACATTGTTGGGTGTGATGCATGGCGGGGGGAGCCGCCCATAGCGCCAGAGTCAACGAGAGGTTCTCGCGAGGACTTCCTGTACTTGTCCCGGGTCGCGCGGTTGCTTTCCGTCGAACCACGGCGAGGTCGCGGTGGTGCTGATGAACGACGAGCATCATCTTCCTCGGGGGCAGGGAAGGGAGATGTTTGGTTGGGAGCAGGTGGGGGGGTTGGGACGGCAGGAGGCTGGTTCATCCGCTGGCTGTAAGTCATGGATCGCTTCAGACCACCATCCTCCTTAGCCCGAGTGGCTTTGATGTAAGAGGTAGCATCTTTCAGCTTCGCGTGGGTGTCTTCCCAGGAAGAAGATGGTTCTGGGGCGACTGGCGCGGCTCGTGAAGGCTCATTATACTTGCTGGTAATGAACTCAGGATAAGACTGAACCAGTGGAGGAGACACTATGGGAATAGCGTCGCGGTGAGAAGAGCGATCTCGATCTCGCTTCTCGTCGTACTTTTTGCTCGACTTCTTCTTGTCAGATTTGGGGGTGGCGGAAATAGTATCATCGCTGAGATCGTCGTAGACAGCCACCGGCTTTCCGTGTTTCTTCTTTTCCTCGGAGCGCTGTTTCTCCTTGGATTTCTTGTCTCGGCGGGCGTCTCTGGCCTCTTTGAGCTCCTTCTCTACGCGGCGAGCGGCCTCTTCCTTGTCGGCCTTCTTCCTGCGCTCGCGTTCCTTATCCTTGTCACGTTCCCGCTCGCGTTCGCGCTCGCGTTCACGTTCACGTTCACGGTCATGTTCACGATCCTTCTCGCTATCCCTCTTCGAGCGACTGTCCACGTAGGTAGTCTCCCGCCTCGCTGTGCGCGAAGAGCTGGTCTGGTATACTCGATGGTTGTAGGGCAAATCATCTTCATACGATCGCGATTGCGCATATGACTTTGACGCAGATGGGGGGACGCCGGGGGATGCCTTGTAAGACGAGGCGCGAGGCTCGGCAGTTCGAACTTCAAAGGTATTAAATCTAGACTTGGAGGCTGATCGTGGCGTTGTCGAAAGCTGTGTCTTGCGCATCTGCTCCCTCAGATCGGCCAACTTAACCTGGTCGTCGTATCTTTTCCGCTCTTCCTCGTCGGTCAGCAGCTCATAGGCCTGCTGTACCTTTTGGAATTCTTCCTGCTTCTGTGCCTTGAGAGTAGGATCCTGCACCTTGTCGGGATGGCACTTCAGGACAAGTTTGCGATAGGCCGTGCGAATGTCTTTTTCCTGAGCATCCTTGGAAACGCCGAGAATCTTGTAATGATCCGGAAGGGAGCTCATGATGGGTGGTGCTAAGGTGACGATTGCAGCGCCCTGCGGCAAATGAGGCTATTTCAAAAGTCTGGCTATAGAAGCTTGCTAGAGGCAGTTTGCATCGAGTCTTAAAACGATGGGCGATTGAGAAGCTGCGACTAGTTCCTCAAACGTTCTCCCGAGCCAAGTGCGCGGATAGAGAAAAAGGGGCGCCGCGGTCCGAGATGGCCTGAGGGGGCGACTTATGAGTAGTAATAGTAATAGTTAAAAGCAGCAAAAGTTCTACTTTGTAGGTGGGAGGCGAATAACAAAAAAGCCCAGCTGCCCGCAATGGAATGCCAGCCGGCGCTGATTTAGCAAAAAAAGGAATGACAGCTTTCCAAGGATCAAGCAAGAAAATCAGAAGGAAAGGGAACGGAAATCAGACAACCGGCGACGGGGTAGAACCGGAGGGCAGATGATGGACAGATGCAACGAAGCACACGCAAGGCTTGCAGAAGAATCAAGATGGAGGCTCGCTGGTCCCTTTTTGGCTTCTTTTCGGGCCCGGAGGGGGGAGAGGAATCGCTGTACCTTGTACCTGAAAGGCGACGAGGTCGTGAGGTCACGGGCCTGAGCCAGCGGCTGCACGAGGTGATTCGGCAGAAAATGGGCCAGGGGGGGCAGCGCCTTTAGGGTGCTAAAGGTGCTAAAGGTACCGGGTACTGGTACTGGCAGCAGGGACAGGTACAGGTACTAGCGGAGCGCAACGAAAAAGGAGGGGCGCGTCGAGTCGAGTCAAGCGGGCCTTTTTTGCTGGGTGGCCTAAGCAGGATCTGTTTGTGCTAAAGCAGTAGCGCAGCGTCAACGAGCGCGAACGCTTGGCCTGGTCTGGCGCAGAGGGTGGTGGGGAATCTTGGCCTGGGAGTGAGTTGAGCGTCGAGGATGAGTGGGCTGCGGATGGTGAGATTGAATGGTATGGTCGAATGGTCAGGTCTGGTCTGGTCTGGTCGCCGGTGGTAGGGCGAGGGGGTTCAGGTTCTGGCCTGGCTGGTGGCGGGAGGAGTGGCGGGTTAAAAGGCGCTCTCTAACAACTAACTTCAGTGCCTCGGGATGGAGAGACCGTGGCTGAGGTTGGAGTTGACGACGACGATGGTTAGCTAATTGATGACTGACTGCGGAATTGGCGAGAAATATCGGTCTTGAACAATCTTCCGTCCGTCTTCGCCCGTCTCCGTCCGCGCTTTTTTCTTCCTTCTCCTTTGCTACAGTATCCAAGATTCTCCAGCGTCCTCGGTTTCGGAGAAGGCGACAGAAGAATATGGAGGCGGTGGGATTGGTCAGGGCCCGGCGCTGGAGCGAATCGGAAGAGGGACAGTGAATGCGTCAGCCAGATAGACAAGCTGCGACCGCGTGACAAACCCCGAAGCAAGACACGGATGAGTGAGCAGATGAGCAACGGAGTGAGTGAGTAGCAAGTGAGTGAGTGCGCTTAGGTGAGCTGAAAGAGCGTTGTCGATGAGATGAGACTTTTGTCTGTTCTTTTTCTTCGGTGCGTTTATAATTGATTCTCAAAACTGCGAGTGCACGTAATCAGGAAGATTAGGTGATGACCAGAGCTTTATGCAGTGCAGGCAGCTCTTTTACGCAGAACAGCGCTGTAGGGAGCACCTGGCGCTACAGGTTCAATGTTGCTTTAAACAAGGGTGGACGGGAGGGAAAAAGGACGCGAGGGGTACCAGGTCGCAAGACGCAATGAGGGGCGAGTTGCGCAGGTGCGCAGTATCGGCTGATGTACTGTCCGAGTAGCGGAGGCGTGGCCTGAAGGATGGACGTTTCGTTTTAATAGCTGAGCAAGATCTGATGACGATGCTGATGACGAACGGCAATTGAGCAGCCGCTTCTCCCTTGCAACAGATGAGATGAGTCAATTGCTGGACCAGGCCAAGAACAACGAGTGAGCGAGAGCGAGAGCGAGAGGGCAGACAAGGCTGATGGAATTAATTGGGCGCTGGTGCCAGGTAGGTATGTATTCCTGATCGATTCCAACCGTGCTGTAAGATGATGACAAGGTGCTGGCGTGGCTGGCGCAAGGCAGCTGCTGAGTCGCTGTAACATGCGCCGGAGTGGCAAACGCCTTCTCAGCTTCAGGCGCTTATAGGAGCCGCGTGTAAATGCGGATATTTTACGTAGGTAGATCAATTTCTGCCAAGGCAGCACGGAAGGAAAAATGCCAGTAAAGCGGAGAAGGTAGAGGGGAAATGGAAGAAAAAAAAGAAGAAAACCAAGGAAGTAGTGTAATTGTACACAAAAATTATGGATTGCTATATCAAACAGTCGATCTCTTGCGATTGTCCAGGCGACGGGAGGTACAGGCGGTGTAGGTTGAGACGGCGATGAGGGAGCTAGTGATGGCTTGTGTACGGGTATGCGTGTAAGTCGTCTCAAAGGGTCCTGGGGCCGAGAAAAAAGAAGGGTATAGCACTTCGTAGTACTGGTAGAACTGGGGACTTGTACAGGCTATTATTGGTTGTAGTGACGGCTCTTCCTTCCTGGTCAGCGGAGCTTGGATCCTGAAAATCCCCACAGCAGCTGTCGATGGAAGAAGGACTAGAAAGAAAGCAATTGATTAGGAATAGCGAGAGGGAGCCCGAGAACAAGCATGGAAGATAGAGATGGGGCAGGGTAAGATTGTGGAGATTGATAGAGGGACGAGATGCAACTGTGAGCTGCACGAGATGTGGTATTTCCCAAAAGAGAGCAAGGTGTATCATGTACGTTATGTTGGAGGTCGTCTGTTGCCCGCTTCCCGCGAATGCAGGCCGCGAATAAGTTGGCTGGGCAGCCCACATCTTGCGAGCCCGTCTGGGGGGTTATTATAAGTTTACTGGCTCTAGAAGTGGAATGGGATGATGAACAATCACGATTTACTCCATGGATTCTTGTGGTGGTTGTTCCCGCATCGAGGCAAGAGCTTCAACGAACAGCACAGCTGCTAGCTTCCAAGGTGGCTCCAGGTACTCAAGCGGCACGCAAGAGTATCGTGCTGAGTCTCGATATTGCATTGGATGCATACAAGATACAAGCTTGTCTGCCGGGCGGGACGGGCTGCCCATAAGCCCAGGCGAGCATCAGCAGCTCCTGTGAGCCTGTCGCTTCCAGTCACGAGAGGGCCTGGCTCCATCGCTCGTTGCACACTCTGCCACTCGGCTACCTCCCCTTACCTTGGCTCAACGTCATTCGCTGTCCAGCAATCACATCGCATGAGCGTCTCCGTCCCCGGATGCCCCGAACCTCCTTGACCTGCGTCTGTCCCTCGCCAATGGCATCGCGGCCCCTACGCCCTCTCTCAGTCTCCTCGCTCACTCCTTTCCCCCTCTTGGGTAGGTGGTTTGCCAGTCAGCAGCATATGCGAGGCACCGTCCCCAACACGCATCCGTGCTGCCGGCCTCGATAGACTAGAGAAAAGGGCCCTACAGGAACGAGCACGCCAAAAGCATGAGCGTGTCCCTGACTGTGGGGGGAGAGAGGGGGAAGCTTTACGAGCTCTCCAGCCCTCGCATCAGCTAGTAAAGTAAAGTAAACCAGACTGAAAAGACCAAACGCAAACAATGGATTTGGCCCCTCCTGTCGCCCAGAGCGACCATCTACCTCTTCCGATCCCAGCTACAGATTACAACGGACTGACCCGCAAAGAGTTTCGCTCTTGGATCTCCCCGCTTTGGGGGGCAACATGGGCTATTGACTGTATGCTGTATGTACAAGGAGACGGCAGAGCGTTGTTGGAGCCACAGCAAAGAAGCTGCATGATACGAAGTACATGTACCGATATACGGAGCAAAGGCCACTCACTGTACGAGCACGGAGCACATACCTGATCCTTACATGCTTGTATGCTACATGCTTGTATGCTCCTTGCTTCAGATGCATGTGAGGATACATGTACTCCATACATGGACCTGTGTGTGCGACGCAGCAAAGCAATGTTGCCCGCATCACGAGCCTCCACGGGGTAAGGTAGGGTTAGATATAGAAATCCGAACTACAGAGGCGTTCTCGGTACATGTACTTTGCATTTTGGGCTCTGCCCCGCCAGGACAGCAGCCAGTGGAAGGTATTCGATACCTGAGGCCAGGGCCCCTTGGAATATCCAGCCATATCGCATATCGCATATCGCCGACGGAGAGCTTGGCTGCGCTTCAGGTCTGCGGCTTGCATGAGGCCGCGAGTTGCAATTCGCTGCGGCCAGAAACCAACAAGCGTCGCTGCATGACACCATCTGGGGCTCCCTCTTCTTTCTTTCTCTCCCTCTCTCTCTCTCTTTTTCCACTATCAAGTCAAGCACATTGCCTATCACGAAGACAGACGCGCCTCACCCCTCTCTTGTAGCCAGTAGTGGCCCCCCACACCCCATTCGTTCCGCCATTCGAGGTGGGAAGTGCCAGCGTGGAGCATCTCAGTCAAGAAGGATGGAGGCTCTACGCCTTTGGTTGGTAGAAAAAGGGCATCTGGGCAACGTGCCTCCAACCACCACTAGATCCAGGAACAGGTGTCGTCGCCTCAGGCGGGCCAGCGAGGCTGTGGCAGAACGCCATGAGGCCTTAGGCGAGTTGCGCGCCTGCGCGTGATTGGACAGGGCTGGCCTGTCAGATGCGACACCCCAATCTAGTTCTGGGCTTCCAAGAGTTTCCATTCGACGACGACGACTCGCCAACCAGGTGACGACGTGCCGCCCCAGTGAAACCCGCGTGGTGGACGAGGAGCCAAGCCACGCTCTCCTGACTGGATGGCTTGAACTGACACGAGTCGAGCCACTTGGACTAAGAGAGAGAGAAATTCCGTCACTCCTCCACAATAAGCTTCCCTCCTCCCGCCGAGTCTACTAGTTCAAGTATTGAAGCTGAGCTGCGCAGCCTGTGCTGTGGGGGGAGAGGAGGGGCATTTTACAGCTACTACTACTACAAGTACATACAAGCAGGAGGATACTACTCCGTACCACCGCTACTAAGACCAATGCGCATAGCAAACACAGACTACAGTATCCAAGGCGCAGAAGGATGGAAACTACGGAGCCCGTCAGGATCTAGACGGACCGCCGACGGGCAGCTTGTAAGCAGAAGCGGGCAACGCCAGCGGACGCAAGAAAGCTGAACGTGACCCCGAAAAGGCGCTGGGGAACCGAACCATGAGCTTGTTGGACTGAGGCTTTGGCGAAAAAGTTGACGGGCCAGTCACAGAGGCAAAACGGCAACGGGTAACGGTATGGTGCGAGCGGAGCGTTTCCACATGGTGGCTTTGGGGTGGCTTTTGGAAAAAGCAATGCTGCCGCTACTCTATCTACTCCAACCCGGAATATAGCGCCACTTTCCATGCAGACGAGACGAGGAATAAGACCCGAACAACGCGACTCCATTCTGTGTCAATTCTGAGCTAAATATACGGGATTCCCCCAGCAACCGTCTGCGTGACAGCGCAAAAAAACGAGGGGGCATACAAGACCCATGGAAGAGGCCCAGAAATGCCCCATATCTGTAGAACCATGAAGATAGTGTCTGGACAAGCCAGGAGCGGATGATCCGCTGGCGGCCGTCTCTTAGCCCGTCGCTCACACTAAACGGTTAACGGTAGACACTATCACAGAAGCTAATGGCAGTAGTTGGTTGTACTTGGGTGAGCGCTTTTCGCTGTGCTACGCTGCATGTACCTTTTCTTTCAATGTGCTGCTATCGCGGCAAAACGTAGCTAGGACCAGGGTTTCTAAGCTCATGTGAGAATAAGAAGTTTTTTTTTTATAAAGGTATTGCGCGTTTAGCTTGATTTATGCCCCCGTTGGAGAACTAATTTGGGCACTACACGCCATTGCTAGGGATCAACTCGTGTTTGAATCACAGAGACTAGACTCAATCGATGCTGGCGATGTCTTTGAGCTCTTTCTTGCAAGGGTAGCTTTGGGGGAGCTATCTAATGGGTAGCTAGTAATAGCTATCAGCTAACAGCTGTTGCTTTGAAGGGAAGAGGAGGGGAAAACTGTCAGTTGATCGCGCCTCCAGCGCAGGGAGGCTGTAAAAAAGCTGGGCAAACGTCAAAGATACGTCCTTCACGGCCCGTATTCACTGAATATCATCCGCGTCACCATCATCATACATGGCTATAATTAATATATTTAGGCATGCAACATGGACAGAAATCAGGGTCACAGCTTTGGCTATATGAGCCATTAACCAACAAGCACCACCACATCACATCCATCCATCACAGCGCTCATACCATCTACCCTTGATCCGCTTTAGCATCGCCCACAAGCAGAAGTTCCATCGCCGATACGCAACGCATCTGACTTGGCCTTAAAAGAAATCCAAGTCCTGTGACTGGCCACGTGGAGACGAGAGCCGGCTTTTGCCACTGTGGATGAAGAAAAGGAGCGGTCCGTTCTTTTTTTGTCCATCTTTTTTTGTTCTTCTTTTCAGCGTGGCTTGGCTTGTACTCATATGTAGTAGCGGGAGATGGGCCATGTGGTGGTGACATGAAGCCGAAGCGGGCACGTTTTGGGACCATCTCACCATCTCCCGGGCGCTTGCTACCGATGTATCATTGGCGCACAGCGGCAGAGAAGCAAAGAAATTGAAACGTCAAGCTAGAGCGACGGAGGCATCAATCGTCTGATCGCTGAACTTCCCATCTTTGCTCGGGTTGGTCTAGGGGGGGATTGTATGATATGATGTTACGCCAAACGGAGGAATCTTTGCCGTTAGAAGCAAAGGGCCGTTGTACTGTTTTGTTGATCGCATCACACGCCATGTTTGTTCGTCACTAACATCGACCTACTGGCCATACTCGCACTCCGGCACTTATTACAATCTTAACTAAGGTGCTTTTGCGCCGCAACCCACGTTTTCCCACCACATTGCCCGGCCTGGCCGGATGGATGGACAATTAGATCCAGGGCGGAAAGGAAAAGGGCATCGAATTGTAGTCACGTTTCCAGCCGTAGGGCCAGAGATCGAAGCAATCATCAAGCGCCAGCTACCAACGATGACGGCGGCCATTTTTTGCGCTCGTGATAGGACGGCAGTGGCTCAGCTCTGCTGCTGCTACTACCGCTGCTTCTTTTTTCTTGATTTCTTCTCCGATTGTTCCGCAAATCCGGCTGTTGGATGGAGTCCAATCCCGCTTTGACCATAGCGCACCATCCTCCCTCCCGTCTTTTACGACGAAAGAGTACTTACATACTTGTACGCACATACGCACACACGCACACATTTACATGCTTGTACATTACGCAGCGTCAAGCCGTGTAAGCTCTTTTCGCTTTGCGCAGTATGATATGATGCTGCTATTGGCATAGGCGCGCCAAACGCGGGCATAAACTGTACCGGAGCGAGAGACCTCGGCCCTTGCAGCTAGCCACCATCAATCCATCTCTTTTTCTTTTCTTCTTCCTCCAACTTCTCAAAGGATCAGCACCCCGAGAGGGAAATATTTATCTCATTCTGGCAGCTTTGATAGGCCAAAAATACAGTCCCTCAGTCCCATTAGGCAACCCCCGAAAAAATAGAAAGCTACCCTTCTACTAACCGCAAGCTATCAAAACACCTCCATCCCACCACCACCTGCATGCATGATGCTCCCCCCAGCCAATGGAAACAGACGCAGCAGAGGAATTTAGAGGACATCTCGCATCCAATGATTTCGCTCCAAAATAGGAAAGAAAGAGGCCCCGCGAATGAGCGCCGTAGCGGTGAGCACAGACATGACCACGAGATTGCCCAAAGAGAGCAATAAGAAGAGGGACAGACGCCATCCCCACACACACTCTTACACTCACACGCACTTTTTCTGCGCGAACGCGGGACACGCTTTCTGTGAATGGCTTCCTGGGGCAACCAAACGTGACACGTCTTTTTGGGGATGTTTAGCGTCTGTTAGACACGTTCAAGCGAGCCCTTTTTGCGTTTAGAAGACTTGATGCTCATTCGTTGAAATTCCAGGGATCCAATGATTTTTTAGTTTTTTTTTCATATGTTGCTCGTTCTGGATGCCTCCACGGAGCTTGAAGCTTTGAAGCTTCAAATTCACACTTGCACTTACCCTACAGCTCCCAACGGATTCATAGCATCCTCTCACAAAAAGAACCACAGCTGCAGAATCAGATCATCTGAGACCAGCCACAATATATAAAAAACAAGGCGTAACACCAAAAAATACTACACGAATCCTTAAAAGAGGCGCCGCCACAGCGCAACGCGCCTCTTCCAATCAGGAACGAAAAACTCATCCCAACCTCTCGCTTCTCCCGCTTCTGCCTTGTAGCCTAGCTTCGACACCCGCGTTTCCCCCCCTTGTAACATGTAAGAGTAGGCAAGGAACCAAACAATCAATGCCGTGCTGTTTTTTTTGCCTATTTCTCCTCCGATATGCATGCGGCATACATGATATTGTTCCGATGATCGGAAAACCCCATGGAGAGAGAAGGGGGGGCCGAAAATAGGGAGACCTTTTTAATGTGAACTGATTACAGTGTTTTACCCCAGGAAATATAGTATATCCCATCATCATTGGTCACGGCAGGCATCATGTTAAAACCGTTGACGCCTCTTCTTTTTGCTACCCCTTGCAATCTTCGAACACGTACTTTCCCACCCCTTGACAAGACAGAACCCGGAAACCTCCCCAAAATCGTCTTCTTAACCTCTAGGGTATTAGTCCAACATGCAATGCGTGTGATAAGGGCCATCGCGGATGGTTGACGCAGGGGGGGTCAGATACAAAACTAGAAAAAGTTGGAGAGGGTGGGCAGAATGCGCTGGCCCTGCGTTTTTTGGGGCTACGACCCTTTTTGAGTAAAGGAAGAATGCGTTGGCCGGATCCCCTTATCGTAGAGGTTTTTTTGAGGCTGCTTTAGCTTTTTTCGACTGCCGGGAAGTCTGGAATTTATTTATTGATTTTTTGTTTGGTGATGCTTAGACAGGCAGCGGTCCGTCGAGATGACCTGTTTCTTAGCTGGCAGGGCTTCCTGCATCCTGCGAGTGTAGAGGTTCTCAATTCGCTGGGTACCAGCAAGTAGATCAAAGTCCTCCCCTTTGAAGTATTTTGTACTGCTTTGATAACACATATTGAAAGCTTCCATTACGGCTACCTAGATAATATAGGTTTAATCAACGCCTGTGTACCTATGTATGCATGTATGCAAGCTATTACCCCAACTTCACCTTGAGGATTCCACAGCTTTAAGTCCTCTCCCCCTTTTTTGATCGAAAATTCGTTTACTTTCTCGATCAATATATCTCTCCTTCTCTTGCTCTTGATTCTTTAAGCTTCATCGTTTTCTTGCCATACGGGCAAGTATAAATCCACAACAATGGGCTTGCTGAACAATTTGCCCTCGGTATGGGGATAGCTGCCCTTCATGATGGCCGCGTTCACGACACACGTCTCCTTACGGCCGGTTCTCCCTACCAATGCTTCTATATCGCAATCATCAGACTCCGGATTACCTCCATAGCCCACTACGCTATCATTGCTGATGCTGTTGTTGCCACTACCGCTGCTACTTTTCTTTTGGGCAGCCACGCTAGAGCCCTGCTGAGATGAGAAATCTGAGCGTGTCTCCGCGGACGCTGATGTCGTGTTGGCCGTCTGTTGGTCGTCCTCATAGCTAGGCCGGCCTGGGTGCGAGCCGTCGTTTGCAAGGGCCGGCATCTTGCTGGTTTTGCCAGTGAGATCGACCAGACTCATCTTGTTGTTGCCCATACCTGGATCCTCCCACCCGATGGCGGCCCTCTCCGCGTAGGGCGTGTTCTTGTTCTTCAAGTCCCAGAGCACTCGCTCCGCTCCTCGTCCGTCGTGAATGTGGCCGCAGACGGCTAGCTTGGGCCTCACTCTCCAGAGCGCCTGTCGCAGGGCCTCGCAGCCGGCAGGTCGCCGTCCCTCCGGCTTATCGCAGTGTGTACGTGGCGGTGTGTGCGTCACCACGATGTCGGCCTCAAGCGGGATGAGCTCCCACAGCGAGGTGAGATCCGTGCTGTTATCCTCGAGGGATCTCGGGGCTTCATAGTAGAAAGCCCACAGCCCGCTGCGAGGAGAGTACGGCGAGCCGAAGATGGTAAACTCCGTATGCGGCCCCGTGGAGGACTTGAGACGGATGGTTGCTGAGTCGTGGCATAGATAGGTGATGAACGGCGATGAAGTCAACAATTTGATACATTCTGCCGGATCCTGCTTAATCTTATTGTGGAAGCTGTCGCCGTGATGGAAGTAGAAATCTTCATCCAAGGTGACGTCGTGGTTCCCTGATCCATGCATGTCTCATCATCAGCATGAAACAGACTCATCATTTCCCACTCAGAATGCATGATGGACACTTACCGGCCACGACAATCTTGGCCTCAAAGTCGGCCTCCTCGAGCCACTTTACTGCCCTGGAGAGCTTCATGTTTATCACAATCCTCCGGTTAGCCCATTGCGCAGAAGCATGACGTCAAGGGCGCTGGAATGCAAACCAAGCACCTTCAGAGAAAGGACGGCAGCTTACCTCTGATTGACTCCCCTTGTTCGTGAGGTCTCCAGCATGGATCAAGATGTCGCCGGCTGGGAGTTTGACGGTGCAGTTGTGAGTGTCTGAGATGCAGACGATTCTCGTCTTTCGCAGCTTTGGAGTCGCCATGATGATTGATTTTGAGCCTGTTATACTTATCCTCTTATGAAAGAAGAAGGAACAGTGGGCTCTTGTCTGCTCTTCAAAGAAAAGAAGATCGATTTCCAGCAGACGTGATGTGACGGATTTATATGCCCATGGGGAAATTATGCGGCGCCCTCACAAACAAAGCATTGACGCCGACTCGCAGCATTCGATGCCGTTGATTCGGACACTTACCTTACAATTTGGTGCCACAGCATACAGGCTGTGGCTCGTGATTGGCCGACGAACGTGTCTAGGGTGTCGCTGTGTAGCTTCATCTACACCGATTCTCTCAACGTCTGGCCATTGTTTGCTTTGCGCCGGTGAGATGTCATTTCACAGTTCAGCTCGTCGAGCCGTCAATTTCCGCAGCCCTGTCCAAAAATAGGCTTGGGTTTGGGCGATGAGGTCATTTTGCACATGTATCACCGTCCGATGGTCTCTGTTAATTTCTCGTGTACGCAGCATTAGACTGAGCTCATGCTGTGCTCCCCGAAGTATTTTAAGGCGGCATCTAGATCCTGGGTAATGGGCCCCAACAAGATATCGTACTGCTTTTATTTTTTTCCCGTCTTTTTTCTAGCTCTGCGAACTCTAATTCAGTAATCGGTGATTAAGGAAGATCTCTACGATATTAAACTTTAGATTGCTCTGCAACTCCGCACTTACACTTTCGTTTCATCCAGGCGAGGATTGGAATCCTTGATACCGGTACTAAAGGAGCCAGCCACACCTCTGCACGGTCGTCACGCGGGTTTTCAGCTTTCGTGATTGTGACTGTTTGTGGGCTCGCATATGCATCCATTGGCTGGCTTCCCTGTCCACCGCGTGCTTGCTTTGATGTTTGTTGAACAATATTCCCCACCGTGGCTGAATGAATGGCCTCATAGCACATCGATCACAGAGGCTGATGGCGTTGAGCAATTGGACAACCTCATCGTCGTCGGCGTTAAGCTGAACTTTGTCACCTGGCCACTTGGCTGTATGGTCTTCGTGATAGCCACAATCAGTTTGCCATTCAACTGATACTCTACGTATGTCGTGATGAATCCGAGAGTGTTTGACGGTGGAGCGCATAGAGAACACGAAACATATTATCACGTAACTGTGGTGTTTGTCTTGCCTGTAAGTCGGCTTTGCTACACGCGTCTGGTCGGTATCGGTAGATGCTAGAGCAGCAAATGTACCACTAGGACTGCTCATCAATTGCATGATGACGACAGAAGACAGTCGAGCACAGACATTCGATGCTTACTAACATATGAGCAGTCGCACAGACGTGTTCAGCTTGTGCTTTGCATGCTTTTTGAGAGACAGACCGCTATTAGCGTATGCTTATTATAGCCTCATTTTGCTTCCGTGTCTAAACGGACAGAGACAATGACGCATCCTGAGGCCGCCAGATGGGAGCTGCGCGTTCCCTTTGCCGCTCAATCCCTTCAATGCTATATTCCTTTCCCTCTATACGCATGTATACTAAGCTATGCTCATACATTTTGTTTGCGGTGTATCTACGCTGTACTACCAAGGCATATATGTGCAAGATGAATGATTCACATCGTTTAGCCGTGCCCGTGTCAGAGGGCATCGAGAGGCCATCGTGAGAATCAGCCAGAAGACAGCCTCGCTCAAATCAGATTGTAGGTAGAAGTACATGTGGTAGCTCAACGTGCCCGTAGACTGTGCCCCCTTTCTTCTCACCCCATTTATGAGCTGTCCCCAATTTGCTCGCTATACGGGCAGTACTTGTAGTCCAGTACGGAGTACACGTACCAAGGCTTAGACAGGATTTTCTCTCCGTAACAGTATCGGGTACTTCGTGGCTGCGCCCGTGCAGGTATAGCCATGCATGTACTCCGTACCGCAGCAAAACGTTTTGTCTAGGTAGAGAAGCGCCGTCATTGCTGCACAGTAAATTCTCAATTACTTTATTCTGCGTCAGTCTGCCTTTTGCCCGTGACGGCATTTGGCAGTATGGCAATGTGATTGGGACTTCGAGCTGCATGCAGGTGGTGTTGACTTGCAATATCCAATATCCCATGTAATATCGGTAATCTTGAATAAGGAGGCCAAACCAAATGACACCAGCCAGTTGCTGCTACTGCATGCGCCCAATTACAACCAGACACTACCACTAACACTACCACTACCACTGCCACTACCACCTATGCGAAGAGCCCCAGCAGGGGTCAGTCGTCTGCTTCACAGCACTCCGTGTCCACTGGAAACAGGCGGCAGGGCCCTGTAGCAACCTGCAGGCCCCGCCATCATTAACTGCATCCCTTCAGGGTTCCTTTCTTCCTCCTCTTCCATCTCCCTTCACCAGATAATAGCCCTGGGGGTTTGCAAGGTTCAAGTGAAAAAAAGAAGAAAAAAGAGAAGAAGAAGCAAGAAACCCACACTGCAGAAACTTCCGCATCATGGTAATCAAACACAATCGACAGCAATAACCTTGGGAGTTCCACCGATTATGTCCATCCATGTCGAGGAATAACCCGAATAGACCTGGCGCCCTGACAGACCCAGGTCTTGGTAAATTAGCGGGTGGGCCAAGGCCTGGAAAGCTCGCCAAACCAACAGAACAGGAGCGGCGGTATTGCCGGGATTCGCAGCGCAACCCTTGACCGCATTGAAGCCAGCAATTAACAGCCTGGCCGTCAACGGAGGTATTGCTACTCTGGCGCTGCATGCCATGCCGGCATATGTACGCTGCGCAGCCAGGTTACGAGTACTTGCAGCATCGCCTGTACATGCACTGCAGCAGCACGGCACTGCGCTGCGTCCCCTTTAGCAGCACCGCCAGTAGCGCTGCTCGCTAGCGGCCAGAGCGGTTAGCCAGCAGACCAGGCCAGCCAACCACGACGCCTCCTCCAACCTCCATCGCCAACTCTGCCTCTAGCTCGCCCTCTCCCCCTTCTCCAGCGAGATTGTACCAGACACCAACGCTCGCAGCATCTTCCTTCGTCTTGCGGCTGAAGCTCTTTTGCCTTGTCGACGCTCAACTGGCTTTTTGCGGCGTGTGCGCCCGCCGGCTTGACTCCCGTTGCGTTGCCAGGAGAGCTTCTTCGTCGCGTGAGATTTGACCTCGGATCCTTCCACTCGTTTATCAGGAAAAAAAAAAGAAAAGAAAAAAAAAAGTTACCCCATGTCTCAGGGGATCGCGACAGACCGACTTCAAGAATCTTGGTGGTGAATTTGGCCGACGCGCCAATCAACCACTTTTGACCGCCACTACCACATTTCTCCTTCTCAACTTCATATTCGATCTTAACATTTTTTATTACCGCCACTTCACACTTACCGCACAGCTATCATTTCTTGGCCCGATAACGCATTCGCCACATACAAAATAAGGGGAAATCTGCTGGTACATCTTTCGGCTCGGCTACTGCTATGGCTGCCATTTCAGCGGCTCGGGGCGCTTCCACGGCCCTGACGCCACCGAGCAGCAGCCATGGAGATGAGCCTTCATGGAGGTACCGGGACCAACACGAAGTAAGTTGACGACAACAAACAATTTTTTTTTTCACCGCCATATGCCGATCATATGAATCGCTGCAAGACCCGCACCGCATAACACATGGTTTGATGGGATTCTACGGAATGTTGAAGGGGGAATATAGACTAACCTAGTGCCTATTATTTAGGAGGTCTATGACGAAAATGGTGCTGGATATTACGGCGACGAAACACATCGCGGTCCTCATCTGAACGGAAACTTCGACTCGAGTTTTGACGCCAAGACACGAAAGATGCACTCGGCTGATACTCTATCGAACACCCAGTGGGACGCCCGTGCAGAGACTGGCGTCCAGTCACCCGAATTCGACAACATCCGGTCGGATTGGTCAACCGGCGAACCTGAGACGGAAGATCCCACAGAAACGTCTCGTGGGCGGGCGGATTCTACGGTCACTACTGAGGTGGACTCCAAATGGATACATCGAGACAAGCTGGCGCAGATAGAAAGCGCAGAGCTGCAGGCAGCTGGCTTTATCCCCAGGTCACGCGCCCCCAGCAAGCAGCGAAGAGACAAGAGCGCTCGCCGAGGCACCGACGCATCGGAGCATCTCCGATCCAAACAGGACCAGGCACCCGAATCTGGAGACGCCTCGGCATCTGCGTTGGATCTCAGAGCCCCGGAAGACACTACGGAGGACCAAGAGAATGCCGCTGCGCAGAACGCAAAGGGGGGATCTCGGATACCCATTCCCAAGGTTAGTCAAACAATGCCAATACCATAAGACTATTCAGGGCCAAGATGGATTGGCCCAACAGTGAACATGAGCTAATGATTGTGTACAGACACGCTCCAGGAGTGCTAGTGCCACTCTCCGAGAGCTGACTACCAACGTCCCTCCCGAGAAACCTAAACCAGCACAGCGCTCTGCTACAGAAACTTCTCCCAAGAAGATAGGAGCCGCTGGCCGCAAGAACTCGGAGCCTGCAAACTCGAAATCGAAGCCGGCGGCCGGTAGACCCAAGACCCGATCGGGTCCCAGCAAGGATTCCACAAACGGGGCACGCCCAACAACACGCTCCGGAGAAGCTTCTCTGAGCAGCAAGGCGCCTGAGGGCACACCGCCATGGATGGTTAATAGTTACAGGCCCGACCCTCGCCTGCCCCCCGAAAAGCAAATCATCCCTACCGTCGCAAAGAGACTTCAACAAGAGAAGTGGGAACAAGATGGCACATTTGGTACTGCTTACGACAAGGATTTCCGGCCCTTGAACGACAGCTCGCTGGTGCGGGAAAATTCTGTGCCGTTGGAAGAGACTAAGCAGGAGCCTCCGGCTCAAGAGGAGGAGATACAAGCTATCGATGCAGGCCCGTCGGATGAGTGGCCGCTCAAGGCAGAGCCTCCCAGGAGCCCCGTGGTGCGACTGGGCTCATCCTATTCCACAATGCCTAAGATCTCGGACATGCAGCCGCCAAAGAGCCCTTTGCCTGGTCAACGGCCCCCGATGACACCGCAAGGAACAGCACAGTCGCAGAGCCAACTCAGCGAGAAGCCTCAGAGCCCCCAGAGGATCCCCGATATTCCCGACGACCAAGAACAGAAAGGTGGCTGCGGCTGCTGTGTCGTCATGTAAATCAGAACTATGCAAACACGCACAGCGATGCAGTTTTCTTTTTCCTTTTCCAAAACAACCGCCAAATTTATTAGCAACTACATATCTTATTGTAACTAGACAACTACCAAAGAGCACAAACCAACTAATCCGTACATATCGAGAACACTCTTTTTTCTCTTTCTTTCTTCAGCATCCTTTCTTTCCCCCTTTACGACGTTACGAACTACCCAAAAAGCTGTTTGACTTAAGCCGGCAACGTTTTTCTTGTTAAACAGCAACTATTTGTCGACCAACTGATAACCTAGCGACTTTCGATTTTTCCTTTCTTTTGTCCTTTACGCAACACCCCTGGTCGGGCCCCGAGTCAGAGTTTTAGAGAAAGCAGGATACAGCACATGCGTTGTTTTTAAGGGCCACTCCTGTCCAACAATGCTAGGGAACTGCAATTGGCCCTGAACGGGCAGCGGATGAAGTCTTGTCCGGCTGAAAATATGCGACAAGTGATGGGAGCAGAGAAGGGCGAAAAAAATACCATGTCATTTATATACGCGAGAGAGGAACCTGCTCGGGGTTGTTGCCACATTCTGTACTTGTTTCATCGTGCAGATTCTGGTTTTATTCCCATCGTTCGACCCGTCAATCTTTATGTAATACTCTCCTTTTTTATCTTGTTTATTTCTTTGCGCTGCGTTTTTTTGTTTTTGTTTTTGTTTTGCCTGCTTGTTTTGCGCGAGGTGGACTACTTCTTTTTACTCCATCTTGAATTGTTCTTTTTACTATTACTATTCGACTAAGAGAAGGGTGTTTTGGGCGCTGGAGCTTTGGGGGGAGGGAGGAAGGAGGAGGTTTTTTTTTTTGTGTTTCTTCGCTTTTTTAGGTATTTTCTGAGAAAGACTGAAATCCTCAAACCTTGGAGACAAAGATTGTTGATGTGCTTGTGTTTGGTTTTCCTCTTTGGTGATGTGTGTCTGGATGTCTAAGATTATGTGATACCTGCAGATTGTGATTTATAGAAATTTTCCTTCTTTTTGCTTAGCGAGTGGGACTTGATAGACGAGGTACTGGTACATTATATCCAATTTGAATTTTTGCAATGGGATTGTAGTCTGATGTTGTCGTGTAAACTGTTGAGGCCTGGCAAAGCTTAACTCGGTTGTGGTCTTAAAGTATAAATCCCAACTAGCCGTTGCACTTGTTGACGATGTCGAACTTTGTTATACCAGCTCTTACATGCTAAGCAGTTTACGGATGTTTATTATGAACTAGATATGCTACCGTGCTCATGTGGTTTGTTTACAAACGATTGATACTCGAAATGTGTGCTACTACTAGTAATATCAATTATTAGCTATTATTCAAGGCAACTCAGCAGCAACCCCCACATGCACTCAGACCTTTGGTCGAATTTATTCAAGACAGTGTGTGCTATTCTGGGCGAGACACGGATAGAACGCGCGTACTGTCTTGGGGAGAGGGAGAGAAGAAAAAAGAAGGCTTCTAGAAACCTGCTGACTTCTTCAGGGCTGTTCTACGCGTCTCTTTTACAAGGCCTTTTGCAAAGGGGGCAAGCAAGACAAGGGCAACTAAGAAGAAAAAACAAGGCTGGATGTTTAGAGGTGGGTGGATAGGGCGTATAATAGGCGCCAGAGGCGTTTTCTTTGTCTATTCAGTGGGATTGTAGGTTATTAGCGTAGGCTTCTGACGAAGACAATGTGCATCACAAGGACAGTTTGCTGGCAAGATTATTCAGATGGAGGAAGCCTAGGTGGCGGTTTGTGAGGGTTACGGCGTTAGGCAAGGCACCCACCCTGTATTTCTTTTCTTTTTCCCTCCTTTCGGGGCCGATTTACTGGAGTGAAGGAGATGAAGTAGCCCCCAGAGAGGCTGAGCAGCTGAATCGAGTAAATGATAGGCCATGGCGCATAATGGACGCGGGAGCTTGGAGGCGGAGACTCCCTAGGGTGTGTGTCGACCTGCTATGGGACTTGCCTAGTACGGACAGTACAGAGGGTACAGAGGGCGGTAGTGCATTTTAGCGCCTAATAATAACAATGAGCCTCCAACGACCCCCCTGACAGGCACCGCGGCACTTGGAGCTGCTCGCCCTGAGACAGTTCCAGCTTTGTCTTTTCTTCCGGCTGATCAAATTCGCTTCTGTAGCTTTTTTTTTTCGCCCTTCCGTGGCGCGTGCGTCTTTGCATCTGCGTCTTCCTTGGAGCAGCCATTGTGAGCAAACGCCCTGCGAGATTCTTGTGACTTTCTCTTGATCCTTCTTGCTATTATTAACGTGTACTTTTCTATGTGTTCTTAGTGGCCTTTTGGCGTTACCGAATACATATACCTGGTCGAGGACGGTGCGAGCACATGGGACTATAAGATACCATTCAAACAAGACGATCGAATCGAAAGAGCTGGACGAGATACGCTGGCCGAAACAACGAGAACTCTGAGCTAGAGCCCTTTACAAGAAGAATATTACTGAGGGAAGGTTATAAGAGGGGGACTATATACGTTGTTGGTGGTATTGCGAGAAAGAGAAGCGGAGAGGCATGCATGCTTCATCAAGCTTCAAATCAATTGAAGCAGTCTTTCTCGAAGCCCATACTGTTTTGGCATTGGTTTGACCCCCCGCCGGCAAAATCCATAGACAGCAACAACGGCAATAGCAGGCAAAGTGAAAGGAAAAGGGGACAGAGCAGAATATGCGGTCGCGGGGCGTCCCTCCTTTGCTGCGACGACTTGGGATCGGGAGATGGACGTCGTCTACGTGCGATCACATGCGACGGGGCTTCAAGAGGTAGCAAGGGTGATACCAGGGGACCATGCAGCGACGAAAACAGCTACAAGGCGGGCATGGCAGGTCACGATACAAGCGAACGACCACCCCGAGGTTGCCGCCACCATCACAGATCCGTTCCTCGAAGCCGAGTATAAAGATGTCTTTGAAGACTATCTCCGGAAGTCGGATAGGCAGCATTGGAGCGTGCAGAGTTCGGAGCTCGAAGAGAATGGTACGGACGATAAGTCGCGAGCGGAGGATCGCATACAGGTGTATGGAGAGATGCTGCTCAGCCAGTTGGGCCTCTCTAGACTCGGAGTGCTTCGTGCGGGCATCACCGAGGCCCAGCTTGTTATTGTTGAGCATTATGCTTCCACTGAGGAGGAAGCGCCCAACAGAGCTGGAGGCATCCACTGCCTTGCGTGGGAACTTGTCGAATCTGTCGAATCTGTTAGATCTCCACTGATGCCGAACCTGCGTTTGAGGGTGACCAGAGTAAGCGACTTTGTTGGCCGGCCATCCCGACCCCTGGGCCCGCCGCGGTCGCTATCGAGCGTGCAAGCCAGCTTGAACGGCGTGTTCCACATACTTTTGGTGATTGCCCGAGACTTCAGCCGGACAGGGGCTGCCCGCGACCCGGAGCCCGACCTTGCACAGTGGCCGCTGATGAGCGTGCAGAAAAAGCTGAGGAGCAGGTTGCTGTTGGAGGTGGTGCGACCGGGCAGCATCGAGGAGCTGGATGAGCATTTGAAGGTGAGAGCTGGACACGGGGTGCAGTTTAATTTAGTGCACTTTGACCTTCACGGAAGGATCATGCATGATGAGTAAGGACTTATCTCTCTTGGTTGAAGGATTTGGGAAAACAAGGCTAATCAACAACGCGTAGGCATGGGAACCAAGTCCCCGGACTTCTGTTTGCCAAGAAGCATCAAGAGTCTAGCCCGCACGGATATCAAGTGCCACCGACACACCTCGCCAGAGCAGCGGATGTTGCCAAAGTGCTGGCGGACTACCACATCGAGAACGTGGTTCTTAATGCGTGCCTCTCGGCGTACAACCGCACGGGGCCGACGACTAACTTGACACACATCTTTCTTGAGCGCGGTATTCAGAATGTATCGGCTATGTGGTTCTATGTGCACTGGAAGACGGTGGCGACCTACCTTGAGGCTTTCTACAATGAGCTTCTCATTAAGGGCACCGACTTTCACCTAGCTGCACAGCGAGGCCGGGATGCTATCCGGCATAATCCCACGAGCAGGACAGGAAGGCCGTATCAGGATTTCTTCCTGTGTGTCAATTACGCTAGAGATGTTCGTAGACCGGGTGCGATTCAGAGAGAGTCAAGCCCAACACCGTCGGCGCACTCGGCGGAATCGTCCACGTCCAACACTTCGATGAAGAGCTTCATGAGCGGAGTATGGCGGCCTTCGACGCCCCGACTCAGCGACAGCTTTCTCGTTGCAGATGAGCCCATCATGCGATTGGAGCTTCATCTCCTAGAGCTAGAGTACAAGCTCATGACCTTCCGGGTTGTTTACGCCAGCGACTTGCGCAAGGCCGCAGACTCTGACCTCAACGTGACGATTGAGAGGATGGTGAGCATGTGGCTCAACACAAACCTGATTGACGACGTGTTTTACTACAAGGCCAAGGACTTTGCCAAGCGCAAGTTACTCACGGACACGGTGTCGTACCGGGAGAAGCGCACGCGGGCATCTAACGGAGGCTACTTGCAGCTCCTGTTCCCCCGGCCGGTGCGGGCTCTCCGGCAGACGCTGCACATTGTCCGGGATGTGGACCCGGTGGTGGACCCCGGGACGCAGGCCGACAAGCTGGACAATCAGCGCAGCGAGGACCGGCGGCTGCAGGTGGAGGAAGGGCTGCAGCGATTCGCCCAGCGGCTGCACAAGGAAGGACACAGTTACCTGCTCTTCATTGGCAGCCAAGATGCGCAGTGGTGGCGCGCACATCTGCAGCATCTGAATGGTGAGTGGTGGCTGAACATGGCCTGGAAGTACACGGTGCATAGCCGGTACGTGAGGGACGTGAAGCTGCCGGCGGAGAACAACCGAAAACAGGTTCCGCGGACAATGAAATGATTTTTTTGACTCAGCGGAAGTTTTGTTTTTTTTTTTTTTTTTTCTTGCGCACAATCTCGATGAGCCGAGGCTTCGAGGTGTGTGTTATTCGGGAGGCCCGGCGAAAGTGGGCTTACGGGCCATCTGAGCGGAGGGTGTGCCGAAAAGGCCGGCGCTGGGGAAGATGGCATGATTTTTTTCTTTTTCGAGAAGGACATGTGATTTTGAGTTGAGTGTGTACTCTAATGGCTTCACTTGTACGGAGTGTGCTGCATTTGCATATGAAAGGGGGGGAAGGATAAAGGAGTATAAATTACAAGGTTATCTATGGCGTGCATTAAATAGGTAGAGCATTTAACATGGGAGTGGGACATGTATTATAAGGGTGTTTTAATTCGTAGACTATATTGCGCTTGATTGAGGGAGCGGGCTTTGTTTCCTGTTTTTGTTTATTACTAGACAGATTGAGATGGGATGAATATTACTTGTTTCTTATGCTTTGAATCATTATGTTTGCTGCATGAATTTGGTATGGAGCAAAACGGGCAATACCCGGGCATGCATGTCGTACATGATGCACGTAAGACAAGGATGATTTCAACGGAGCACGGCATAAAAGCGTGTTTTTACCAAAAAGAAAAAAAGTAAGCATGATTTCACAGATGGTGCCGTTCTCCTCTTTTTTCCAAGAAACCCGTAGTTTATAAAAAGTGGTTCGGATTCTATATAGCTGCGTGCATGCCGAGCTACGTACATAGTAAACTGGATCGTGATATCACAAAACTCCATAACTTTCTTTCGCCTCGGGAGGTCGGAAGAGTCGGGTGGCGATGGCCGGAGCATTTCTTTTTTTGGTTTGTTTTGCTTACCAGGATTTTTGGAGTACAGTACAGTACAGTACAGGTAGGTCGCATAAGCGTAAGGCTGAACGGAGGAGCACCTGGAAGTTGCTCATTTGTTACAGGGAAATGCCGGGGGAGATTTGGAGTCCGTGGTTCCGATGAGTGTTATAAATTGGGTGTGTGTTAGGAAGTAGGTGAATGTAAGACAAATGATGTGAGCTTCTTTAAATGGAATATTCTAGCGAAATTTAGAGTGGCTTTTCTTCACAACGACAGAGAAGCTATTCCATGTTAATACCATTCTAAAGCCCATCCATCGTTCTACAGTATAAGCCACATTCCTGTCAAAAAAAAGCAATCAAGTACCAGGTACCAGCTGCCTCTGCATTGATAGACGGCAGCGCCAAGCCAAAAACCCCATTTCGTCGGCGTCAGACAGTGGAGTCCAGCGCTTTAGCGAGGGGGGAAGACAAGGTGAGGTGACGTACTGGTTACTTGCGTCGATTTCCCTTTTTCAGCGCTGCTTCTTTTTTTCGCCTCTCTTTTGGGGGAGCTCTCTTCATAAAGGGCTTTTTACCTTTTTTATTTACGCTTCAAAATCTAACAGGATATTTTCCATTTTCATACCGCCTTCATCGTGTTCCTCCTCTCCCTTTAGCGAGTTTTCATTTTTATTTTTTTTGTGAAAAAGAAAACGACAGAAGATTACGAAAAAGCGGACTCGCCGGCGCGATTTGGCCAAGCGATTATAATAATATCCAAGGACCTCCTAATCTGTTTTACCTGCGAATCTACCTTACCTATTCGTATATACCTTACCTATATCCACCAAAGGCCTCCGTGCTCCGTGCCTCCTGAAGGATTCATTCAATTGCGATCTAAAAAAGGAGAGCTTGGTTATTCCTTTTTCTGCATCTGTTGTTTTATTATTATTATCATTCGTACTCTGCTGCTTTGTCTGTCACTGCGCCCAGGGCTGCATCTACATCTACACCTGCATCTGCATCTGCATCTACGTCCTACAGTACTACCGACCAAGCGATAACTCCCACTCACTCGCAACCACCGGATGAGGACATCACACCTCAATCACTCCGGCGCATCATGAGCTCGACAGACATCGTGGCCAATGGCCACAGCCACGACCTCGACTACAGCTACAACGACGACCATGTCTTGCGGCCGAGGTCGCGAAAACCTCTCCATACGCAGGTGTCGCAAGTTTCGCGCGCATCATCCACCGATGGCGACAGTCAGCACTTGAGCTTGCCCGGCGAGAATGGAGCGGGGAGTGCCACAACGAGGTGAGTCTCTCTATCATCTCCCTTGACCCATGTCTTAAAATCAAAAAAACTAAACAATACATCTTTCCATCAACTGTAGCGGCCGCTCGACTCCCGTTCCAGACAGCGCTCCTCCATCGACAAAATCCCTATCTTCTGCGCGCAAGCAGGTTCGCGCAGAGCAGCGCCGTCGCATCTTCCCTACCATCGAGTTCTCCTCGCGCGTTTCCCACTTCGACCCCGAGAGCGACTACCGCGACTTCCATGGCTTCTTCAACCTCTTCTGGATTGGCCTCGCCGTCATGGGCATCACCACCATGCTGCGCAACATGAAGGATACGGGATATCCCATGCGCGTGCAGATCTGGGGCCTCTTCACCGATAAGCTGTGGCATCTGGCCATTGCCGACTTCCTCATGGTCGCCAGCACGGCCGTGAGCTTGCCGCTGCATCGCTGGTTCAGGAAGAGCTCCAGGGGGGGTGTATGGGGCTGGAGCAGAGGTGGCATGGCGATCCAGAGCATCTACCAGGTGCTATGGCTGACGCTCTGGGTCATTGTGCCGTTCTGGCTGGACTGGGCGTGGACGGCGCAAGTATGTCTCTTGTTGCACACCATGGTTCTGCTCATGAAGATGCACTCCTACGCCTTCTACAACGGCCATCTCTCCGAAACCGAAAAGCGCCTCCGCAGCCTCGACGAGCCGAACCCTTCCAGGCAAGACCGCAGCCCAGTCTACCTCTACCCCAGCGCCGACCACCGCAAGGGCAGCGTATCTGGAATCCCCATGCCGCGGTCCTCAGAGACAGTCATCATCCACCAAGACGAGAAGAAGATTAAGACAAAGAAGCAGCACGAGAACGGCGGCCAAAACGGCTACCATCGCCACGCAGACAAGGGGGAGCCCACCAGCGCCGACGAGATCGACATGCTGCGTGAGGACCTCGCCCGTGAGCTTACGAGCCCCATTGGCAACGTCACGTACCCGCGCAACCTCACCTGGCCCAACTACATCGACTACCTGTGCTGCCCGACGCTCTGCTACGAGCTCGAGTACCCGCGCAACGCCACCATCAACTGGACCTCGCTCATCTCCAAGATCGTCGCCACGTTCGGCTGCATCTTCCTCCTGACCATCACCTCCGAGGAGTACATCCTCCCCGTCCTCGTCGACGCCTCGCACCGTCTCGAAGCCGTCATCACCGCCGCCGCCCTCGACCCCTTGTCCTCCCGCTCCTCCATCGTCCTCGAATCAAGCCTCGTCCTCGCCGAGACCATCTCCTGGCTGCTCTTCCCCTTCATGCTCATCTTCCTCCTCGTCTTCCTCGTCATCTTCGAGTACGTCCTCGGCGCCTTTGCCGAAATCACCTGCTTCGCCGACCGCCACTTCTACGCCGACTGGTGGAACTCCACCGACTGGATGGAGTTTTCGCGCGAGTGGAACGTCCCCGTGTACTCTTTCCTGCGGCGCCACGTTTACAGCGCCTCCCGGCCACACACGGGAAAGGCCTTTGCCACTTTTGTCACGTTCCTCATCTCCGCCGTTGGACATGAGATTATCATGGCGTGCATCACCAAGAAGATCCGCGGCTACGGCTTCATCTGCCAGATGCTGCAACTGCCCATTGTCATGATGCAGCGCACGAAATGGGTCAGGGGCCGCAAAACGCTCAACAATGTCTGTTTTTGGTGCTCTATGATTTTGGGCCTCAGCCTGGTGAGTAAACCCCCACCAGTTTTATATATATATCTCTCTATCTGATTTGTTTGGAATATTTGACTAACACGAATATAATCTTTAGATCTGCGCACTATACGTCCTCGTATAATACATTATACCCAACCCACCACATTCATTAGCATTCCCTAGCATATTCCTTTTTCTTCAAAGTTACTTACATAGCATATATTTATCCAGACTGGCTTTGGGCTTTCCTTTATATCAATCAATAAATGGGGCGAGGTTGGCTTGCTTTGTTTTTATCTTTTTGCGTTTGGATATATGTAAATATCTCATTGGCGGCATGGCTTTTTTTTATTATCTTTATTTATTTACAGGCATCAATATATATACATCTCACGATGATTTGCCAGAGTCTCTGTGCAAAAAACTTTTCTGCTTTTATTAACCAATTGAACTATAATAGCCGTCCCACGCTGTACAAAATAAATCGAAAATAAACAGTGTACTTGATCTAATAACCGGCCTATTTAAATAGAACTACTCTTTCAAAATCAGAGCTGGTGACGCTCAATACTTAGAAGAGGAAATAAGTTACTTGAAAAGCGAAAGTACGGTTTACACAAGACTGGACTCCATATTGTTGACACTGGTCATCTTTCGCTCACAAACATCGAACAGGTGAAGCACACGTGCCAAGGCTTTCAACATACTACGTCAATCATCATCAATCATCAAGCATCAACATATACATCACTGGCAGGCAAATATTTGTGTTCCATTCCATTTATTCGTTTCTCGTAGAGATGGCTAAATTACTCCCTCCCTCGCCTCTCTTGGAGGGGATATCAAGGGGATTATAGGGTAACGCAACTCTGTGCCCGTTAACCTGGGACCACCTTAAAACAGTAGACAAAGGAAAAAGAAAAACCACGTCCAGACCATGTTGCTCTAAAACCATTCAACTCCATGATAGTAAATCAAACTTTTTGTCCTTGTATCCCGATTCTTGATCCATGACAAAAGGTCGTTTAGTCAACCTCCTCCATGGCGCTGTCGCCAGTCTCAACCGCAGGGGTCTCCTCAGCGGGAGCGGCGGCATCCTCAACAGGGGCGGAGTCATCCTCCTCAATGTTCAAACCGAGCTGGACAAGCTTGTGGATGCGCTCAGCGAAGCCGGCAGGCTCATCAATAGTGAAACCGGAGACGAGCAGAGAGGTCTCGAACAGGAGCTGGACAATGGACTTGACGGTGCGGTCGTTCTCGCCATCGGTCTCAACCTTCTTCTTGAGCTCCTTGATAATGGTGGACTTGGGAGAGATCTCGAAAGTCTTCTTGGAGGACATGTAGCTGCTCATGGAGGTGTCACGGAGAGCCTGAGCCTTCATGATACGCTCCATGTTGGCAGACCAACCGAACTGGCCGGTACGGATGGCGCAGGGAGAGTCTCCGAGCTTGTCGCTGACAACAACCTTCTCGACCTTGTCGCCGAGGACGTTCTTGAGAGCCTTGGCAACGTTCTCGAACTCCTTCTCCTCCTCCTCACGAGCCTTCTTCTCCTCATCAGTCTCCTCAAGCTCGAAGTCCTTGGTGATGTCGACGAGCTTCTTGTCCTCGAACTCCTTCAGCTGAGTCATGGCGTACTCATCAATGGGGTCAACGAGGAACAGGACCTCGAAGCCCTTGGCCTTGAGGGCGTCAAGGAAGGGAGACTTCTGGACGGCCTTGAGGGACTCGCCAGTGATGTAGTAGATGTTCTTCTGGTGCTCAGACATGCGGGTGACGTAGTCGGTGAGGGAAGTCAGCTCATCGCCAGACTTGGTGGAGTTGAAGCGGAGCAGCTTGGCCAAGATGCCACGGTTCTGGGAGTCCTCGTGGATACCCAGCTTGAGGTTCTTGGAAAAGGCGCTGTAGAACTTGTCGAACTGCTCCTTGTCCTCGGCGATCTCCTGGAAGAGCTCCAGAGCCTTCTTGACAATGTTCTTCTTGATGACCTTCATGATCTTGTTCTGCTGGAGAGTCTCACGAGACAGGTTGAGAGGGAGATCCTCAGAGTCGACAACACCCTTGATGAATCCCAGCCACTCGGGGATGAGCTCGGTGGCATCATCAGTGATGAAGACACGGCGGACGTAGAGCTTGATGTTGTTCTTGGTCTTCTTGGTCTCAAACAGGTCAAAGGGAGCACGCTTGGGGACGTAGAGGATAGCACGGAACTCGAGCTGACCCTCGACGGAGAAGTGCTTGACACCGAGGTGGTCTTCCCAGTCGTTGGAGAGGGACTTGTAGAAGGAAGCATACTCCTCCTGGGTGATGTCCTGGGGGTTGCGAGTCCAGATGGGCTTCTGCTTGTTGAGCTCCTCCTCCTCGATGGAAGTCTCCTTGATCTTCTTGGTCTTGGGCTTCTTCTCCTTCTCCTCCTCCTCATCATCGACCTCCTCGATCTTGGGCTTCTTGTCATCGCCCTCCTCCTCCTCCTTGACCTCCTCGACCTCAGCATCCTCATCAGGGACCTCCTTCTCGGTCTCCTTCTGGACGTGGAGGTAGATGGGGTAGCTGATGAACTCGGAGTGCTTCTTGACGACCTCCTTGATGCGGCTCTCGTTCAAGTAGTCAGCCTGCTCATCCTTGAGGTGAAGGATGATGGAGGTACCGCGACCGAGCTGCTCGCCCTCGGTATCGGCAATGATGTTGAAAGTACCACCGGCACTGGACTCCCAGATGTACTGCTCGTCATCGTTGTGCTTGGAGATGACGGTGACACGGTCGGCGACCAGGTAGGCAGAGTAGAAACCAACACCGAATTGACCAATCATGGAAACATCGGCACCGGCAGTCAGGGCCTCCATGAACTGCTTGGTACCGGAGCGGGCAATGGTACCCAGGTTGTTGACAAGGTCCTAGTAAGTGTATGTTAGCAAACATGTTGCAGTGTCTGTGGGATTGGAGAAGAAACTTACAGCCTTGGTCATACCAATACCGCTATCACGGATGGTGAGGGTCTTGTTCTCCTTGTTGGGGATGATGTCAATGCGCAGGTCCTTGCCAGAGTCAAGCTGGCTGGGGTCGGACAGCGACTTGTAGCGGATCTTGTCCAAGGCATCGGAGGCGTTGGAAACAAGTTCTCGCAGGAAGATTTCCTTGTTGGAGTAGACGGTGTTGATGATGAGGGAGAGGAGCTGAGAGATCTCAGCCTGGAACTCGAAAGTCTCAGACATGATGGCGGGTATCAGTGGGAAATGTGTAAATCTAGATGGATGCAAGAGTTAGCTGGCTGATGGCGTTTTGGTTTTTGTTTTCAAGTGGGTAGATTTCTTTGCTTGAGGGGCTTGTGATTGAAGGGCGTATGGTGAATGGTGGAAAGGGGGGGAAAGAGTAACAAACTCGGGGAAGAGGTTTAGAGTCAGTAGCGCTATATGGATTTGATCTTATTTCTTCTTGCAAATTGCAGAACTTGAATTTCTTCAAAAAAGGAAGCAAACTCGATCAAATCCCAGGCAAGGCTGAAGCTGTTTTCCTCCCAAATGGCGGGGTGATGAAAAAATAAAGCACGGGCTAGAAGGGGAAAGTGGGATGATAAGATTGCTTGCTTGCTACTACTAACCTTGGTGGTAAAAGAAAAATATAGGCTCCAATGAGAACAAACGCAACGTTGTTGTATCTCGAGCACGGGGTATTTGCGAAAAGGTGATTGTGATTGCGAGAGAAGAACCGAAGAAAAAAAAAAGAGAGAGGGATGGAGAGGAAGAGAAGAAGAGGAGGAGAGAAGGAAGGGAGAGGCCGTCTTCTAAAAAAGGCTGCCAGCTGCTGGTTGCTCGCTCGCCTATCCAGAGATTCCATGGGATTCTATGGTCGGTGCCCGTCCGTGGCGGGGCGCTGATTGGCCAGAGCAGCTGCTGGAGCCTTCTAGCAACCTTTTGCCGCGACTCTCAGAAGGAGACAGAAGAGAGCAGAGGAAAAAAAACTTAATTGGGCTTTCTTTCAGGCGGCACAAGGCAGCGACCCCCCTTCAGCCCGCTTATTGGGTCTTCCATGTTGTTTTTAGTGAGGGGAGATGGCGACTAGAGGGGCTGCTGGAGGCTGCACTATTGCTTCTTTGTGATTCTGTCTACCAAGGTGTTTTGGGGGGAATCTACTAAGATATGCACTCTTTGATATTAATCCTATTGTATTTTCTTTGTTCACTGTTTACTGTAGCTTTTCTTTTCTTTCTTTTCTTTAGCACAAGTACAATACAAAGAGCAAACAACTCAATCAATCTACCTTGCACCACACATAGCCCTTCCCATCTCCCCCCTTCGCCCTTCACCCATGTCCACCTCTGCTAGAAACTTCCAGACCAATTTGCGTCCTCGACGAGGCTGACGATGAGGGGAAAAAACGAAAACCGGCCGCAGCGCCCCGTTTTCCCCTCCAGATGCAACTGGGCACCGCTGCAGCCCGACAGGGGCTCCGACTCGCTCTGCGCCACTAAAAAACTGCGCTGCCACGTCCCCGGAGGCAAACGCGGGCTTATCTTATCGAATGTGCCACTCGGAGCTAAACATCCCACCTACATTTGCTCCATGGCCTACCTGCTAGTTTGCCTTGTCGCCTCTGCCTAGCCTAGCCCAGGAGGGGAGGGCGAAGTCGAAGGCAAAAGAACTGAGCTGAAGAATATCCATAGCCTGGGATGGGGGGGGGGATTGGCATCGTTGTACTCCATCTAGATCCAGCTCCAGTGAGAATCCAATAGGCACTATTTTCAGGGTCGCTGAGGGTTTCGTTTAGCGCCCTTCTTCCCGTCTAGTAGGCAGCTGTATCCCCGCTCTGACTGAATCCCAACGCCCCCTTACATGTACTGTCCGTTGACCCCTTGTGAAACCTGTATAATAGCTGCTAGACAAGGCAAGGATGCTATTCACACACATCCGATGCCTTGCATCCGTCTCGTTGCATGTAATCTTACAGTCCATCTATCTGTTTCTATACAATTCCTTTTTACACGCCTTCATGCATCAGCCCCAGTCTGTCCCGCGTCACGACATCCATCGCTTTCAATCCTGAGAAATCACCCTCCCAATCTGGCGATACTTTCGATCCGCATATGACAGCCCAAATTTCTTTGCGCGGCTCCCGGGTATCATTTCCACCACTTCTCCCACAACAATAACATGATCCCTTACCTTCATAAGTCCCCTTGTTGGTTCGTCAGGTAGTAACCTACACCTGAGAGCGTACATGATTCCTTCTCCCTTTAGCAGAGGAGCTCCATCCGTCTTATTCGTATCGTATTCTATCCCGTCAAACACGTCGTCTGTGTTTCCCTTTGTAAATCTATCTGCTACCTCCACGCCCAATTCATCCCCTGACATGATATGTATGTTGAAATGACGACTCTCTATTATAGCGTCTAATGTTCGACTCGGCGTGGCAATATTGAAAGATATAAGCGGTGTTGGAGAAAGAGTCAGAGATGTAAATGATGACATGGTCATTGCTCTTGGTGTTTCTCCGTGTGTTGATGTGCAAACAACAACAGAGTGTGGTAGCAGTCGCATAACGGAGCGTATTTGTTCTGATAGAGCGGCTGGAGACGTAGGATCTGCGGTCGGAGGTATAGGAGAGGAGGTATGCCACGAATGAGAACTGTGGTTCGTGTTTTGAAAGCTCGTCGTATTCCCATCTATTGCAGCGATAATTAGCAGGGTATCAACAAATCGCATTCCGGTATCCTCACTTGTAATGCTCTGTGAAGTGGGACTCGAACTCCCAGTCACCCGAAGCGATCGCACGCCCGTCACATACTCTCCCAGAGTTATGGCATGGCCAACAGCATCATGAACACCTCTCATCAGCCGTATAGCCCAAAATCCTCTCTTTTGCACGTTCCAGGCATCTCCCAGACCGCGGCTCACACTCCGGCTTGCGCTCCAGCATCCAAGCGGCGACAGCTGTCGCACCGCCCTAGCAGCCCTCATCGAATCCCATGCGGTCTTGATCCCTATTTCTGTTCTATTTAGACATAAAAAAGAAGCTCAATTGAAAAGAAATTTCCCAAAGATAAGAGAGAAAATCCGTAGTTAGCAGCTTGTCGCTCGAAGCTTGACGCTCCGACGCTCCAGAACAATCTCTTATCGATAAGCACATTTCGCTGTGCCGCCACTACGGAGCACAACCAGCGGGCCGGAAATTTTGCGACACCAACTCCAGTCGGATCACCACATGCGACACTGACACCAAGCTCGCCAACGTTCGATACAGCAGCGCACATCTTCCTCAATTGAACCACCATCTTCTCTTGTTAAATTAATAAAAGACTTAAAAAAATTACCGCCAAAATGGGGAAACTCCCCGCCCCCACAAGCCTCCTCTCATCCTCTCCCCTCCGCCCATCGTCTACGACTTCAAATCCCCTTCTCTCAGTACACAACTCTCTCCGCACGCAAACCCGAAACGCAACGTTCATCCCTCGACCAAGAAGGCCATATACCTTCACGCAGCTCGTCCAGCTCTCTGATGGATCGACCTACACCGCCCGCACGACCTCCCCGCTACCGCTGTACCGTGCTGCCAAGGATACGCGCAATACGCTTCTGTGGCAGCCTAGCGAGAAGAGCTTGAGGAACATCGAGCTGGACGAGGCTGGTAAGCTGGCTGCTTTCAGAGAGAGATTCGGAAGGGTATACGATGCTGCGGCGCAGCCAGTAGAGGGTGAGGTGGAGGGTGGAGAGGCTGCTGCTGCTGCTGCGGTCACGGAACAGGATGCGGAACAAGCTGCGGAACAGGCTGCAGCTGAACCTGCCAAGGACGAGGCCGGATTGAACTTTGAGGATTTGCTGGCGGAGTATTCCCCGCAAGATACGAGCGCATTGAAAGATTCAGGTCCGAAGAAGTCTCCTACACGGAGAAAGTAATGGATGTGTTATGATATGTGGGGAGAGGGGTGTATTATATACTTGTACGAATGACAGATTGAGAGATTAGGCGCAGAGGACACCAAAAAATGGAGATAGATGGAAGGACGATAGACAGAGGAGGAAATGCATGGATTAGAGAATCGATTCTGTTCAAATATGTACAGCACTTTGAGCCTAGCGGCCTGCATGATATAACAAAAAAAGGATGCATCTCCGAATTTTGAAACGAATACGAACAATAACGCAACTCCAGCCCTCTCTCGCTCAATTTGACCATTTCATTCACAGCTATAGTATACCCATAGGGACAGACGATTATAGCCTCAAACTGTCCTTTAGTCCGAATCCTCATCTATCGTTGCCCTGGCGCGATCAATAACAGTGTTGCCCGGAGGCTTTGACTGATAAACAGGAGGCCTATAAAAGGCGGATTCGTCGTCCTGAGCATCTAGCTGCATTAGGAACGTCTCCCACTTCTCAATTAACTACTACTCGTTAGCCAACCTTGCGATATATTACAGTGTGATAAGAGAGACGAAAAATAATAATAACTTACTTCCTTCTGTGCCTCAACAGCACCTTCGAGGAACGTCTCGACACCGCTCTTGAAATCCTCCACCTTCTCCTTCTCAAATCGATCCAGCTCAGCTCTCATGGAGCGGCCCATATCCTCAAAGAGCAGCCGTGCTTGGTGGACTTTTCTCTCCGACTCTTGCACCTCGGCATTCATCTGGTTAAGTCGGTCTTGTTGACTCTTACCCTGTCGCAGCAGCTTGTCTTGTGTAGACTTCTTCTTCTGGAACTCCGACTCAGCCGAGTGCCAAGCGTAGAAGCCCTTTTGGCGCTGGGTGAATGCCTGCTTAATCGACCCAATGAGACGAATGTACTCATCGATGATGATTCCAAACGTAAGGACGTCTTGCTGGGCTTGACGATCATACACATCGCGGATGGTAAGCTGGAGATCGGAGAGGGCGTCTAGGGGGCCGGATAACGAGGGCGAAAGCTCAACAGTGGAGAGCGCGTGGAGAGAGGCAGAAAAATCAGCTGCAGCCTCTGCCATCATCTTTCTCTGGCCAACCATAACCTCCATTGCTTTCAGCAGTCCTTTGAGCTGATTCTCCAAGGCATCAAGGTACACCTTGCGATCGTGGTACCAATCGTCCTGCTCCACAAATTTGCTTCCTCCTCCGACGTTAATACCCAAGGACCCCAGCACTCCCTTGCTCTCAGAGGGTAATGGATCTCGTCTTTCCTTGTGCTTGATGTCAACGTTAAAGGCCTCGCTCTCCAAGAAGAGTTTCAGATCACCGTCATGTTGAAGGATAGGGTGCGCCGCGGTTTTGTTGAGCATCTTCTCCAGCGCAGCTCTTCTACTTTCCACAAAGTTACTGTCGAAGCGGCCAACAGCCTGTTTCTCAGGCGGGGGCGGCACCACATATCCGGGATTGTTTCCATGTAAGGTGTTGTAAAGCCAGAGGAAGTCTCGGTATCGACGTTTGACTTCGAACTCGGGCTGCTTATATGCTCTAGAAGAGGTCTGGAGGAAGAAGAAAAAAAGAGCTTGCTTAGCTGGGGAAATCTTCACTTATGAGAGTTAGAAGCTAGAAGTACTGACCTTGGTCCTCACAGAGTACACAATGTGTGAGCTTGTCAAATCTCCAATCTTGACTGGGTCTCCAACCGTGATATAGAACGTTGGCTTCGCTGCCTCTTCTATGCTCACGCTTGGCTGTGTGCTGCTCCGTACACTACTCGGTCTCGCAGCATCCACTGGAGGCGGCGCCCTCGGGCCTCTCGGACTCTCCAAATCGTCGTCATCATCAACAAGGTGAGGATCGACAGCCCTTCTCGCTGCCTGCTGTTGTTGCTGGAGCGGCGCCATCGTCGTCCTGATGACCATCTGCTCCTTCTGAGGCGGCACAGGCGGGGCGTCCAGCGCAGCGGCATCTCGGGTTGGCTCGGCGCTCAGAGGACCGAGGGGGTCGTCAACGGCTTCGAGCTTGGTAGGCTGGGCAACGATGCGACGGGGAGCGCGCGAGGGGCGAGGCGCGGACGAAGTTGAGGCCTGTGATGTCGCTGGCGGGGAAGCGACAGGTTCGCTCTCAGAGGGCGGTTCAGGAGGCGTCTGGCTGGAATCAGCCCATGGTGATTCTTCGACATCCATTGCGGTGCGTGAGTTCGTCGCTAAAGAGGCGACGGGCGAGGTTTGGCGGAGCGGATTGAGGAATTGAACGCTGGTGTTGAGCTACGAAGTCGGACAAGACAGCTTGTTCGACGGAGAGTGGCGTAGAGCGATTGGGATACCGGTACCCGCCTTAGCGCCTGCTCAACGTCAGCGGTTGCGTACCTGTACGAGGCTGCCAGCAGCTAGAAAATGGGAACCCCCACTTGCGCCTCCTGGCTGGCCTCAGCCTTGGGGCTTTTCAGATGATGCCTCAGTACGGAGTACAGGCTGGATTGATCAATTCATAGACATTATTATTAGTATATAGACACGTTGAACTGTACAAATATGAGGCCAGAAGGGGATATTGGCGCTGATTTATTAACTATAAACTCCATTGCATATCAAAAAAATGCACTGTATTCTGATTCTATCATTATTCCCTAAAACAAACAATACCTAGGTCGATTTGAACACCCATCCCGAGTCCGCCCTGATCATGGGTATTAACTGCCTCTCCTAGTAGTCCCTTTGCCTACCAAGACACTGGTGGTTACTATGATGTATTTGTCGTCGCCTCTATCTGGACCCGTGTGTTACAGGCGTGATTTTCCTGTCACATCGGCTCTGATAGTCATTAATTCAACCCCCAATTCCAGTGAAAATCCGGTATTGGCACACGCCGTTGGCTTTGCATGCGCTGGGTATCTGCCTCCTTCTGCCATATGATTGGATCGACCAAGCTCCCTTTACGGCTCTATCGGTCAGGGTCGTAGCATCCGCCGGCTATGACAAGATTCATTCGAGTGAATTTGACCTTTGTTACGGGCGTCTTCTTCGTTGGAAAGGCCGAGATTTGATCTGGAGTAATCATCACTTCCTTGCTCTTCTTCTTGGTGCCGGTGGTTGCACCTGTAGTAGTTGACTGGCCCGAGACCCCCGTGTTGATTCGTGATGCTTCTCCATTGGGGCCACTGATAGCCATGTCAGTCCCAGCAGTTGTAGCCTCGAGGCCGGCTTGTTGAGCTGCTTTATGGGGGTCTGATGGTGATTCGACGTCCCACAACCGAACTGTGCCATCCTGGCCGCCAGAAGCAAGCACGTTAGACTCAACGCTAAAACTGAGCGACCAGATACCCCCTTTGCCGTGCCCACGAGAACGCTTTATGCGAGTCCCCTTGATAAGATCCCAGAAGATAATGTTGCCGGCAATGTCCGCGCTGGCCAGGATCTTGCCGTTCGGAGAGCATTCTAGAGAGCTTATGTGTTCGGTGTGCCCAGTGAATACTCTTACGCAGGCTCCGGTAGTTACCGACCACATGCGGATCGACTTGTCCGTCTCGTCCGACGCTGAAAAGACGTACATGCCGTTGGGGTGCCACACAATGGCTGAGATGGAGGTGTCGTGGCCAACAAGGAGCCGCTGAGGCGATGCATGATCCTGCATCCAAACCCGGACAACCTTGTCGTAGCCACCAGTTAAAAAGTAGTGCCCATGTGGACTCCACTGCGCCCTGTAGACAGGTCCGTCGTGAGATTTGTACACGCATAGGCAGGTCCAAGACTCCAAGGACCAGAGCCGGATTTGTCCGTCCCCTGAACATGATAGCAGTAATTTGGGTCGCCCGTCAATAGCCACATTTTGCCGACCTTCATTACCAAATAGCTTTTGCGGAGGTCCCGAGGCCGAGTCAGAAAACGAAATGTCGTACACAGGCCCAAAGTGTCCGATGAGTTTCCGACTGTTGAACTTGGCCCCCTTTTCGTGAGCATTTGAGCTTGGGAGGGCTTTGCCATCTAGAGACCAGACACGAATGTAGGATTCGCTAGTGCCAACAGCCGCCAGTTGTCCATCTTCGGAAAACTCCATACACGACACGCTATTTCACAGTTAGCCCCTCTGCTCTTCTTTAATACGTGGTAAACGAAAATACTTGCCTTCCAAAGGTGTTGTGGAACGTAAACATGCACGCGCTTACAGGGACACCGACGCCGCCTGTTCGTCCCTCAATCTTGAACCTGTCCCTGTTCTCTCGTAACTTTTGCATTTCGAGCATGATATCCCTGGGTCGAGATGGTGGTAGGGGTAGGTCTGCTCTGTTTGGAGCATCTGCGCTCTCTTCTCGCTTTATCTTCCGGTCAAGCTCTTCTATCAGACTGGGTCCGCCAAGGGGTGGCGGAATCCGCCGCTCCTCATCCTCGATTTCAGCTCGGACATCATCGCGTAGATCTCCATCCATTGGCAGGGGACCTAGGCTAAGGGGTGCTGCCGGATCCAAAATGTCCTTGTTGGATAATCCAATATTGACACCGGGAATACCTTCCCTCGCGTCAATCTCTTCAATTTCTAGACTCTTAGACTTCCTAAAAACCGCCTCAAAGCTAAAGGGAGTAATAGGCCCACGAGCTGTTGAATCGATTTGGCAATAGGTGACAAGAATTTGTCGGAGAACAGATCCGCCGTGGTCGGACTCTCGCTCAAGAAAGTTAAAAAGATCGCCGGTAGCATGTTGATTCAAGGGAATCCGATATTTATTCTCCTTGTACAGTTTGGTAACAGGATTCTCGTTTATATGCTGAGAGAGCGTGATTGTTGAGAATATTTTCAGATCATCTGCGTGAGATGCCTGAAAATGTTGGCCTATGTCTTTTAGAAACACTTTGCCATCTTCTGTGTATCCGTTTCCGACTAATTCGATGAAGGAATACACAAATGTTGGCCAGAGAAGCTTAGATAGCTCAAACTGCATGGAGTTGTCTTTAGCAGGCGGTTATGGGCAACCAACTGGGAAAATTACCGACCTTGTAGATTTCAAGATTGTTCTCAACCCAATCTCTTAATAATCGGAACGCTCTTGCATACTTTTTGGGTCCCAGGTTTGCCAGTTGTTGGACTGGCTTACCATCATTACCAAGATGTTTTGACTCTTGCCGGAAAACTTCTTCTGTCCTATTGAATCCTCTTTTGAGCAGATAGTCCGTTACCTGGGGAGATATAGTTAGTCGAGATGATCTTGAGAGCTCAAGAAACTTTCAAGAAAAGGTATTGGTAATTCACCACGTCAGATGAGCTGTTCGGGAGCATAGAGAGACAAGGAAGAAGAAAAGCAACTAAAGGACGAGGTGGAGGGAGATAATATCTGGGGGGAGGGACATTGGGTGCAAACGGGCACTGCAAAAAGCTAGCACTAGCTAGAAGGCTGGTGGCTAGACAACTAGACAATGACTGCCGCGACATGATGTGGCCTCATTGAATGCTTAGAAGTGGTGAAGGTAATGCAGCAAATACAAGGTTGAAGATAGCTCAACACAAGTGAGGCGACCGCCGGCATCAGATAGACAGTGGCCATATATTGGTCTCATGCAACAGCAGCCGCAAGGCTCAGAGAAAAGAAAAGAACAAATGCTAGAAAATAGAACGTACAATCTGATTGAGATTTTGATTTGACATTGCACCTCCAGTCGCGCCAGTGGTAGCTGCAGCCGCGGCAGGCGGACCAGCTGGCGACGTTACCGGCTGTCCTGCATACGAGTTCGCCGCACCAGCTCCCTGGGCCGGTACTTGAGCTGACATCGTGAAGAGAGGACAGACGCCGTTTTTATGAAGAGATGAAAATGAGGAAGACTGGTGTGCCTTCTAAAATGCCCTGAAGCAAGACACGAATACCATAGCACCAGCTCGAGGTGAAAAGCAGCGCAATTCGTGGCGGCTTCCTCAATTTAGGTGAGCTATGCCTGAATCCTCACGTTCCTGGTCGTGTGGCGGTATGCAGATGGAACTTCCGTGGATCGACCACTTAATGAGATACACCGAGATCGAGTGAATTCCGCCTAGAATACTGTTTATGCTGGAATCGGGGATAAACTGGGTGTTGCAGACGATAAAAAGACACTTTCTGCGATGATCAGGGCACTGGGCTTGATGTGAAAGCTTAATGTTGAGGTGACGGGGGAGAAATCGCGAATCGCTGGCGGGAGTGATATAACCGATGTTTAAGCGGCGCCTCTCACATGTTGCTCAGTGAAAGCAAACGGAGGATATAACACGCCTATTTGCAAGGGCTTTTTCATGAATATATCAATTTATTATAATCAGTTCAATGTCTTACTAGTATTTTCATTTTTTATTCAAGCTATGAGCTGCAGTTGTGAGAACTGTACGTACAATATCGGACGATACGCAGATATCGCGGCCTCTTATCGGCGCGTTAAGCAGACCCACAGTAATTCAACAGCACTCTCCTAAGGCACATGTCGAGTATCACAGCACGTTACACTTTCATCAAAGCTTGCGCTTGCATCTTGGTATCCCCCCGCCACCGTGGCATAGCATTCAATTTAATTCCAATTATCGTCATAGAGTAAATTCTAGTTTTGAAGGCCCTGGCTGGAGATTGCACAATTCTGCCCAGCCCTACCCAACTCAGCTCGTTCACTCCATCTCACAACCATGGCTACACCTGAGGATATCGTCATGGGGGACGAGTCAGAAGATACCCCCCAACCCCAAGAGCCTTTCACCCTGGAGGAAAATATTTCTCAGCTCAATGCTATCGACAAGTCCATGGTTCAGCTTATGAATCACGCTGCCACTGCACTGGGCGCCCTCACTACGCCAGCATCATCCGACGACAGCAGCCCTCCAGCGTCAATAGAATCAGCGGCGCAAAAGGAAGCATTTCGACAAGCCACGGATACTTTCTTAAGCACGCTTCATAGCATCGATGTACGAATGAAGCGACAAATCCTCGCGCTGGAAGAAGCAGGCATCGTCAACCTTTCTTCCAGCGGACCCCGCCAAGGCCGCAACACTAGTACCAAGCCATCTCTCAAGCCTAATGGGGTTGGAGCTATCGGAAACCTCGATGTTGGATGGCTGAACAGTCGGGGCACCAAAGTAGAGCGAGATATGGAGCTAGAGCTGTGGAGAAGGTCTCGAGAGCTTCTCGAGAGAGATGAAGAGAATATCAAGAAGGAGTGAACACACGGTTCTCTTGAACGAATTGGCAATGAATTAGAGTACTTATATACACCTCAAAGTATGTATGTTAATCCCACATCTCCGTAAACGCGACATTACTGACACAATTTCGCAGATAATGATAAACATACAAACAACTTTTAGCAACCCTCTTTACCCGGCAAAGACTGATACTGCGATGGCTCGTCTCTTCTCCTCAGATGCCCGTTTCATTGTCACAGAGCCTGTTATAGGCATGTGTAATCTTATAAGGTTCGTCGGGCGATTGTGGCATAATGTTTTCCGGCTGGATACTAATACGGTGTCAACTTAGGAACGAGCCTTGGCACTTTGAATAGCATACTTACAGGGTATCAAAGAAATGGCAATAGAATTCACCAGCATCCGGCGTGGAGTGTTTAGCTGGAGAAACGGAGTTAACCTTGTGACCGCGAAATAAGTAGAATTAGGATGTCTTACCCTGGTATCCGACAAAAGAAACGCAATTTTCTCTCGCGTTGCAAGTATACTGGCACCTATTCTCGGCCCATGGGACCCAGGTTGTGCCCAAGGAGAAATGCTGGGCTTGTTAGATGATGTGTCGTCTTCAGAGGGGTGGTAAGTGGAGGAGGCAGCACTCACATCTGTATCGCCGACAGTTTGATGGACGGCTACCCATGTTGGGTCGAGAACGAAATGTTTCGGGAACTGAGACGGCGGCTTCACCTCGTGGTAGTAAATAGTCCACTGGTCATACTCTTTGGGAGATCCGTAGACACAGGCCCTTCTGCCCTGTTGATTGTCGGTGATAACCTCTTGATTATGAGGCCAGGTGGCTTTGACTGCGACAATACCCAGTGAGCCTTGTAATAGGAGGTGGACAAGAGGCGAAGAGTCTCTGGCAGTGGCGACAACCAATGAGGCGGTCAATAGGGACTGAACAAGATGAATGGCGGTGGCGACGCTCGATGAAGTAAACATTGCAACCAATAGGAACTGGTAGAAACGCACGGCGGCGCCAACACCCCATAAGACAACCATCATGAACTGGAACGGATGCATGAAAATCTGCTGCAGTATGATTTTGAGAAAACCTGGCAGATTTCGAGTGATGAGTGCAACTGTTTGGTTCGGAGCCTGGGTTGCAATAAAAGGTCGTTTGAAGCCTTAAAGATTAGGGGCTGCCCCTCAAGGCGCTGCGTTCGCTTCCGTGTCATAGCATCATCATATCTACGTTTTGCTCCCACCTCTAAGCATAAATAATAAGGAAGCAGCTAGAGAGCCACTGCCGCTTGGTAAATGCTTGCCTTGTTATCTTAGCGAGGTACGCCAATTGCCGACTCTTTCTAGATTGATGGCATCTTCAGCTGAAGGTGCTGGGTTTTGGTAAGATGCTTCGCGCATTCCATGTCACATTCCAGCATCTGAGTTTAATGAAATTAACTCCAATTATGAAAATATCCTTTTATATTATGTGTCGCCTTGCACTAGCATGAAGTTTCTCATTTTCACTTGGAAATATACCCTTTTACCGGCTATTAGCTCGTATACAACGAAGGCTTGTATAGCAGAAGCAATCAGTACTACTAACTGCCATTCAATAAACAACCTCGCTGCTTGGTCTTATTTTAATTATGGGAGTGGCTATCTAGCACCTCAAGTTGACTATCTAGCACCCTTGATATTTCCGCCATCACTGCTACATTCTTCTAATCCCCCGCTACCTCTTGTTATCTACTAGTTCTATTACTTACTGCTGTCTTCTCTTAATAGCTACTATCTCCTGTTAATATCTGCTATCTGCTGCTACTTATTGCTTCTTTCTCCTAATATTCAAGATAGTAATGAAATACTGCATCTTACGAGTCTATCCTAAGGCAAATGCACTTTCTTTCTTTTTTTCTCCATTTCTTTCTCTCTTCTTTTCCTTTAATTCTCCAGCAACCTTTGTGATGCTGGATACAGGTAGTCAATCCGGGGTGCTGGTTAGCCCAATCCCTCAATTATCTTCTCATCAATACCAAACCATCATCCATTAAAGTGCCCGCGTCTCGTCTCTACGTATTTTTAAGGGCATTTACCACTATACCGTGCAGCGTCGCGTCGCATTGGCCGCTTTGAGGTGACATGCAGGAGTGGAGCATTGAAATATCCATGCTAAGCTGCTCACCTATGGGGCGCACCACCACTGTTTTGTAAGCATGTGAAGAGAACGTGGCCCTCCTGCCATGTCAATGTTGATACACGCTGGTTCGTAGTACGAGGCTGGAATAATTTATCCAGTCACATCTATTTCGACATATGAGAATTGGGGAAATACTAAAACCCCCTCGGCTGATGCAATTCGCCGCGTCTTGTTCTTGTTACTGCTATTTCTCCGTCCTTCTGTTCTCAGACGGGCAGTTTTATCCAATCGAGCTACAGCGGTTCCTTGCGGGGACGCATCCCGGCAATACGGCCCAAGCTTTACCGTTCTTGGGGTACTTCGCGTTAGAGCGTGCATCATGGTGCTTTGCAGGTCTTTTGGTTCGTCCGGCAGAACGTCGGTGTCAGGGGCCCTCCCTGCGTGTTGCATTTCGTGGCTTTTCATCTCCGATCAAGCCGTTGAAATGTTTCGATCTTTGATAAACATCTGGCCGAGACTTTCTGGCGTCCATTCTCTACAGCTGCAAGGACCCAAAAGCGCGACACAATTCGGCCCTAGGAAGTGAAGAAAGGAAATCTTCTTCTTCTTTTTATTTTCTTCTTCTTATCGGAATCAATATGATACAGAAACCCCAGCCGGCGGCGATGGCTTTATTGCTATCGATCGCTGCGTTTGGGACGCTTGTGCACGCCCATGGCCATGACGAGGGCGAAAGTCACATCCCCGAGGGAGAAGCAATATCATTCGAGCCGATCGTGAGTCGCCTATACAGAACACCAAAAAAATCAAAAAGAAATCAAAACAGAATTAACATAGAATACAGGATAAAATCCTCTGGATCCACATCCTTATCCAGATGCTCGCATACGGCATCATCTTCCCCATCGGCATGGTTTTTGGCGTAAGACTTGATGACTCTACTACCAATGGAGTTTCTGTAGGAGTCGAACGACTGACTTTATACACCCTTCTATAGATAACGAAATCACGATGGCACGTCCCAACGCAAGTCCTAGGCTCCCTACTCGCCGTTGTCGGCTTCTTTCTCGGCCATGCGCATAAAGGGCGCGCGTTTGTCGGCAACAATGTGCACTCGATGTTTGCAAACATCCTGCAGTTCTTGCTCATTGGCCAGGTGGTCCTGGGCCTATATTTGAAGCTTCACTGGGAGAAGGGCGTCCTGGGCATAATTCGCAAGTTTGTCCGGCCCTTCCACTCTATCATTGGAAAAGCGATGCCTCTTCTTGCCTGGGTGCAGATGGTCTTTGGAGGCATCACAACCCTCGGCTTCTGCCAGGGTGACCACGTTGGCCAATGCGCGGCTCATTTCATCATGGGTGGAGCATTTATTGCCTATGGTATTCTCTTGACCATCATTCTTCTTGCGGGACAATCCTGGATCCGCCGCACAGGGAGATCCCAAGAGTTTTACGACAGCACCGTTATTGCGGTTTGGGGCTGCATCAATACATTCACGGAGCATCGCTGGGGTACCGCCTGGGTCAAGAATGACTGGCAACACACTACAATGGGCGTCATCTGGTGGTGCGCTGGCTTGGCTGGTATTTGGCTGAGCCGAGACCGCGACGGCAACCCGAAGCGCAACTTTATTCCGGGATTCGTCATCTTCATTACTGGCTGGGGCATGTCTTCGCACCCTCAAGAGCTGATGGTCAGCGCCATGACGCATAAAATGTTTGGCTATACCTTGATGGCTGCCGGTCTTTCACGTATCATTGAAATTGCCTTTATTCTGAAAGATGCTCAGTCGCTAGCTGACGACGGCCGCTCGTGGAACAGCTTCCAATTCATCCCTGTTTTTGTAAGTGCATTGCATATCAAATGCTACATGACGCCATTGCTAATATCTTGCAGCTCTTGTACGCCGCTGGTTTCCTCTTCCAGGGTGCAACTGAACAACAGATGGCTCTTATCGACAGCTCTAGCATGGACGTCATTTCCTATATCTTGATTACTTACTCTCTCGCCTTTTTGATGTTTTTATTCGCCAACATGCTCATCCATTTACACGACCGCCTCTCCAACCCACCATTGGACACTAAAGGGTTTACTAGTGGCACCCACTTGAACGGACGAGCTGTAGAGGATGGCCAAATCCGGGCAGCAGAAGAGTTCGAGCTCGACGGCTTATCAACCGATGACGAAGACGATGAGAGACAAGGAATGCTGGCAGGAGAAGGGGGTAGTTTCCCAAAACGACCTGTTGCAGCTCAATCATGAGTTGCAAATGGGATATGAAAGTAATGCCAAAGGGGAAAAGCATGTAATGGGGAGACTTGTCTATATAAAGTGTAAGCGTGTTTTGGAGTTCTGTTTACGCATAATGTCTGTATGATACTGGGAAGAAAGACAATGGATAATTCTGGGCCTATTATTATTAATGCTAGAAAAGTCACTTTATGTAACGGAATAATAGTAATATTGAATGCTGCATATCTACGTTTTATTCTCATCTGCAAGATTTTGTAATTCTCATCGCAGCGCAGGTACCTGAGTACCTAACGTTCCAGGGTCCGGCCATAAAGAGCTAGCTGTGTGGCTGCTTTTTGGTGGGGCGAATCTTTTTTTCTTGATAGTGCAACTAGCACAACCTCCAAGAACTTTTTGCATACACCTAAGAAGCAGATCTGTATTTGCTTTCCAACATATATCTATCCATATATCGAAATCCTCTAATCCACCATGCCTTCCGTCAAGAACCCCAACCGCCCCTCCAAGAACCGGCTCGCCGCCCGTGCTGCGACAGCCAAGAGGGCTAACCAGAAGCGCGCCGACCCAGCCAACAGGAACAAGATCACCAAGGCCGACAAGACGAGGGGCGCACGACCGGGCCTTTTGCCGACGAGCGGACCGAGGGCTAAGATAAGCAGCAAGAAGGCGAGGAAGCTGGAGAAGAAGATGGGATATGCGCTGAAGAGAAAGATGGAGGCAGATGGAGAGGCGGTGATGAAAGGTACGTTTGGTACTGGTGTTTTGAGCCTTTGGCGTCGTGATGCGGGGGAAACAGATGGCAGAGACGCTAATATGAGGATAGATGCACCGGTAGTTGACGAGAAGGTGGCGCAGGAGGGAGAGGATATTGAGATTCAGTGATTTGTTTAACTGGGGATACGAGATATCGCACGTAAGTTGCTCAGCCGTTCAGAAGTGGGATTGTGCGCTAATCTGATGGTAAAGTTTTAAAAGTTTATGGCTTGCTTGATTAGCATTTCTGTGGTATAATGGGACACATACACAACACACGGCGCAGGTTGGGGACTGGATTTGCAACAATTATTAGGCTAGATGAGCATCTTCAACGCTATGTGATACGCTAGACTATCGAATATAACTCTTTTTTCTACCACTATTTGGAATATCCAATCATTTATCGAGCCATTGCGAGGATATTTAGCGCGATTGATCAAAGCCCTGTATCTTGAGTGAATTGCATCGTTCCCTGCTTTCTATATCCGCCGGCATGGCTTCGCATGCTTTGCTCTAGCGAAGCCGAAGCTTCAGAATCGGATGCTTGATCTTGAGAGGACAAAGATCCGGTCTCGGAAACAGAGTTTGAAGACAGAGAAGACGGGTATGGCGTTGATGAACACTGGCTAGACGGCGCCAATGGGGTGGAACTGGGGGTGTCGTAGTCACAGCAACAGATTTTGACGCAAGCCTTTATTGATGCTTCGAAGAACGAAAGTTGGCGTGGACGAGCGTTGTTGCGAGACTGAAATGAGAAAGTACCATAGGTAGTGACACTGGCCAAACTTGAATCGGGCGGGTTGCAAATGGGGCAGCTGGAGCAATATGATGAAGAAGAGGAGATGCTGGGTGCATCTGTGGCTACTCGGAAGACTTCTGCTCTTGTGTTGCTAGACGACCGTGCTGTGTCATAGCGGTGGACTGTATCTTCAACGTTCGAAGACATTTTGAAGTAGAGTTGGAGTATGTATGGTGTGAATATTGTAAAGTGCTGTCTTAATGTCTCCAGTGTATTTCTAGTAAGGTCTTTAGGCTTAGATGTTGCGGAGACTTATAAAAGAAGGGGAAGGTGATTAAATATCATACAAACTGTGTTACTTGAAGGAATACATGTTTATGAGTCTATTTCTCTATCACAACCATTTAGCGTACTATTAACTTTCCTACACATAAACGCTTGCCATAGATCACTTGATCAGACATAAAGTTTTACGATACGCCTGTATATCTGGTAGCTTCCGTGATTCATGAGGTAGTAGGTGATGGACTGCCGCCACATTTTGAAGCTGTGGAGTAGAGACGACACCGCAAACGAAACTCTCCAGCTCCAGAAAGAGCAATCAAGAAGACATGCAAAGAGTATGTGGACCAATTTGCTGTCAGATATTGCCAGCTGCTAAAAAAAAAGCAAAGGACAATAACGGAGGTGGAGCGTTTCATGTGGGGATGAGGTGCATCTCTATAGCAGAGTGAATCCAGAGCGAGAAATTCGTAAATCGACAATACAAACTCTTTACAATTGTCTGCATGCATGAATGCCAGAGATGCAAGATATGAGGGCGGAGGCTGCGCAGTAGTAGTCCCGCCAGTTGACGTCAATGATTCTCTTGTTTACCACTTAACGTTTTGTTGTTTATGGCGTTGCTCTCTATTCCCATCATTTCGCTCTCCAGTGACGCCTCTTCTCTCATCACCATCTTCCGAATGGCATTTCTCCATGGCAACCAACGCCACTGGTGTATTTGAGCTGGATCGTATATAATTTCTTCTCCCCTCCTCCTAGTTATCAATTTCATTTGTTTATTCACGCTTCTCAGTCTATCAGCTGTTCTCGGTTCACCTCTCTACATCAACACCAAGCTAGCTAAATATTTATCTCCTTGACAAGCTTCACAAAAAAAAAACTACTTTCGTAAGGAACACTCTTTTCACGAGGAATAATCTTCCCACAAGAAATACCTTTCTCACAAAGAGTATTCTTTTCAACGCTATTTTCGATCATGGCTTCCCCCAAGCGAAATATTATCGAAATCTCCTCAGGATCTGACGACGATAACCCTTTTACAATGCCTTCAAAGTTCCGCCGAAGAGGTCCACGGGCTGATAATCATAAGTGTAAGCAATAATGCAATAGTTAACGAGACGAGCCATAGCATAAACACTAACATTTTACGCCACAGGTACAGGGATGGCTCGTGAGTTTTGCGAGGGTCTGCTGCCGAAAAACTTGATCGCAGGGGATGTCTCTGAATATATCCAGCGAGAGTCCAATGCCCGATTGATCACTGCAAGAAACGAAGGAGTCGTGTTGGATGACATGTTCATCGGTCGAGACTGCTTGCCAGCCTGGCTTGGCATGCAGTGGAACCCCAAGGCGGAAAGTTTGCATATTATGATCCAAGATAGCCTGCTGGACTTGCAAGTCACGAACCTCTTGGGCGATATGATCCGGGCGAGGCTTACGGACTTGGGCAATCAAAAGCTCGAAGAGGCACGAAAGCTCGGACTTACTCTTGAGGATATAAAGATTGGGAAGGGGCTTTTGCCTGAGTGGGGTGCATCAACAGCTAACGCGGCGGTCCCTATCGAAAAGCAGTCTGCGCTTGAAGAGGAAGATCAGTTTACGCTTGAACAAGATCGAGATACGTTTGGAGAAGAGCCAACAAACAACGAAGAGGGACCAACTAGTCCAGTTTCATCTTCTTTCGGCGGATACGAAACATCTTCGGAGACAGATTCGTCTAGTGACTCATGGGACACATCGGATAATGATTCTTTCTTCAGCGATAACAGCAGTGATGATGAGGGCGACGATACAGAATCATTTGACGGTGTCTTTTCTATGACCAATGCGGTTGATAACCAGCCTCAGTATACGGAGAGCGATGATGAAGCTCCGCATATCCTTCATGATGTTGAGATTGCTGGCGGCCCCGATGGCCACTCCGATGTTGATCTGGAGGTCTACTTGGCCGAAGATGATGACGAAGCCGAAGAACTTCCTGAAGTTGAGCTCGCAATCGACGCAACTGCATATGCGTTCTTCTTCGATGATCAAGCAGCCGTGAACGTGAGAATTCCTGACATGGAATTGGAGTGCACACTTGAGATCCCATCAGATGATAGCTACAACGAAGAGATCCCGGAAGATGACAGTTATGACGAGGCAGCATTCTTTAGGGAGGATCTGCTTGAAGACGACAATGAAGATTATGATGATCTCGACGAGGATGAAGATGACCAGTCTGATAATGCGGATGAAGAGGATGAGCAAGATGAATACGGCATCAATGCTCAGGTTGATGGACTCCAAGAGAGTCTCGTGGTCCCAACGCTTCAGAACGTAGATGAGGAGCAAAACATTGAAATCAAGATGACTGAGGACGGATTCACCTGGTGAACTGCGACGACCAAGCAGAGGATCCTCACTGAGCTCTCCCTCATCTTCTCTTCTTCGTTGTTCTTTTCTTTCTTATTTTGCTTTTTCGTTATTTTCTTTTTTCCTTTTTTCTCGATTCTTTTTCTATTCGTACACTCTTTGGGGAGGAAATGCTGCAATCGACAATTCGAATCTTGGGAGGTGGTTTCTCGTCGCAATTCTTGCTACAATATTTGGCGAACATTCGAATTTGGGAAGGCACTTTTGCTTCTGGGATATAACGGGATCGGTCAACTTTTATCTCTCGCTTTTCTTTTTCTCTTTTTTTCCTCTTCTTTTCCTCTTCTTTTTTCCTCTTCTTTTTCCTCTTCTTTTTCTCTTCTTTCTCTTCCTTTTTCTCTTCTTGCTTCTCTAATTTTTGATTTGGGATTTCATCAACACTGCTATCGAATTTTTACGAACTTGGGGGATATTGAAATGGTGGTTTGGGACTCGGTATATTGGGAGATATGTGGTTGATTTAATGGAAATTGAAAGGGATGGAAATGGGAGATTGATCGTTTGTTACTTTGGTTGCTTCTGTCATCAGTTGGAAATACGGGTATTTATGCCCATATCGACTTGAGACACAGTTTTAGACAGATAGTTTAACAATTGCAATGCTAGTTAGTTAACCTGATCTTATTAGGCGACGTGAATATTGCGCTGAGTTTTCCAAGCTGTCTCTATGCTTCACCACATCTTCTGAAGACTTTCTACTCTGCAGATTTAAAACATTGGTTTGTCAATTGCAGGGTAACACGATTCATAGGCTGTACCGTGCCATACCCGCCATGTTGAAAGTTAGCATGGGGCCAAGGGGTAAGCAACTATAGGCATTTGTGTTCCCTGGCTCAGATATGGAGCGCAAGCACATACTGTCACTATTGAAAACGAAAAGTCAGGAGAAGCTACACAAGATGACAAGGATGAAGAGAGAACAGTTGAGAGAATAATCAAATTTATCCAGGAAGATGATTTACAGCTTGTAGCAGGCGAGTGGGTTCTCGCACGGTTCTCTGGAGCTCCTCAGGCGAAATGGTTCCTTTGTCATCTTGAGCTCGGTTCAACGCACCCGTTCTATGGTCATCGCATCGCCTGTAGCGAAATTGACTTTGCAAATTGCACACCTGAGCCTGGGCTTGTGAGAGCCTGGGAGAAATACATGGATCGAAAAAAGCTGGAGATGTGCAGCATCTTAAATAATTACGCTCACGAGCAGAAGATCAAGACGATGGGGAAAAAGCCCGTAGGGAAAGGGATGCATCTTGGAGGCTCTGCTTCTGATCAGCCGTCGCTCGAGGGCCAAGAGCTTACAAATGCCGAAAATAGTACCTTTGAGGATGTCAACAGAGTCACGGCTCCCATGGGTATGCTTCCAAAGGGCAGTAATCAAACTCATGAATATGAGAATTCCTATGGCGGTGAGAATATGGGAGCGGAATCTCCTACAGTCGAGAATGACAACCCGGAGGTACAGGCCCTGATTTATAGCGACGATAGCGATTCAAAAGAGCAATCAGTTGAGCAAAAATATGATCAAGGCAGTGGGAGTGCTGAAGAAGGCGACTTCTGGAACGGCATCCCCTTCATTGATAAGTACTTCAGATGGCAAGCCGAACATCTCGAAAGGAATCTGAGCAGCAACGCACTCAAGGAGACCCCAGAAAATCTTCGATCAGCTATTGAGAATCTGAACGATAATAGAGATTTCCTGCCGGCAATGTTCCATTCGGCGAAAAAGGTTCACATGTTTTAGAGTGTTGCATTGTGCGGATTGCAGCGTATGCACAATTCGAAGAGAACTACCGAAACAATGCTCTGCAGTGACACAGATGTCGCGTGGCCGACATTGTCTCACTATCTCTTACATGCAAGAGATTCTACGTGAATAGCTTACCAATGAAGCTGTCATATATAGGGCTAGTGCGAAACTACTGTAATCTGTAGACAGTGCCAAGGCTAACGCAAATACAAAATATTCTTCCCTAGGGACATATTTTCAAAATTAACTACATTTCAAGTGGAATGTGAATGCTGCATATATGCATTCATGTATAACCCTCTCTCCCCCCCTTTCTCACACACACAATTAATATGCCTCAGGCAATAGATAGCGATGTCAAACTCATAAAGACGAGATCGCATTTTTATTTATTAAAGAATAAAGGAAGGACGTAAATGTAAAGGCTATTGAATATATTGTCTCCAAACAAGCTAGATAATTGCTTGCCACTGTAGTATAGGTAATATACCTCTCTAGTCAACACGCATATGTAGAAAATAAATTCAATCGAACAAGATACGTAGGGTAGAAATTAATCCAGCCCCCTTTAACTCGCCTTTGCAAAGCTGTTGTAAAAAGAAAACCAGCTCAGGCATATATTTTTCCAAATATATTACCACTATATACGAGCCGAAAATGCAATAATCAAAACTCTCCCCGAGCTACAGCCAACCACTATAGTTGCCTTACTTACAGCGCTACAATATGGCCGATATTCGACCGGCAGCCAGAGCAGGTTATTTCCATTCCATGTAATCCAACAGCGATCTCTACTAAATCCGTAACCATTAGCACGGAAAGTATTCTCAGTTTCTGCTGTAGTGAACATCCCAAGATTTGTAAGGAGATGTGAATTATCAGACTCAAATGATAGGTGAGATATATAGCCGATATCAAGTTTCTGGACGCAATCGCCCGTATCGGCGCGCCATAGCCGCACGGTCTTATCATGTGAAGCCGATGCCACGAGCGATGAGTCGCGCGAGAAGGCCACGGACGTAACAAAGTTGCTATGGCCTTTAAGTTCTTTAATACACTCGCCTGTATTAATGCGCCATAGCCGGACGGTATCTCCTGAAGCCGATGCCACGAGCGATGAGTCGCGCGAGAAGGCCACGGACGTAACAAAGTTGCTATGGCCTTTAAGTTCTTTAATACACTCGCCTGTATCAGCCTGCCATAGCCGGACGGTGTTATCATGTGAAGCCGATGCCACGAGCGATGAGTCGCGCGAGAAGGCCACGGACATAACAAAGCTGCTATAGTCCTTAAGTTCTTTAATACACTCGCCTGTATTAGCGCGCCATAGCCGGACGGTATCTCCTGAAGCCGATGCCACCAGAGATGAATCATGCGAGAAGGCCACGGCGTTAACCCAGCTGCTATGGCCCTTAAGCTCTTGAGTGCACTCGCCTGTATTGGCGCGCCATAGCCGGACAGTATCTTTTGAAGCTGATGCTACTAGAGATGAGTTATGTGAGAAGACCACGGACGTAACGAAGTCGCTATGGTCATTGAGTTCTTTGACGCAATCGCCCGCATCGGCACGCCATAGCCGCACGGTCTTATCAGATGAAGCTGATACTAAGAGCGATGAGTCGTGCGAGAAGGCTATGGATGCAACTGAACCGCTATGGCCCTTGAGTTCCTTGACGCACTCGGCTGTATCAGCGCGCCATAGCCGGATGGTCTTATCGTCTGAAGCCGATGCCACTAGAGTTGAGTTGTGCGAGAAGGCCACGGCGTTAACCCAGCTGCTATGGCCCTTAAGTTCTTTAACGCACTCGCCTGTATCAGCCTGCCATAGCCGGACGGTCTTATCCCATGAAGCCGATGCCACAAGCGTTGAGTCGTGCGAGAAGGCCACGGATGTAACCAAGAGGCTATGGCCTTTAAGTTCTTTAACGCACTCGCCTGTATCAGCCTGCCATAGCCGGACGGTCTTATCCCATGAAGCCGATGCCACAAGCGTTGAGTCGTGCGAGAAGGCTATGGATGCAACTGAACCGCTATGGCCCTTGAGTTCCTTGACGCACTCGGCTGTATCCGCGCGCCATAGCCGGACGGTATCTCCTGAAGCCGATGCCACCAGAGATGAATCATGCGAGAAGGCCACGGCGTTAACCCAGCTGCTATGGCCCTTAAGCTCTTGAGTGCATTCACCTGTATCAGCGCGCCATAGCCGGACAGTCTTATCATCTGAAGCTAATGCCACAAGCGATGAGTCATGCGAGAAGGCCACGGCGTTAACCTGGCTGCTATGGCCCTTAAGCTCTTGAGTGCATTCACCTGTATCAGCGCGCCATAGCCGGACGGTATCTCCTGAAGCCGATGCTACCAGCGATGAGTTATGCGAGAAGGCCACGGATGATACCTGGTCGATATGGCCCTCGAGTGTCTGTATACATTGATTCCAATTGCTCTTTATCTTTGGTTTAAGATATATCCACTTAGGTATTGCGCTTTTAAATAAGTCCCTAATAATACTTTTATGCGGAGTAAATATAAGGATTGAAGAATAAACCTGAAGAGGTGCGGTATTAATAATTAATATATTAGCTTGAAGAATTCGTAATGAGTCATTTAAAAAGTTAGAGAAAGCCTTATTACTCTCCTTTTATTATAAAGTTAATAACTTTATATAATAAACTAGTATATATATTAACTTACTTGTAGGAGATTTTGTAGATTTTTTATTATATGAATGCTTTTTGGTGCTTGTCGTATTAAACTTAGCGCCTCAATCCAGTGCAGGAAATGCTGTTTTAGGAACTGAAAAGCTTCTCCATAGTCGCCAGCGTGATTTCCTGCACCTTGGAGGTGGAATACCCAATATAGGCAAGCATACTGCACTGCAGTAGGAATATATGCATCAACCTTTTGCCTGCCAATTATAGAACCTTCTAGTCCTAATGATCGCAGATTGCAGATGTCTTCTTGGAGGAATTGGTTCATAACGCGCAGACAGTTATCTGCTATTTCCGCATGAGTTCTCGCTTTATCAATCCAGAATTGGTTAGGTTTATGCGTCTGACGATCCACTCGCTTCTCGGGATCCACTAGGAAATCGCGGAAGGAGAGGTGTAGTAGTCTTACGGGAGACTCAGCTGATTGTGGGATACTTAAGACCGAATGAAGCATATCTAATCTGTCATCGATGGTATGTCTAGAAATGTCAAGGAGCTGTGCAAGAGCAGAGGTTGATAAGGGACTTGCAAGAAGCACGATGGATCCAACTATATCTTGAAATTGTTGTGAAACTTTGTTCTGCTCCTGTATAGAAAGCCCAGCGATTTGTTGGTCAAGGATAGGTAGATAAGTTATATCAAGTTTAGATTCTTGACTTTTGGTCTGGTATTCTAAGACCTTGCAAAGTCGATCGTCAGGGTTTCCACACTTACGTTCAGCGAGGAAGCGACACACAGTGGCGGCAAAAATAAAAAGCGGAATTGCCATCGTCACTAGAGTGTCAATATTAGATTGACCAGGCCAGTCTGCGTCAAGTTGTCGGTACTCCTGAACTGAACTATTATAATTTTCTCGGATAATCATCAATTCATGCCTTAGGAAAACCGATAAGTCATGTCTAATCACGGATTCGGATATTTCGTGAAGAATGACGTCTTGATATTCGCCCTTGATCTTGGAAAAGCCGAGACGAACTGGAAGCTCCGGCCGACTGGTGACAAAGACCCTTAACCCTAAGCTTTGTGTACGGCCAAAGAGATGAATAATAAGTTTAACATTATCTTCCGTCTCGCATTCATCTAGAGCATCAATAACTATAACAAGAGATCCAGCTCTTGTAGTGTTAAGTGAAGCCGCTGATAGAGGCCGGAAAATAAGTTTATCAAATTGCTCCTTTAGTCCTTTATCGCCGATATCAGAGTCGGCATTAATTGCATTCTTAATATAAAGAGCAGTAGTAGGTTCCCTCTTTGCTATTTGAGCGGCTATTGTCGTGAAAAGCTTGGCTGAGCTCCCTCGGTCACCCTCCCCTCTCTTAAAGAAAAAGGCGGCGCCTAGATGGCCGGTGCTAGAAAAAGACTGGGAAATAGTACGGGAAATAGTTGACTTCCCAGTCCCAGCCATCCCATTTAGCCAGAAAATTGACTTGGTGTGCAAATTCTTGGCCCACTCTGTTATTCGATCGAGGAGTTCGACTCGGGTATTTGGCAAGCAAGTTGGATTTTGTTCTTCTACATGGGAGTCAAAGGCAGCCCCCTTTGCAACTGGAAGTTTGCTGAATAAAATGTCCTGTTTAATAATATCTAACTTCTCATCCACTATAAATATCCTATTTAGTATTATATTACTATATTAAGCAAGAAGGCCGAGTACTAACTTTTAATAATTAAGCTGCTAATCTTTTTCTCAGCTTCAATCTTATTAAGAGCGATTCGGTTGAGAAGATCTTTTGCGTATACAGCAGCCGCCATTGCTGAATACCCTTGCCACTCCTTGTTCTTATGCGAGTCTGAATAGTCACAGATGCCGCGAATAACCAGACAGGGAAAGTGGTTCATCAGCCCTGCTGCCTCCATTTCAAAACATAGAACATTCTTCTCTGCTGCAAGTTTGTCCCTTATTATAGCGTCCTTCATCAACTGATTTGATGAAGCGATTATACCATAGTGAATGGCTGGATTATCGTCGTTTTCTGTCCGTTTATTTCGAAGTATTAAACTTAATGTATCATCACCGCAAACAGCTGCACACCTTTTTTCATCCACTGGATGGACTACTTTACTTTTATATAGCCTATCGCTGCTTGCGTCTGGTCGCTTATACTCGTGCTGTAATCTTGGATTCTTTTGAAGGACATTATTAATTGTTTCATCAATCTGATGTCCTTTCCTCCTATACTGCGACCTAAGTCCAGCTATTGCTGTTCTTAAGATCATTGGTGGTTGGTCTAAGAACCCAGTGTGTTGGAATCTTTGATCCTGTATTGTTTTACCAAAGCCATATTGGAATACACCTCCTTCCCCATCACGAGGAGCACTGACAACGATGTCGCCTAGACGGATGTCATGCTTTATGCTTGGCGCACCGCCGCCGATGCCCACCATTAGACCGATTCTGACATTAGGAAAACTATGCAACATATCCCTTGCGACACTGGCTGCATTAGATATTCCATACTGACCGTCAGGCAAGACGGCAATAACCACATTGTGTTTCCCAATCTTGCCCAGCGTGTAATCATTATTGTCATGAGGAGAAACGTATTCAGGTGGGTCGTGCTCTTCATCAAGAAAAGCTTCTGCGGCGACGCGCTCCGTGCTGATAGCGCAGATCCACCCAACAGTGTAGTCTTCAGGGTTCGACATGTTCGTTTGTGAATCGAGGTTTTCTCGATGGCAATTTAGCAGGGTTGGTTGGAGCTGTTCTGGGACTGCGGAAGATTCCAATGGCGCTACTTAAAAGATATCCAACATTCAGCTCCTCTCAAACAGTAAGACAAAACGAAAAAAAGACGTCATAAAAAGGAAATGAGGCTGGCTGTTGTACCCACGCCAATATCCTCCCCCGCAGTGAGCAACCTTAGAAGGTTGTACATACTGATACCCAAGTTACGTCACCACCTTCTGGATTGCCCTACGCAAATTTAAGATTATAGAGTTCTAGCCCGATCATTGGATTGGGTCCTGCATTTCCTTGCTGATCAAAGGGTCCAAGCTCTGATCTGTGGGTCACTTACCCGATTTTCAAGTGATATGGTCCAGCTTTGCGCATACTTGCTGGTCAAATCAGGGCAAACTTAGGAATCTAACAGGTCAATTTAGGGGTGGGCCAATTATATTAAGCATAGTTGGCCCCGCTTAGGGAGATAAACTCTGATTGAGGGTGGCGTAGATGATCGACGATCACCTTTTTTGGCGCGGGGTTTTAAACACTAGTATATCAGCAGGCACTAATAGCAAAGCAAGTAAGAGTGATTATATAGACGCAAGATCGGGTGTAATTAAATCTGATATACGACATGGCTTGTTCGGGCCTCACGAAGTTGAAGACTCTATCGAATAGTCACTATTTCCATTTGTCAAGCGTCTGCTTGCTACTCGACTTACAACGCGCCAAAAAGAATGTCCACAAGCCATGACCAGCTGTCAAATCGTGTTGAAGTCCTTGAACCAGGTACGGATCTTTCTAGTCGATGTTCATCTGGTAATGACCTCGGTAATTGGAGATGGAGACGACTGGCAAATTCGCAATGTGAAGCTGGAAGATTTACTGCCTGTATGGAGCATATGTAACTTGAACATTTCAGGTTGAAATACTGATTTATGACACAGAAAGCTGATAGTGTAAGGCTGACTTTTGCGTACGATGGTTATAATATATTTCATATTAAAGACTAAATTAACTTATCGACAGTTTCGCGCCTCTAAAAATACCCTTTAGCCCTAATTGTGAATCATGTAAGAACCTATATCGAGAATTTCCTCATCTTTATGCAATCCCGGACTATTTCTGGAAGGACCTCTACACATTTTCTAACAGATTTAATGGCTGTGAAGATATCTACGTCAAGGGAAACGCGAAAGGCCATAGTATATACCAAATACCCGTTCTCAGAGCCGTTTGGGCTTACAGGCGATTAGACCCTTGGATGCGATTCTTGGTCAAGAAACACATACCTCCACGAGATTACAATTAGGACAAGATTTTCTTTATCACAATGTGGAATCAAAGCCAGATTGTTGTTTTCTGCCTTAATACGCCCCCACCCCGCCAATTAAAGTTCAAGAAGTGGTATCGTCTATTAACGACGACCGCTGGTTCTTTGATCCGTATTCTATACATGTTGCCTTAATTGGTGCAATTTTAGATTTTTATGACACTTCCGTCTGGTCTTTTCGAAACCCCATACGAGATATAGAAGAGGCTAATTATCATGAATACGCCAATCTTGTGGTATTAGGACAATCTCAAAAGGCACTTTCAATGTGTCCAGAGCTTTATTTATAGAGATAAAATATCAATAAAAATGCCGAAAGTAATTGATATGAAAGTAAAGACACATATTAAGAGAGCAAAGCTGACTGTCGTGAGCTGAGAATACAACAGTCTCCACTACCTTCTCAGGGAATCTCCGAGATTACAGACGTGGCTATATTCAAACTGCTACACAGTTCTGGATGATCAATGTGCTTCATAAGCCCCATTGTTCTTATTAATTAAATCAGTATAATAGATCCTCTGTTTGTTGCAGGCGGTTTGCTTACTATGTCTTGCTTGCTTAAACGGGGGGGGTTTTTTTTTTTGGAAGGTGTGTAAAGTACTAGACTGCCGATTACCCCAATCTATTTATAAGCAGTATGTTTAACACTGGTAAGCTTCTGTTATCCTAGTAATTAGGATTTTCACTGAGGCACTAACTAGATGGATAGCCATTCAAAACTTCACAACACTCAAGTCTCACACCGGCTCAATTGCTGCTTGATGCGAATATTGGTTGGGACAGCCCATCCTGATTGGTTACGACCGCTGTCCATTACCAGCTAGCTCGTCCATAACCCACTCTGATACTACCCACTCATTAATTGTGGCGCGTGATAAGTACACGCCCGGGGCAATATATCCCTTCCAGTAACATTGCCCTAACTCCGACATCTCCCTTCGAGCAAATTCGAATCGCCGTGGATTACAAAGTACGGTTTTATCTTCGCCATCGGTCGTGGAACCCGGCAACCGAGAATATATCATCTACCGCTCTAGTTAGCATGCCGCAATCATCTGAAGGTTCGGTAATAGAAGGTCAGACAATACGGAGAAAGCTCATCTCTGCCAAGCGTCAGAGGCAGAATAGGGAGTCCCAACGCACTTTTCGTAAGCTCTCTCTCTCATTTCCTTGTATGATCATATATTTCATTGCAATGAGCTCGACCTTGTGTTAAGATAAACTCCTTGAAAGGGGAGAAACAGAAGAAACTCCGAACCCTGCGCCGCGTAACTGCCCGAGTAAACTCAGTAGCTGAGAATGCCTCTAAAGTGGAGAGTGCACCGCAGTTTCAGTTTTCGCAAGAAGACAATGTTCTTGTAGACACCACAGCATCACCTCTTTCAGACATTCTGCAAACCCTAGGCCACCAAGATGGGTCGGCAAGTCTGCCAACCTCGTCATCGCCGAGCTCTGGTGGGCGATGTCAATCAGAGCATCCCGTTGAGAGCGGAGGCACTATCTCTCCTGCGGTATTTACGCTAGAGCCTCCTAGCATTGCCTTCCAAAACCCGTCCGACGGGACTGTTGATCATATGGCCCCGTGGAAAGCCGGCCTCGAGAACACCCTTGACGTGTCTATGCCAATGGACTACGCAGGACTCTTCCCAATTCTCAACTCCAGTACAGATCACTATAACAATAGCAGCAACAAAGGCGAAGTTTGGCCCTTTTTAGCTGCCCAAACGAGTAGATTACCTTCCGTTCAACCATTTAGCATATCGACGCCAGAATTATTCTCATCTCGAGAAGATACAAATATAGTGACATCGGCTACAGCAACTTTGGGAAATGAACAAGGATCTTTAGATGGTTCCCATGATTCGGTTCTTCGGCTGATGGCATCGAGGTATGCTACAACTTCAGGACAGCGACCTCGAACATCTGAGGCTACTAAAAATATATCATCCAACACTTTAAGGCAAAGAAGGATGTCGACAGATTATACAGGCGCCCTGGACGCTCTGCAGCTTCTCCATATCAATCAAAACGAGGAGAATAAAGGGCTTATAAACCGGGCATTAGCCCAAGGTCACTCCATGGGAGACATCTTTCTTGCAGGTCTGCGAGTTCTTGGAGGCTCGCCTCAACGTACCCAGTTCAATGCGATTCCAGCCTTGCCTGATGTACATACCAACCATCTTAGTCTACGTCATATGAACATATATCGGGCGTTCTTTTCGAACGCAATTGCGCTCCACTTCCCCGTGGAGAAGCTCATTGGCAGTAATAGCTTATCGCCCTTTTACCGCCGAGAGGCTAACATGACTGAGGCATTGCATAATATCATGGATATCATGCCAAATACGCTGCCTGAAGACTTGAGACCAACCCCTCCACAAATCGCATATGAGCACTCTCCTTTTCTGGACTTATTGCCGTTTCCCACGCTGCGTGCTCGTGCTATTCTATTTTCAACCTGTTCACCACCCATGGTCAATCTCGTAGAACTGAAGAACGATATTATCGACGGTGGCTTGGTCTGTTGGCTTACTAGTCAAAAGGGGTCTGGGCAACCGTGGGACAAGAGAAGCTGGGAAGCTGCACCCTGGTTCATTGATAAATGGAAGGTACTAGTAGGTGATACAAATGATGAAATATGGAATCAAACCAAGTGGTGGAAACAGTTAAAAGAAGGCCAGACCGTTGTCGCATCATAGGCTTCCCAGTATAGTATACTGAGGAGAGCGGACCACAAGAACGATATCACCATTGCAGGGTCACTCTAATTGTTTCCACCCGTGAAAGCCATTTCTCGTCACCCCGTGCAAATAGCTAGATCGGACTTAGTTCTCCTTTATCTCCAGGGTGATTACTCGTTTGTAATACTCGTAAGCCGCAAACACATAATAATCATTGGATTATCTTTTAGTGGAATCAAAATTCTATTGAAAGCCGCGAGAGAATGACAAGTCAAAGTCATAATTCTGGTTATAAATAGCTTTTCATAAGCCCTTTAACGTAGAGTCAGTATTATTGAGTAGCAAGAAAAATGGCATTCCCATCTCCTGTCCGGAACTTTCACAGGGATACATACCAAGCTATCAATCCCTCCAACCCTCATTTATCCACCAAAGGAAGAAATGTTGTCATCACTGGAGGCGGCTCGGGCTTAGGGCCAGCCATCGCTTGATCATTTGCAACATCTGGAGCGTCTAGTATAACGCTACTAGGAAGGACGGAGAAGACCCTTTTAGAGACAAAGGCCGCTCTTAACAGAGACTTCTCCGACACTGAAATCTATATAGGAGCCATGGACATTACCAGCAAAGACGCCGTCACAGCGGCTTTCGATGACATCAAATCTAATATTGGAAAGGTAGACATCCTTGTCGCCAACGCTGGCATTATGTCAGCATGGTGCCTCCTCTCAGAGGCGACGATTGATGAGTGGTACGAAAGTTTCCATGTGAATGTCAAAGGAAACGTCAATCTCATTAAGGAATTTCTGCCTGTCGCTGCCCCAAAAGCAGTGGTCATCAATATCAGCGCCGGCATGGCTCATCTCCAACACTATCCAAAATCGCTGTCGTATCACGCATCAAAGCTCGCGGCGATTAAGATATTTGACTATCTCCGCCATGAGAATCCAGAACTCTTCTTTATCAACATCCACCCAGGGATTTTGAAGACAGGGCTGGGAGGGCACATCCCTGGGAGGGGCACACCACACTCATCTTATGATACATGTGAGTTCAGCACAATAATAAAAAAAGATGCAGCGGACTAAAATAACACGGTATAAGTGGATCTTGCCTCCGATTTTTCCGTTTGGGCCGCGAGCTCGGAGGCCAAATTCTTGAACGGTAAATTTGTCTGGGCAAACGTAAGACTACGTCCATCTCCCTACAGATACGTTAAATCATATGCTAACAAAAGCTGCTTTAGTGGGATGTGGATGAGTTGAAAGGAATGTCTCAGGACATCGTGGAGACTGACAAGTTCACCATTGGGCTAGTGGGTTGGCATTCATCTAGCACAACGGATCTATCGTAGATTTGAGAATTAAGGGTTAGGTGGATCAAGTCACAGCCCAAAATATTTTAAAGATAGTACAAAACATGTTCTGCTACTTCATCCACGTATTTTATCCATTTATTTGTCTAGTAGGCATAAGCAAATGTGTGCCAATACTAGCTAAGTTAAGCGATATTCATGTAGTGCGGGTGCCTAGTGAAATTTGTACTCCCAAGATGTTTATCTCCCTAAATAAGCATACCTGTCCAGATAACCACACGTGCTTCCGTGGCATACTGAAACTGATTCATTGTTGTGTACTAAGATCATTAGCGTTTCCTACCTTAAAAAGGCATCATCGGTATTTCACCTTTGATAAGATATCTGCTTGGCCGATGCCCATGTGAGTTCCAATCCACGCTAAGCAGTTTCTTGTGTAGATTTTTAGCTTCTCTTCGGCCATCGGCAATGTTGATAAAATAAATAGGGTATGCATTGAGAGCAAACCGCCAATTGGTCGGCCAGGTATTAGCGGAAGGGATCCTGTGGCGGCATTTTCAACAAAGGTGTGAAGGTCTGCCGTGAGAAGATACGGAATAGAGGACACAATGCCTTCCGTGATTCTTGCAGCTTCTCTCTGTATGAATTCTCCCATTGTTTGGTCACAAGGGGAAACATTGATGTGACAATGGCATCTCATTATGACATTTAAGATTAGCAGATAAGCTTTCCGATAATTATTCCATAGTGAAGCGATGTAGACTGTAGTTTGTTAGTAGCTATAGTAATTATTAATATACGACTTACGATCGTAATATCCTGAAACAGTCCCTGGCCAGTAGCCTACATCGGGTCTTTAGCACTGGGGTTAGTAACTGAGCTTTGAACTACCATCTCCATGCGGCCTTGCTAGCAACATCCAATAATGTGTGGCTATAAGTATACTTACATCGCCCCCTCGTCTTTGGATGAAATGATTCCTGCCGATCTTGGTATCCATTCTTGAGGTATAGTTTCTGGCCACGCTTTGTATGCCTCTTTCAACTGCTCAGCCTCCAACTTAAGTCGACAAATTTGATCAAGATTAGCATCATTCCCCAGCAAATCTTCTGCTCTCCGCATAAAAGACATTGTACGAGCATATATAAAGTCTATGGCTGAGCTTGACTGGTTGAATAATGGCGTACACAGAACGCTGAATCTCTGCGATGCCTTATTGATGATTGTGGGAGAATGTTGCGGGGGTAGGGACTCGGAAATTTCCGCTTCCAGATTCTCGAGTGGTATTGGATTTGCGACTTGGAAGAGCTTACCGTCACAAAGCAGATCGAACGGTGAGAATTTACTGACAAGAATGGCGGATATTCCCTGGGCATGGGCTACATGGGCACCAGGATACGCACCAGTACTGGTGATAATCTGTGGCTGTCAGCATGCCTTTTTCATTACGATTGATAGAAGCTTACCTCGTATAATCCGAGTAACGCAGCAGTAATCAGTGATTCGACGGTGGTGAATACGGCTTCATTCGATATGCTCAAGCGGAAGGACTGTAACAGCAGGCAATATAGGCTTTCAGCCCTATGCCTGTGCATAGCAATTCCAAGTTTACTCCCTAGATTCGCCAAAGCTATGATTGTGCATGCTTGTGCGAGTTCGGAGCTTGGATCGGCTTTAGCTATCAGGCCCTGGAGCCCGTGTAGATATCCACGAGAGAGGCCCCTATTCGATGAAACAATACAATAGTCGTTGAAAAATGCCAGACGCGCATTTTGCTCAATATTAGACCAATCCAGCGTCCCAAGAAGATTGGAGCCTTCTACATGGTGAGACGATGGAGAGGATCGCTGAGGCAATAAATTGGAGTCGGCTTTCCCAATATAGTTTATAAACTTTCTGTCCTTACTGAGCTCGTATCCGGGACAAGCGCGACGTGCTCGGCTGCACCTGAGACATGACTACCACCGACGATGAGCTAGGGGTATCTTTAAGTTACCACAGTGAAACGCGTTCTGAAAAGTCACCGCCAGTGAGTTGATCCTAGCCAACGATGGCCATCAGTGATATTGGTAGCACTTACGGGACGACTCTCGTCACACTAATAAAATAATCAGCACACTAAGGATAGCCCTTTGAAACGATTTTCACATACCTTTTTACGCCTTTGTCTGCATGCATGACATGCTCCTGATGCTCCATAATTCACCATCTCGTCATATCATGCACTTACTATTGTCATACAAACATGATGCATCATGGAAGAGAGAAGAAGAGGTGAGGTCAACAATGTGCCACATTGCACTCAAGTTAATTTGGCAAAGTTTGTCTATACTATAATGAGTTAGGCTTTGCGCGAGTGCGCTAAATAGATAGCAGGAGCAAGATGCTCCTCCGAACGCAGTACAGTATTCATGATTGTACAGCCATATGCGGAGTATACGCGTATACTCTTAAGAAAGTAATCAATTGTGTCTAGGGGTGGAATTAGTAAAAATGTGTTTATACCATAACAGGCTAGGCTTTGCGCGAGTGCGCTAAGCATAATTGTAAGTCCACAAGCATCTCGACCACCAAGGAGACACACATCATCTACGCAAGTTCTTTAAGCTGTGGAGAGGCCTCGGTCCATATCCTGTCAAAAATGAAGCAAATTCAACTCTTATGAGTAAAGTAGTGATACTGCTATGGAGATAGTCTGTAAATCCGGAAGATACTCTGTAAGCCCGGGAGTAAGTCCGTCTGCCTGGACGCGGACAGTTTGTTCAAGTATATATTAGAGAGCAACGCACCGCAATCTCTAGACTCCTCAACAGTTAACAATCGTGTTTGTCAGCTTCAATTATAAATCATACAATCAACCCGCAATCCCATCATGTCTGTTTCTATTTCCTCAAAGATCGTCCTAATTACAGGCGCCAATCAGGGTATCGGCTTCGAGATAGCAAAATCTCTATCATCGAAACCAGGATATCATGTCCTTATAGGCAGTCGTGATACTCAGCGTGGTATTGATGCATCAAATCAGCTTCACGAGCAGGGCTTAAATGTCGAGCCCATAACTATTGAGTATGTTTCCTTTTATTGTCACAAAATACAGTCCACAGTTATGTCGAACCCACATGCATACGCCCCTCTTAGTTCAACACCTTGATAAGATCCTCAGAATATCACTTAGGAGATGCTAATACTTCTTCTTAGTGTCACCTCCGATGAATCCATTGCCGCAGCTGTCCAGCAAGTCACCTCGAAATTTGGCCGTCTTGATGTATTAATCAGCAACGCTGGTGTATGCCTTAATGACGAAAGAACCTCCGCCCCTTCGTTTCGCAACTTTCAAGACACTTTCGCCGTTAATACCTTTGGAAGCGCCATTACAACTGAGGCCTTTATTCCCCTTTTAAAGGCATCTTCAGCGCCTCGAATTGTCTTTTTGTCCTCTTTCATGGGTTCACTCACTCATCGATGGGGAAACCCAGTCGGTTTACCAATCTACCGTAGTAGCAAAGCAGCACTTAATATGATAATGCTGCATTATGCTTTCAAGTATAAAGATGATGGGTGGAAGATTAACGCGAGTTGTCCAGGGCACTGTGCAACAAATCTGAATGGCTTTGCTGGCAAGGATACTCCGGCGGATGGAGCCTTGAACGCAGTCAGGTTGGCCACTTTGGGAGAGGACGGCGAAACAGGAACATTTTCGAACAAGGAAGGGACCATGGCTTGGTAGATGAAGTATCAAGATATTTAGACATTAAAGGCGATTGAAGAGTAGAAATTTGAGAACGCGAAATAAACAGCGGCTATGTAGAAAAACATGTCTCACCTCCAAAGTAATTGATGATGTCAAGTAAACGCTAAATACTGCGCAGCATGATGAGGGATTGGCTTTATATTGCAACTGATCTAGATCCTCAATGCAAGGCCTGCTCATTGTCCTCATAAGCTTTTGCTTGTCAGCTTGCTGGAAAGGCATTTGATGAGCCTGGCCTCGTACAAAACGGTATTGTACAAAGATATGAAGCGGCGAAGATAGATAGAGAAGAGAGAATTGGTTCATAAGGGTTGCAAGAATCTAATCCTAAATCCTTGAATCTATATTCAGAGACAGCCATTATTCTCGACGCTCCAGAGTCTGGCATCACAACATACAACTTGGGTACAGTTTTTATTGGAGAAAAGTTTAGAACACCTTTAAAGAGTTTTATATCAAGTCGACTAGACCGAGGGTATTTAGAAGAACTATTCGAGGATAAGTATATAATTACTGTGGATACTGGCAATCAGCACTATGATATGAGAAATATCTCACAGAGAAACTAAGTCCTTTAAACAACAGGTACACACCTACGCAAACTTGAGGGCCATAGGAGGAGTGTAGTTGCTATTACCTTCTCGTCAGACGGCAAGGCACTATCATCAATATTTAAAAATAGTACAGTACAGCTATAGGATACAAAACCTGCGGACGACTAGAAAACGCAGAAGTCTATGATGCAGAGGCTCAGGGAGCCTTAGAAGCAATGAAACTCATCCAACTACGGATACATGACAACCCAGAAATAGGAGATGCTTATTTTTTCCTAGACAACTCGGCGGTTGTCGACGGACTACTGGGAGACCCCCCGGCGTCCTCACAACACGCCTACATCAAATTCAAAAAACTGGCAGAAGCAATACTGCCGCGCAAAACAATAATCGCATAAGTCCCCGGGCACAAGGATGTGCCTGAGAATAAAGTGGCCGACCGACTAGCCAAGGAAGGTTCAGAACTTCCAGCATACAACTAAAATCACTCCTCCCCTACTTATATCAAAAGGTAGGCGAAGCAGAGAAAGAAGCTAGAGCATAAGGCCTTCTGGTACCTAAACCCAGCAAGCTACAAGAAGTAGCACCTCAACGCCCCAGCCAACCCACCAGAGCTACAGCTCCCCAGAACGACACTATACAGACTCATCGCAGAGCGGTCCGGACACAGCCCCTTCATAAAATACCACAAGAGATTTAGACACGACGCCTCCCCGCAATGCAAATGCGGTAAGCCAAGAACACAAGGGCACTTCATGGAATGCAGAATGGTAAAACCCTTCCTGCCAGAACAGCCAGACAGCTCTATTAGGGAGCAGGAAACACTCACTCAGTATATACTTGGCACTAGAGGCTATAAGGCCTTTTAAAAACTACTAGAGGACGCCAGCCCTTACAGCAACATCCCCCCAAACTTAAATTAAACAAACCCAACCCCTTTCTTTTATAACAATAAAACATAGCGAACGCAGGTCTAAAACTGCAGCTCCTACCGTCCTATTGCCTAGATGTGGATTTATGTAACTAGCTTACTTAGTGGACGTTAATAATAAAACAAACAAATAAACATATAGGATACAAAATAAGTACATATAAATACACGCTTAGGGGGCAGAGACAGTTAATAGCTACGAAGCCTACTCTCTCGCCAGACAGCAAGTCACTAGCGTCAGCATTTGGTAAGATGATATAACCGTGGGATACAGCAGCAGGTGTACACCAACTCACAATTGAGAACAATTGCGAAGGTAATATAACAATTTTTTTTCTCGCCAGACGACAAGTTGGATATAGCAGCAAGCGCACATTGACACAAGCCTTTGGCCTATGCGAATTTTTTCTCAAAGAAATTATCTTCTCGGCAATACATTAGCATCTAGATCTTGTAATACAGTATATCTATGGAATACAGCGACAGGTACGGATCAACACATGCATAGGGGCTTTCACAATGCGATTACAGCTAATGCTTTCTCACCAAATAGCAAGATACTAGCACTGGCTTCTGATCATAAGATTATGGAGTTATGGGATACAGGAACAGATGAATGCTAGAGCACACTTGAAGACGATCGCGGAAAAGCCACATCAATCGTGCTCTTGCCAGATGAACAATTTCGCAAGACAGACCGTGGAAATATAAGGATCCTCCCCTAATCGCATATATATATATATATGCCGCATGAATCTCAAAGGCGTGCTTTATTCGTTAATTATAAGCGGATAATGAAGGACGGAAAATATTTACTTTGGCTTCCGACATATTACAGAACAGAGTTGGAAGACTGGACGTTACCGCTAAAGCAGCGGTAAAGCAGCGCTAAAAAAAGCTTGGTAACATGTCATTTAAAGGATTGAGAAGTTATTGCTGAATGCTTTTCGACGTGTTGATTGATGATAGGTGGGCTCACTTGGATTAGCTACACGGGATGAAAGCATGAGGGGGCAATCAATCAACAAGATTGTACAAACAACTACTCCGTACAGTAGAAAGTCATAAGCCGCAGTAAGCAACTTTTGCTGCCGTCGATTAAAAGCTTGTTAGTTCTATCGCTGGCAAGACCCTTCAGGATCCAAGGGATTGGCTTAAACGTCTCTGGTGCGGCGTTAGTGGTATAAATCCAAGCCTCCTAAGCACTAATTGCGTTGACGAATTTGGGATAAACTCTCTTCACGAGCAGCACGGGCTGACGGCGACTAGGGAATTGGCATATATAGTTAGTTGTCGGCGGAGAAGTACAATGGTTCAATTAGCTGGGATGTTATTCCGTCCTCTTTTTAACAAGATTCGTTGTTGTGGCGTATCCGTACTAGCGACACCATGAGTATCCAGGCGAAGTCCTTCAGGGAGAAAATCATCCCTCTTTCCGCGAAAGACCAATGGCGGCCCATCCGCAACATCCGCTCCTTAGTGTTCATTGTCGTTCGTGATATCCTCGATGAAGATTTCATGAAGACATCTCTAGATAAGTTGATAAGGGATCATATTCCGCTTCTTGGCTCGCGGGTAAAGCCTAGTGGAACCGACGGCTTGCTTCAGTATCATTCAATCTCGCCCTTTCCCGACAACTACGAAATATTTGGTTGGTCTGTTAGCAATTTCAGGTCAACTATTGGAGAAACAAAACTTGTACCGGAGCAGAATTCGCAAAAGGTCGTCGCCATCCTTCCCAATGTGACCGTTTTGGAATCAAGCTGGATACCTGCCGACTGGCCCGTTCTACGCATGCAGGATACACCAGAAACGCCTCTCTTGCTCGTTCATCTCACGTACTACACCAATGCCACGGTCATTTCCATCAATTTACCGCACTGCGTAGGCGATCAATTAGGCTATGGCAGTGTCATCAGCTCCTGGACGGATATCATGAAGGGCAAAGAGCCTTTACCATTTATCGATCTACCAGAAGGTGTCCTTGACGGCAACAAAACAATATCTAAGAAGGAATTGTATAAGAAATACGAGTATCGGCTGAAGACGAAGAGAGACCGAGCAGAGATATTACTGGGGATTATTCCAGAGCTGGTTGCCCGCTCGAAAGAGACGAGATGTATTATCTTTTTCCCCGTTGAGGTGCTTGAGAGGCTACGCGAAAGATGGAGCAAGGAATTACAGGCAAAGCATAGCTCTGAGGCTGTGAATATTACGAACGGAGATGTGATTGTTGGGATTGTAGTCAAGGTATGGCATCCCCATTCATTTTTGTATCTTGATTGACATCCCAATACTAATTATTTGCCCATGGCCTAGTTCGCCAATTTGCATCGCAAAAAGCCCAAGAAGCAAGTGTTTAGTAGCACAGTAAACCGTGGGTTCACTCCCATTGCCCACAGCTCTCATATGCCCTATCGCCATCCCATCAACATAACTGACAAGAACATTACCAGTTCGCGGAATCCATTCCACGCTTCCCAAATCTCACAACTATCTACACAACGCCATCATCTTCGCCAGCGCCCATACAGCCGTCAGCCGCTCCAAGCCACCAGCCTCCGAAATCGCCTACAAGAACCGGCTCGCCGTGTTGGAAGGCATGCAGCCGGCTCAAATGGAACGCTGCTTAGCAGTGTCGCGGGAACTCTACGTGCGGAATATTCCCATGCACATTTGTGAGCCGTGGGAGTTCAGTTACGGCGTGACGAATTGGTGTAATGCTTGGCATGGAATTGATTTCTCTGCTGCTAGCATTAAGAGGACTGGAGAAGTTGCCGAAAAGATGGAAGGTAGTGATGGGAGCAGCAGAGATGATGGGAAGACGATTGACGAGGCTGCTGCTCCTGCGCCGCTTATCTTTGGGCATTCGCTTGAACGGAATCATCCAAATCGATGTAAGTGGCGTATTTATGTTTCTTTTGTCACTCATACACGGCTCTTAATCTGACCTCATATGCGTCCTTAGTGAGCGCAGCAATCATGTCCAAGGCTGAAGGAGGATACTGGGTCGACTTTGCGGCACCGAACAAAGGTATGGCAGCTATAAGGGCTCTTTTGGAGAGAGATCCCAACTTGGAGACGATATGATGTTGCCTGTGCGAGGTGGACGACATAGATCTGACTCGACGATAGCATTGGTTTGGTGGGAATCTTCATTTTAGTCGCTTCGTGTAATTCATGCGAAGGAGTCCAGAGTAGTCGGCAACGAGTATTTAGGCAATACAGACAGACAGCCTCAGTCTCAGCTTCATAATGCGTATTAGTTTGAGGGCACGTTTCTGGATATTTCGCTATCCGAGTACGGCATACTACGATGAAATGAACGTCACATGGTAAGAAGTAATAGGTAAAATGTGTGTATCTGGTATTGTAAAAGGGATATAATAATCATCCATGCTATTGTAACTCGTAACTCCTCTCTGAATAAATTCGTCATCAGAGAAAAAAAACATCTCAAATCGAGTGCAACACGCTCCGACCGACCCATGCAGCTATAAAACAAGGCATCTTGTAATGCGTCCAGCTTGCTAGAAAACCAATGAAAACCAATGAAAACCAATGAGAAAAAAAGAAGAAAAGAAGAACAAAAAAGATGAAAAAGATGAAAAAGAAGAAGAAAAAAGACCAACGCCTATAGCTAATGCGAAAGAGCGCGACTCCTCTACCAGCCTTCGTCAAACATCATCATTTGCGAACACTCTTCCAGCCTATCCAGGCCCTTCTTGATTGACCTTGTTATGCCATCTATCCTCTCATATGCAAATAGGTCAAAGTGATGACCATCAACATCAAAGACATCGCTAAACATCTCCTCGTCGTAATCGCCCCAGCCGAGCATACGGTCATCCCTGCTTATATCTAGGCCCACAGTACGGCCCTCCTTTGCCGGCACATAGTTTTTGGCGCGTAGTAGAACCACTGGTGGCCGTCGGTTATAGAGCTTGCCTGTCCACTCGGGAAGACGCCATTGCCGTAACATGCGTACGGCTTCGGCCATGCAGCGCTTGGCGAGAATTTTATTCTTGGCTACTCTGGATTCATCTGCTGAAGAATCATCTGAAAATGAATCCTCTTCGCTTGAGACTTCGTCATCGAGTTGGATCTTGCGGGTTGTAACGTCGGGGATTTTAACGTCTGAAGCCCAAGTCCTCGGAAATCGATATGTGGGAGCAGAAGGAGCAGAGCGCATACGCGAAGATCTGCCGGGATAGATGCTGTCGATCATGAGAATGCCCACAACCCTCACGACGTTGTCAACCGCCAGCTGCCGCGCAATCTCCATGCTGAGCAAGCCGCCTAGGCTCCATCCTCCCAGCATGATGCTCGTGCTGCCATCGGGATTCCTCCTCCTGGCGGGGAAATCCTTCTCTAGCACCGTCTCTCGGATCCATCTCGCGTACAGGTGGGCCATCTCCGGTAGGCCGCCCTCAAACACCTGGCCGGTATAGAAGTAGGGGTTGTGAATGCCATAGGTGTAGCGGCCCAAGATCTCCAGGCAGTGGTAAGCATAGGTGGTGCCACCGCCATCGTGAATCAGGAAGAGGGGAGTGTTGTAGGTGGGCTGATTGGGCCGAGCCCAGTTCTCTGGTTGGATAAGCTCAGGGTTGGAAGCGCGCATCGTGAGTAGTGGTTGATAATTTGATTTGAGGGTCGTTTTTCGTTTAGACGCGCCAAGCTGTGTATCTCAACGATGACACTCTGATTTGCATATAAAAATGAAGAAACAGGCGTCAGGAAGAATAATGAAAAAGAGCAAGTCTAGCTGGAAGCTTCCGAGAAGATCTTGATTTAACTGCAAACGTTCCCGCAAATTCCCCAGCAGCTCCAATTAGCTTCACTTATCAGTGGAGCTCCACCCAGACGTTGTTGGGAAAATCGAAAAGTTAATGCAGAAGTGGCTACTCCAAATCCTCAACGAATTTCTCTCTCGCTTATGTACTTCTAACAGCGAAGAAAAAGACGGCAGTTTGTCTGGCGGATAACTAGTATCTTGAAATCGAAAGGCTCAAGTAGAATCTCTAATAGAGCATTCGGCGATTTTAATTGCAAGAAAGACAAGAAGCAATAATTGCTAGCCGATGATGTTCACGGACCAATGGATGCGGTAAAGGAAGCCAACGAACTCTAAGCGTCGATGCGTTTTTTGTTGGGTCCACTGAAACGTCACGACTAAAATGGGTACCTTATGTAGGATGAGCTCTACATGCGGGGGATATGATGGCGAAAAACAGCGGAGAGAGATAAGATGTTTAGAGGGAGGAAGAGGATATCGCGAGATATTTAAGCTTGGCGTGGCTTACGGAGGGTTTTTCTTTTTTTTTTGGAAGAGCAAGGGAGGATGAGGGTAATACCGAAAGAGATTTAAGCAAGGAGTGACTAACGGAGGATTTTTGGCTAGTATCTCTGACAGCAATTCAGGGATCTGGCTGACGGGCGGCTCGTACTTTGAGGGAATCTCTTCGCGCTCAATCGGCCCTTTGTGAATCCTTTCGACTTATACAGTGAAATCGCACAGCCAAAATTTCATCTATCAGTTAGTCCTTCTACTATTACAACTTCTTTGCTTCATGTTTTATGTCTCTTTTCTTTCTTCTACAGTATGCTTTCTCCGTCTATTTGAGTTCGCCTAAACACAAGGGATAACCGATGGAATGCAAGCTTGGCAAGGTACCCAACAAGAAAAAAAGACATTTAATGTGTACGGAGAGTGTGGAGTATTAGCCCGGAAGCTTTGTGCCCGGGATGACGGGATATGGAATGCGCTTTTGCGTGCTTAGGGCACATCCACTCATTAATAGTACCTTAGTACCTATGCAGCTAACACGATAAGCCGATAATGCAGGTACCTAGGACTTCGAACTTCGTAAACATCCATGCTTTGTGCTTACAGTCATCCTGGTCCTGGCTGCTCCAGAGCAACACTAGACTGCGTACAGTATAATGGAGCAACTTCCTAGGAAATGGTACATGGACTGCTTGTAGTGATAGTACTAGGTATATATTACCTTAGTAGAAGTACGGAGTACTAGTTGGATCCGAAATCCACAGTATTGAAGCCACTTTCATAACAAGAAAGCAATTATAGCAATCTGGTATCTCTTAGGCTCCAGAAAAGCCATCAACACTGTATTTCTGCCATCGTTCAAAGATCATCCATCTGCATTCCGTTCCCGGCCTCTCCGGTGGAGACAAGTTCATCTCGTGGATGCCTGGGATCAACCACATGGTGTACCTAGTATTTGTAAGTATGAAACATGGGATTAGGTAGTATTCCGTCAGCGTGGAAATTGGCAGGGAACAGAGGCTGCGTGACCTAATCTAAAGTGCGCTTTGACCGGTTTTGGATTTTGGAATCCAGGTACCTGTTCTATCTAGATGTGGAAAATACTGCATAAGTTAGTTCCTCGATAGAAAGTGCCGTCTTACGATTAGTCCGCGGCAAAAGAAAGCCGCGCTTAAGACATGGTCTCACCTAGTAGGATACCGTTATGGCTACAATATTAACACTGTATTTTTAAATGAGCTGTTGATATTACCTATCGGATCCACTTTTAGTGGCTAAAATCTATAAAACACCCCAAAAAGCAGTACAATTTATCATACTATTTCTATTGCAATTCTATATAATATATATTAAATTAGAAAGTATAAAGAAACGCTTTTATATAAAGCTCTTTTTGCTCTATTGGGGTTGTAGTAGCTAGAAAGGCGATTTTAATCAGTTGCTTTTGGCTGTATTTAGCGTGATTTTTGCGATTTTTGCGATTTTTGCGGTCGCAGAGGAAAACGAGCTTTTATACTGCAGCAGACGCTTAAAAATCGAATAAAAATGCAATAGGTTACTAAAATCGTTCAATATCGTTTCCGTTATTTTCTTTGTTTTCTATGCGTTGCTGGTGATATTTGCGGCCTCGGGGTTCTGGATTGGATGTTATTGACGTGTTGTTGAATTTTCTAGGTCCAGATCGCATAGAAAAGTGGCCGGACCCAACTGTGAGGCGAAAGCCGCTACTGTAAGTCGGACCCAACGGGTAAAGAGATCTTACCTCTGTGTAAGCCGCTATAAATAGCGCACTATTCCCCAAGAAGCTATATCCTTGACAGTATCCTTGTAAAGCATCAATGTAGGATTTGTTTATTTTAGTTTTTTATGCAAATCTTAATATACTTAAGCCCATGTATTTTTGTTTAGCATTAGACCTACTATATTATTAGACCTACCATATTAGCTGACAACAATTCATCTTGCTGAGCAAGAGCATACCGTACCCATTTCTCAGTGTGGCCTCTCTTTTGCAACCAACCTTCGTGCATCAACACATACTGCATTTCTGCTCTGCCCTCTTTCTAAGATCCTTCCAGGCTCCCTCTTCGGCGTCTCCGGTGTGGAGACAATACCAAGTACGCATGTGGACGCCTGGGATCATCGCCCACATGTGTACCTAGCATTTTGTGCGTATGAACCACGGAGTACAGTAGTATCCCGCAAGGTAGTACTACTAATGGAAGCAACATGGCTTACTTCGTACAGAGATCACCTCATCCTTCGTACTGCTACCACTAGTGCGGAGAAGATACTTGATCACACAGATGGCATCGCTTATTCCAAGTCATTCCCTCTCACCTGCTGGTATGTACTCAGTCGCCTCTGCTGATATCGTGCCTGAGTTACCTGCTAGGTGGTATCGCTCCCGTCATCGTTTCTGTAAAGCGCTGCCTGCATCTGGTTCGGCCAGATAACCCTGCAGCTTCCACAGCAAGAGATGCAGTCTCATGATGCTCGTGCTCGCCCACTGCTTCAGCACGAATATCTCTCCATCCCGGAATACTTCAGCCGAATCTCTTAGCCGCTGCACCTCTTCTTCACCAAGTAGCCAGTATAAATTATGCACCACCATCTTCCTTCCGTATTGGGCTCCCTCAATATCCAGTGTAGCGTGCTGTGCCGCAGCATCCTTCTTCTCCGGTATCCAAAGCACGCAACCCCGCAGTCTGACTCGTTCGACATCCTTCCAGCTGGCGCAAGGTTCAACGAATTTGTGCTTGAGTCCGTATGGTCGGTTGCCGCGAGTAGTTAGCGCATCTGTTGCGTATTTGCGCATCATCCGCAAGAGCATATCTCCCATGTCGTCTCTCCATACCCCATTCTTACTATCCGGAGCTATCGCCATACCGCTCCGGACCGCGAGCAGAAGTGCCAGGTATTTCTTGTTTGGTCCACCGACCATATCAACAAGCGATTTGCGATTTAGCATGTAGCTCGTTATAGACGCCCTCCGTGGTCGAGCCGAGCCTATTGTGGTATCGGTCAGGGATGCTACAGAGGCTGACATGAGCTCCACCGCAGTGGCTTCTCTACCATGTCCGTTGCTCGTATCAGCTTGAGACTCGTCTAGTCGTTTCGTGGGCAAGACATGCTCAAAGGCCAACGGGCCGGGAGCCCACCATGCCGCACCGGTTGTCGGGTGTTTTATCAGCTCAAAGTCCTGTAAGAAATATCGCGGCAGACTGGTCGCGCTGCTCGGGCATCTTCGAATCGGCGTAGCGAGAGCCTGTGCTACTTCCCAATTAGCCCCTCCCGTCAGATACGCCATGTTTCAAAGATTGCCGTACCGAAAGGATTATTTGCCAACTTCCGTCGAAATCTGCCAAGGGGCGGGCCTTGGGTAGCCTTCGCAGTCTTTCGCCTGGCCTGCATCCATGCCGGATCAAATATGGGCGAGATGGGAAGATCTCCTGCTGCAGTTGATATTGTCTTCGCCTCGGAATTGACTTTTAACGGTTCGCCGTCCGCATCATAACCAAGCCCAGCTTCGACCTTCTGTAGCAGAGCCTCTTTTGTTAAAGAGGTTTTATCGTAGGAGTGCCATCTTGGGGCTTGATGGAGATTCAGAGCCCTAAAGCTGCTTGGGCGGAGCACCGTGCATCGTTTCATCGCCTGCCAGCCGATTTCCAAAGAATCATGTTGCATGTACAAGTATGTGATTTGTGGAGTTTACTAGTCGTGCGATGCGACCAATTTTCGAGTGACGCGCGATAGCGATAAGCTTTAGTACCAAGGTTTTACCGATCCTAAGCTATCACCACCAAGCTCCCAGCTTCCTCCTATCAACACATCAACCCTTTTACCCAACAATGCTACGATCCAGATTGCTACCAGCCCTACGGGCACTGCCTATGCGACATGCAAGATCGTTTGGCTTCTCCAGCACGTCCAGCTCCGCTCCGTCGATGAACATCCCAATGCCGTATATCGAGGAGACTTCAGTAAGCGGCAGCATCAGCTCTGGGGCCGTGAAAATGGGCTAAAAGGGAACAGGCAACCGGCAGAAAAACATGTATGCTTCATTTTGTATTTATTGCCGGGTGATCAGAGAACTTACATCCTCGAGGGGACATCTTTTCAAAGCTCCTACAGGTAAGCCTATGCCAGCCTATCGCGAACTCTCACATACGGAAGCTCTAACGTGCTTAGCAACGAATAATATGCTTGAACGGCGAAATTGACGACTACATGTCAGCCTCTATAGTAGCGCAGCTTCTATGGTTGGAATCAGACGCCCCTGAAAAGCCGATTACGATGTATATTAATTCACCGGGTGGCTCCGTCACTTCAGGTGTGTTCCCCCCTCTCCACGATACGACTACAAAAGTTTACAGTGGCCTTAGGCATGGCGATATACGATACGATGACTTATATCAAATCTCCCGTCGCGACCGTATGTATCGGAGGTGCGGCGTCTATGGCAGCTATCCTGCTTGCTGGTGGCGCGGCAGGCCAGCGCTGTGCCCTTCCACATAGCTCCATCATGATCCACCAGCCATTAGGTGGTACTAGAGGGCAGGCATCAGATATTTTGATATACGCAAATCAAATCCAAAGAATACGGGAGCAGTCCAATCAAATCATGCAGCATCATCTGAACAAGGCCAAGGGATTCGACAAGTATAGCTTAGAGGAGATTAACGACCTGATGGAGAGAGACAAATATCTAAGCGTGACGGAAGCATTGGAGCTGGGGGTCATTGACGAGATATTTTCAACGAGAAAGGATAAGGACAAGCCAAAGAAAGAGGAGGAGGAGGAGAAAAAATACGAATAACACAAGGGCGATACCGTCTCTGCACGAGATTCCTTCCCAATGAGATGAGCGTAGCAGTGATTCTTGGAGGGGTCCCAGCATATCTGTGCCCTATTTTCGGATGAGCTAACTGTGACTGACTTCCCAAACATGGGCGATGCCGCTTTAATTTATGTATCGAAGCATCGTTGAGAAGCTATGGTTGCAAATTATGCTAGCTTATCTGACACTGCTCGTAAGAGCAGTAGCAATGGCTAGTCAAGATCAACTTCCTGCTGAAACTTTATTCAAGAACAAAACAAAAGTATTTGTCAGTTGGCATTAGAAACTAATAAATTGTCGCTCTCTTAAGAGATCCTATGATAATACCGATATCGGCAAGCTACAAGTTGAGCATCTCCACTAGCAGCTTGATTCAAGTGGGACAGCTCTATTACGGCCGAAAACGAGTCTCCTCAGAGCTGCTGCGTCGAAGTGATTTGCTTCCTTGAATCTTTCGTATGTGGAATGCAGTTGTTGAGACTTTAAGTAATTAACGTTGACGATACTCCATAGAGCCAATGAATTGGATGTTCACGTAAAGCAGATCGCTGTATGACTACATGGACTTGGGAGAAACAGCCCGCCATAGTAAGATGCAGCCCGCTAGAAATCTGGGCATCTTGACTCTTAGCGGGGGCATCTCCTCAGAAAAGCCTAAGCCAGCCAATAGCACAGCGCCAATTAGCTTCTCTCGCAGGTGTTCACAGCGAGTTCCAGCTCCAGTGCGGGGCAATTTTTTTCCCACATGCGATCTCTAGTGGGAGCTTCCCGCACAGGGAAGATCACAGGGAAGATCACAGAGCCGAAAAATCGGAGACTCACGTCAGCCATTGCGCTCCGGTTATTTTGGACATCGACTTTTTGTAGAGTCACACAAGATTTACACTCTGTTTCTATTTTTTGTCTTCTGCAAAATAGCAACTCAGCGGCTTGGAGATTGGCGCGTGAGAGTTTGGGATTTTACCAATTGATTGGTTTTGCGGAACAGGTACGTACATACGTCAGAGCAGCTCGCCCAATGCATGCCTTGCTGCATCTTTCTTTTCTTCTTTGTTCTTGTCAGAGTACATTGGCGTTGAGAGATGCTATTACTTCCTGTAATTTATCACAGTTGTTTTGGTACCATTGCTTCAATTCGCTCTTTTCCATTCGAGATGCGCTGTCTAGCAAGCTTCTAATCCTTGCTCCGATAATAGGACCGGTCTTCTACTAAGCCCAACTTCGCTCCCTTGCAGTCATCACGATGCTCTCCCGATCGCTGCTCAAGAACCCGTCAAGGGCTTTGGGTGCTCTTTCAAGAGCCAGCACTCTCTCTACGAGGAATCAAGCGTGAGTAAAAATTCAAAATCCAGAGCCAATGCAAGCCAACCAAGCACATTCGCTAACAATCAGTCATACAGCCGTCTCCTGTCGACTTCATCAGCCCGATATGCGGAAGAGAAGCTCAACAAGGTCTCCGCAACCATCACGCAGCCCAAGTCTCAGGGTGCTTCCCAGGCTATGCTTTACGCCACTGGCCTCACAGACGCCGACTTGAACAAGGCGCAGGTCGGAATCTCCTCCGTCTGGTACGAGGGAAACCCTTGCAACATGCACCTGATGGACCTGGCTGGTCTTGTCAAGGAGTCCGTGGCCAAGGCCGGCCTTGTACCTTACAGATTCAACACCATTGGTGTTAGTGATGGTATTTCTATGGGCACTACTGGTATGCGATACTCGCTGCAGAGCAGAGAAATCATTGCCGACAGTATCGAGACTGTCATGAATGGGCAGTGGTACGATGCAAACATCAGCTTGCCTGGCTGTGACAAGAACATGCCTGGAGTCGTCATGGCCATGGGCCGTGTCAATCGACCTAGCATCATGGTCTACGGTGGTACCATCCAGCCCGGCTGCACTAAGACCGGCGAATCCATCGACATTGTGTCTGCCTTTCAAGCTTATGGCCAGTACATCTCTGGAGAAATCACCGAGGACCAACGATATGACATCATCCGCCACGCCTGTCCCGGCAGCGGTGCATGTGGTGGCATGTACACGGCCAACACCATGGCGACGGCTATTGAGACCATGGGTCTGAGCTTACCGGGCAGCAGCAGCAGCCCTGCCGAAAGCCAGAAAAAGAAAGCCGAATGTGAAAACGTTGGTGCTGCTATTCGGAACCTTCTGAAGGAGGACATCCGGCCACGCGATATCTTGACCCGACAGGCCTTTGAGAACGCCATGATTGTTACCACTATTCTTGGTGGAAGCACCAACGCCGTTCTTCACTTGATCGCTATCGCTGACTCTGTCGGCGTGAAGCTGACCATTGACGACTTCCAGGCCGTCTCTGATCGTATCCCCTTCCTTGCTGATCTGAAGCCTTCTGGCAAGTATGTCATGGCTGATATGCACCAGATTGGCGGCACTCCCGGCCTGCTCAAGTACCTCCTCAAAGAGGGTCTCATTGACGGCTCCGGTGTCACCGTGACTGGAAAGACCATGAAGGAAAACGTTGAGAGTGCTCCCGATTTCCCTACCAACCAAGACATCATTCGACCTCTCAATAAGCCTATCAAACCCACTGGCCACATCCAGATCATGCGTGGCTCTCTGGCCCCTGGTGGCTGTGTCGGCAAGATCACTGGCAAGGAGGGTCTTCGATTCGTCGGCAAGGCTCGTTGCTACGATGCTGAGTCTGACTTCATTGCCAGCTTGGAGCGTGGTGAGATCAAGAAGGGTGAGAAGACTGTCGTCATTATCCGTTACGACGGCCCCAAGGGTGGCCCCGGTATGCCCGAGATGTTGAAGCCTTCTTCAGCCATCATGGGTGCTGGTTTGGGCAAGGACGTCGCTTTGCTGACTGATGGACGTTTCTCTGGTGGCTCTCACGGCTTCATCATCGGACACATTGTTCCCGAGGCTATGGAGGGTGGCCCCATTGCCCTCGTCAAGGATGGTGATGAAATTACCATTGACGCTGAGAAGCGAATCATGGACCTAGAAATTTCAGAGGCCGAGATGGAGAAGCGAAGAAAGGAGTGGAAGCCCCCCGCGCCGAGATACACCAAGGGAACGCTGTCCAAGTACGCCAAAATGGTTAGCAACGCTAGCACAGGATGCGTTACGGATGGCCCAATTGCGTAAAAATAGGTGAATTGAGAAAAGAAAAAGAAAAAAGGCGGGACGCGTATGGCGGGATGATTGGTTATTTGGATGCATGAGGAGTTTTTGCCAGGATATCCGGATGAGTTAGCTTAAGAGAGCCGAAAATATTTCAATTGATACGAGTAAGACATTAAAAAATTCACATGCTGAAAAGGACGATGTTCTGTAGCCATAGTAGCTGATGCTACGTTTATATCACAAATGGGTTGCCTCTTACAATACGTGCAGCAGCAGATTTTTAGATGGCCGCAGCCTAATGGCGAACAAAATTAAATGCTATGCTGCAAGCTTCTCCACAGCGCACTTGGAAATACAATGTACAATGCCTCAGTAACCTACAAACATTTGAACCATCTGGATGTCAGATCTCATGCCTTTTTCCCGCTCCATGCCCGAACAAATGCTGCCTTGTCCTCCAGTGTCAATCCCACCCTTTTCACTCTACTCAACCTCGCCAGAGCCTCTCCAATCCAATCCAATAATTTCTGCTCTTCACCATTAAGGCCAGTGCTTGTGCCGCCTCTATAGGTCAAATCACCAGATCCAGTGGCAGGGGTGTTGCCGTTGGTCTTTGCAGCAGCCTTGTTCGTTTGGCCCTCGGCGATGCGCACACGGATGCAAGTCGTCGGGCGAGAAAGAAGAGTCCATAGAAAGCGCAGCCATTGCCCCGGGATAGGCGTCGTGATGTCGGAGGGGGTATAGCGGATACTGACTGGGAAGATGTGTACGTCGGCGGGAGTTTGGAGAATACTGGGGCTGAATGGGAGGATGGCTTTGCCGTTGCTTGTGCCACATTCGGGGAATACGGCGATGACACGATTCGGATATTCCTTCACTAGATCCTTCAAGTCCACCAGCTTGGCTCCTGCTGGGGGCCCAGTCGTCACCGGCGCAAGCGCCATCATTACGGCTGACAGCAATCCAATCCTTCTGACCTTGCGCTGTCCCGGGTAGGAGACTGTAAATACCGGGTCGAATATGGCGGCCAGATAGATCGCATCGACCGGACTCGTAAAATTCGCAGCTATAATTGATCCTGGATGCGGTACCCTTTCGCGCGGCTGCTCAGACAGAGTACCGCGCTTGACGCCATCGAGCTGAAGATCAATCCACCATATTCCAGGTATGGCCATGAGACCCCATAATGCGATTTTGCGAACGAAGACGGGGAGGATCGGCAGCGGATGGAAGATGATGAAGTAGCTGAGTGCGTAGGTGAGGAAGAAGGGGAGGCGGATGAGGAAGAGGAGGACGTGGGTAAGAGTCGAGACGGCGGAACTGGTGGATGAGACGGGGAGGAAGGGCGCGATGCCAGTTGCTTTTGCGTATAAGTCAGCTATGCTTGGTCTCATTGCCTATAATTTATGGGAGAGAAAGGATATAGAGAGAGAAAGAGGTACCTCTATCGCGAAACTGGCTGTATTTCTCCATATTGAATACAGCTGAATAGCTTTCCTGGATTCCTCGGTGGTATGCTTCGATTGCTAGTGTAGAAGAAGCGACTTTGTTTGGATATACAACGTGGCGTTATCGAGACATTGAAGATTTGCCAAGCTGAAGAGGATGGAACCTCTTCTCCCCTCTTCGCTTAAACAAAGATACAAATCAGAATCACACCAGGGGAGTATAAAGGAGGGGGGAAAGAGACGACGAGAGAGGTGGAGTATCTCTTTAGCAGACGTAGAGATGCGGTTTTGTGTGGGACAAGCTACTTGGGAAGAGGTCTCCATAACCTGGGGCTGACTTTTGAAGGTTTGGAGTGGTGGGATTACCTCAGCAGCGCTGCTTTTAGCGGGTTTGCATACTTGGTATTAGTGGGGTGTTGACGCATAACGGAGATGGCTATCGAGTACACTTGTACAAACTGTATAAGGTAGAGAGTTTCATATATGAGACACATTGGCATGTAGTGTTTTATGTTTGATTAGGAAACATAATGCGACCTCTTTAGCACTGTGGTTGATGGAGGCTCGCGCAATGTACAAATCTGGGATGCCTTCGTGGACTAGACAAATGGTGGCGCTTTTCAGTATATCATCAACGCAAATCCATCGATAGGGACTGTCTTCGGAAACCACTATAGCTATGCGCTTCAGCCAGTTACAATTAATACATCTTCTGATTAACTCCCACTGGGTCAATTTCTTTTCCTTCATATGCAGGTATTATAAATCCATAGAAAGCGAAACACTGACTGGCATGTGATAATCTTTATATATCTCTTTATAGCGGCATTGACACTAAGCTGTTTTAGCAACACCCAGCTTCTGACTGAACCTTGTACTCGGTACATGCCATTACTTTTGAGCTCGGCGAGACGGAGACGTCATTCTCTTTTAACATGTGAAATCAGCGGATTTACGACGGGGATATGACTTGTCATTAGCTCTGAAGTTGCTCTCTGTACATCCAATTACTACTTGTCGTTGGCCTTACTTTGTACCTCTGGAATTGACAATTCCGTGTACGTGGTGGTGAAATCAGCTTGGATAGAACATCCTCTTTACTGGGCCCTAACTAAGCACTTTTGATTAAATTATGAGCTTCGATCATCGCCCTGCGTACCAGGCAGGGCTTTTACTAATGTACGCCACTGTGCATTATTCCGTCTTAGCACCGCGGCTGAATGGCAGTAGTGTCGCATGACTGGCGATACAGACCAAAGACAAACTACAACATGTAAGACGGCTGCGCCCCACGTACCCAACAAGAAAGAGTCAAGCCACAGGGTACAAGCCACCGTTGCCCGGCCCACGCGACCTGCAGTAAACAATGGTCAATGCGTTTTGACGCTTCTCCACACCGATAACACAAAGCAAAGAAGCGACTCCATTCAAATAACCTGCATGGTCAACAACCGAGCCAGGGGACAGGTTTATCGCTGAGACTTGCCATTTCGCTTCCGCAAGCTCCTTTTCTCCATCAGAGTTCGAATATTCTTACCCGCTGCGCTGTGAACTTTAATCGCCGGGGCGCTTGCTCCATTGTTTTGACGCGATTCCCGACTTTTTCGGGCTGTTTATTGTTTTTTTCTTCTGTCTTGATACATCAAGGTTTCATTTTTGGTATTGTTACAATGGACGCTACAGAGAACCAGGTTCGCGATCCCGCACAAACATGGATCACCATTATATGCAAAAGATACCAAGGGCTAACCGCCACTAACCTACAGACCACGCAGGTCTCCAAGATCAGTCGCTTACCGGGGCCGACAACGAGTGTTAAAGGGTTGACCGAGTGGAGCGAATCGCAACAGAATGCTCGCATCCAATCCTCGATCCCCGCGCCACCCAGCATGAAGAGTCTAAAGCGCGAGATCCCTCAATCTGGTACGAAAGCAGCTAATTGTTACCAAAATCCTGCGGCATACTAACATCTCCAAGCAATTCAATCCGAGGCAAAGCGCAGACCCCTCTCCGAACGTGCACTTGAATACCCATCAAAGGCTTCTGCGATAGTCGCACCACAGATACCGCGATCCGCAGTCAAAGGCCAGACTTTGGCCAACATCTCACAAGTGAGAAGCCCCGCAGAGGAGCAAAGGTCGCCGTCTCGGTGTTTCGCGGTTGCTAATGTTCAACAGCTCAAGCGACCACGCCCAGCTTCGACCATCACAAACCCTACAGCAAATAGCAGCTTTGCTAAGAACTTCGGCCCAGAACGAACCGGCGCTGCCGAAAAGCCATCCATTCCCCGACCAAACACACGTGCGAGCCATGCGAGATCGAAAAGCCAAGTTGCGCAGCCTCGTACGGCACACGGACATCGAGAAGAGGATGATCAAGATGCGACAGATAATAATGGTACGACTATATCCGAGCAGCTTACTAGCATCACTTTCGACACACTTTCCTATCACAAAATCAGAACTACCAAATCTACATCGACTTTGTCTTCTTCAAGAGATAGCTCTCTGACAACGAGATTTAACCATCTCTGTATTGAGGACAATGGCTCCTTTCACAGCACAAGTCAAGTGACAAATTCGCTTCCAGACATTACATCTGCTTTAAACAACATCACTATTCACCGCCCTGGCAATGAGAAGAGAGGCAACAAGCAGCTAGCATCCGCTTCGGCAGCCGTACGGGGAGCCTAGGGAGGTCCCTTGATGACGCCAAGCGATAAGCAAGTGAAGCGGCAGGTTGAGAAGCTTCAAGGATGCATTGCTCTTTTCAAAGCCAATTCTCCTACCAAATCCCCTACCAAGTCCCCCGCCAAGTCACCCATGCGGTATAACTTCTTGACTAAAGATTCTAACCTGACTGGATTTGTAGCCTTTGATGTCGATGGTCGAGTTGGCGATATTGAGTCGCAGTTTAAAGAGCTAAAGGCCATGGTGGATACTACACTGCTGGACAGAAAAGGAATGGATGATGCCCTTGAATTGGCAAAGAAACGAGGTATAAACGGAATGGTCTCCCGCCGGTTGGCGTGTGCTAATATTTCGTACAGTCTCGGAGTTGGAAAGCGATAAGTCAAGGCTAGAAAACAAGGCCGAGACCCTGAAATCAGATCTTGATGCTTCAAAAGAAGACCAGCGGAAATTCCAGCATGACCTAGAGAAATTGGAATGGGACCACTCTCGACAAATTGATGATCTTGCCAGGAAACACCAAGCCGAAGTCGACGACATCTCCCGTCAGAACCGCACAGCAATGGACGATTTGACTCGGGAACTAGAACGTTTAAAAACGCAAGAAGCGAACGAGCATCAGCGACAAATCGAAACTTTGACCAGGCGATACCAACAAGAGCTGCAAGATGAGCAACAGAAAAGAGAACTAGAGCTCCAGAACCTACGAAGCAAAATGGGAAACGACCGACAGGAGGTGGAAACTACTCTACAAAAGAAAGACCGAGAGATGCGGGATATACGATCAGAGGCAGAAGGCATACGGTCAGATCTGCAGCGTGAGAAGGCGCTTACTGGCAGTCTACAAACGAGCATTTCCGAGCTTTCAGCTTCAAACACAACGCTTGAAGCAAAGATCAACTCTCTCCGATCTCAGGTTGAATTTCTCGAATCTGATACCAAGGCACAATCCGATGCTTTCGCTGCCATGGAATCTAAGCTTCAGGAAGCAGTACGAGTTGCCGAGGAGGCACGGCAGAAGCTTATGAAGGAAGAAATGGAGCGGCGCGTTCTCTTCAACAAGTACCAGGAGCTGAAGGGCAATATTCGCGTCATGTGCCGAGTTCGGCCACCTCTTGGAAATGGTGAGGGTCAGGTCGCCCAACTTGCCTATCCTGACGACAAGACCTCTGCCGAGATTTTAGTCGCCGGGCCAGAGGAGAAATCCAGTCTCGGAATCGTTCAGAGGAAGAATTATCCATTCGAATTTGACCGTGTCTTTACGCCTGAAATACGAAACGACGAAATCTTTGACGAAATCTCCCAGCTAGTACAAAGCGCCTTGGACGGTTATAACGTGTGTATCTTCTGTTACGGCCAGACGGGGTCAGGAAAGACGTACACCATGTCGTCCCCCGATGGTGTGATTCCACGAGCTACACATATGATCTACGATACTGTAACCAAGTTGAAGGAGAAGTCGTGGGAGTACAGTATGGAAGGCTCCTTTGTCGAGGTTTACAACGAAGAGCTAAATGATCTCTTAACCCCTAATGATCGCACCGTAGATGGTCGATTAACGCGGAAACTGGAAATTCGACATGACGAAATCCGGAAGCAGACCTCAATCTTGAATTGCAAGTCTGTTCAGTTGAACTCTGCCGACACTGTGGAGATGATGCTAGATGAAGCACAGAAGAATCGATCTGTAGCAGCCACCAAGGCCAACGAGCGATCTTCTCGGTCTCATAGTGTTTTCATTCTGAAGCTCATTGGCGAAAACTCGGCAACGGGCGAACGATGCGAGGGAACTCTCAACTTGGTCGATCTGGCTGGATCAGAACGCCTAAAGCACTCGCAAGTCGAAGGTGACAGGATGAAGGAGACACAGAACATTAACAAGAGCTTGAGCTGTCTTGGAGATGTGATTGAAGCGCTTGGACGAGGCTCAGGCCATATTCCGTATCGAAACTCCAAGCTGACACACTTGCTACAATACAGCTTGGGTGGAAACAGCAAAACGCTCATGTTCGTCATGGTATCGCCGCTAGAGACTCATCTAAAGGAGACTTTGACCAGCTTAAGATTTGCTACAAAGGTAAGGGCAGAAATCTTCAATCTACCGATTAAAACCGTCTGGCTAACCATGGCTTAGGTACACAATACACACATTGGCACCGCAAAAGCAACGAAAAAGATTAAAGGAGAGTCATGAAGAAAAAAATCACAGGTTTGAAGGTTGAAAAGTAGTTTCATACAGCGGGAGAGGTATACTTTTGACTTTTTGGGCATGTTTGCATTTGCCTTGTGGGAGTTTGCATCTATTCCATGGTTCGGCGGGCGTGTTTTGAATGGCTTGCAAAGGGCCTTGTGACGAATTGATATCAAACGGAAGAGTACATATGTTTTAAGGGCATGGTTTTTACGAAAAAGATGGTTGATGAAATTTGCGCCATTTTTTATACAAGTTCTTGGTCCACAGATGATGGAATTTATGCACCGCTCTTTTTCTTCACTCCATGAAGTGTCAGTGTTCTAAGCAACATGAGTTGTCGGATCGAGATCACCACCAACAGAAAGTAGATCAGCAACCAGCAGAGCAGAACGGGTGATTCCTATGATGCAATGCTGTAAGATGAAAAGAAGAGCCACTTTTTTTGGGTGGAGATTTTTTGCATACTTTGTCCCATTGATACCGTTGATGCTCAAGCCTTGACGTGACTATTGCGTGGGTGTAATGGAAATCGACGTTGTGATGTCATTCGCGGTCGTGCTACAACTATACCTATGCAGCTACTACTTAAACCGGCGCGACTGGAAGATGTCTTCTGGCAGGAATATTCTCATTCAACGCATATTTCTACAATTGATAGCATATTGAAAGAAACAAGCTGCTAAAATGCCTACTCTTCGAGAACGCAAGAATCCTAGTTCTGGCACCAAGGTATATATATATACTTGTCTTCTCACTTATAAATCTCACTGGCGTCGGGATGAGGGGCGGTAATGTTCGATGTTAACATCTGCAAAAGGTCAACCCGGGCAAAGATGCTCCAGTTAATCGTGAATCTGCGGGACTCGTCGCATCAGAATCACTCGCCGCAGAATCATACGAACAAGGTGGTGAATTTGCCCAAAACCGCAACGCTCAGCCCGAGGCCATGTCAAGCTCCGGCATGAGAAGCCAAGCCGGCCGCGAAAGTGGCTCTGCGGGCGTGGCGCCGGGCTACGTGGCGGATCAGTATATCAAGGATACGAAGGGGCCGCACGGGAAGAAAATCAAAGAGGGTATCAGCGATGAAGCTGGAGTGAAGAATGATGGGCTTGAGAGGGCGTTGAGGTCGGAGCCGGGGAGCGAGGATGATCCGAGTAGATTGGCGGAGCGGCAGATGCTGCAAGGGCAGAGTTTGGGGGCTGGAGGATCTGGGCCGAGGCAGAGCGAGTTGACGGGGGAAACGAAGTATGATGTGTTGGATAGGGAGGTTTCTTCGTAGATATTGAGGAGTTGCATATGATAGCAATGATATGGAGTAGCAGTACTGCACTGCGCCTCGTGACTTGCGTAGCACCAGTATGTGGTTCCTGGCAGACAGACAGATGGCACCAGCCATTGCGGGTACGTTATCCAGGGCCAACGAACATTTTAAATGACTTCAAATACGATAATTAATCCATATGAATGTACGGAGTACAGCTATTTAATATGGAGCCCTCGCATCCTATCTGATTTTAACTTGCTGCCTGCTCCGCGGGTTTGTTTCTGTTAGTGTTAGTTCCCGCCACTTCTTACATGGCAGATGGCGAATCTTGAAACGGGCAGCTAGGCACCAGCATTTCACGCTTGCCGAGCATTCCATATAGTACAGCATATGGCGGAGCGATTTTTAGGCTTTTTTGACGGTATATAGTAATGCAAATGCGCCTTGTCTCTGCTTTAGATCACCATTTATAATAGCGCTTCTGATAATGACGAACATTTTGTAAGAAGTGGCCTTGGGGGAACTGCAGAGTTATGGGGATGCAATATGCTGACGCTAATACAGGTGGCTCCGCCAATTATTTGATCGATTTCACTCCAGAATCTTCACTTTTCGAGAAGGTCACCGTCCTGAAGACGAGTCTAGTCACATCAAGGCGTATGGTCGCCATCACGCATCGATGCCAGCAGTACCGGAAGAGAAGACCTCTTTACAACCGCTACGACATCCAGAGATAGACTCAAGGCAACAGAGCAAGACCCATGGCTCACAAACGGAAGAGGGACGGAGAGATGTATCCAGCAACACAGATGTGCCGTCAAAGGAGGAAATTAATGCAGATGAGATGGAGCACCAGCGATATGGAGATGCACAACCGCAGCTTGTGCCTACGGATATGATTGAGACGATGATTACAGGCAAGGGGCGAAAGACGGACAGCCTCAGTGGCGTATAAGATACCAAGTCGAATTTTTTTTCTAATCGCGATATCGAGATTGAAGTACGAAGGCAAGAGAATGACAATACGAAGGATATATAGAGTAGTGTGAAGGATGATACCAAGGTAGTAATGATATTTCGACATTGCCGGATTTGGCACGAACTTGATGTAGGGTAGGACAGAAAACTCTGATGCTAGGCGTCGGTCATGGCCGACCCACTAAGGCGAGGGTGACGTCAAGCTGCTTGAAGGTTTTCCTGCAGGTGTGAGCCAAATTTTTTTTTTTTGAATTGTGACATGGACAGGACAGACATGTGATATTTGTATGAAAAGAAAAAAAGAAAAAATTAGTGAAAAAGAAAGGTGATGAACGACATTAAATATTTCAGGTACAACAACGAGGACGAGCAATTGGCGTCTTCCAGCTTACAGAGTGGTAATCCTTACTTCGCAGTACTCCGTACGGAGCAAATAGATAGCAGATAGCAAGGCACGCTCACCGTAATCGCCCCCCCGTTTGGTTCGTGCCTTAGCTTGATGCCTGACTGTGGCTCCCCTAAGCCCCCTTATCAGAAAAGCCAAAATTCTGATACCGGGCCCCACCATTCAAAAAAATTCACCCCGCCCATTTCGAATAATTTCAAGCCTCTTTTTCTGCCGACCAGCAAACGCCCGCCACCTGTCCTGGTCGAGTTATTCCAGCCAGTAGTTTCGTCTCCCGGATTTTCTTTTTTTCTCTTTTCCTTCTTCTACAAAGGTAGTATTCGGCGGTTGTTGAATATTACGTCTGGGAAATCGGGACTTCTATTTTTTGTTTATTCTTCTCTCTTTTTGTCTTACTAGAACTCTCCCGCTCTTTCGTTCTTCTTCCCTCTTCTTTTTTTTTTCCTTCGAACCAAAAAAAAAGTTGGAATAGACAAATCCCGAGCTACACCGCCACAATGCCTTCCGCTTCCAAAGAAAAGAGACTCGCGAAGAAGGCCGCCGGCAAGGCTGGCAAGAAGGAGGTTGAACTCGACGCCTTTGGAAAGCCCGTCAAGGACACTGATAGCCCCGCCACCACTGATGACAAGCTGGACGAAGTGAAGCGTCTGGCTGAGCAGATGGACCAGCACGGTATTTCAGACCGAGTCACCACCGGTGTGCTGTCATCCACCCAGCAGAGCAAGGACGTCAAGATCACCAGTACCTCCCTCGTGTTCCACGGCAAAGTCCTCATCACCGATTCCACTCTCGAGTTGTCCTTCGGCCGCCGATATGGTCTCCTCGGTGAGAACGGTTGCGGAAAGTCTACTCTGCTCAAGGCCATCGCCGCCCGAGAGTACCCCATCCCTACCCACGTCGACATCTACCTGCTGAACGAGGGTGCTCCCCCCAGCGACCTCGGCGCCCTGGAATGGGTCGTCAGGGAGGCTGAGAACGAAATGGATCGTCTCGACAAGCTGGCCGAGAAGCTCCTGGAAGATGAGGGCCCTGAGAGCCCTGTCCTGATTGATCTTTACGACGTATGTATCACTACTCCCAACCCATCTCCCAGCAGCAATCAAAAGGGGTTTAGAATGAAATACTAACAATTTTTTCTTCTTCTCGGCAGCACATGGACAAGATGGACCCCTCAACTTTTGCCACCCGCGCTTCCCTGATTTTGACCGGTCTTGGTTTCAACAAGAAGACTATCCACAAGAAGACCAAGGACATGTCTGGTGGTTGGAGAATGCGTGTTGCCTTGGCCAAGGCCCTGTTTGTCAAGCCCTCACTTCTCCTGCTTGACGACCCCACCGCTCATTTGGATCTCGAGGCCTGTGTGTGGCTGGAAGAGTATCTCAAGAAGTGGGAGCGCACCCTGGTCTTGGTTTCCCACTCCATGGATTTCTTGAACGGAGTGTGCACCAACATTCTTGACATGCGAAACAAAGCACTGCAATACTATGGTGGTAACTACGACTCTTACGCAAAGACCCGCGATGAGAACGATACAAACCAGATGAAGGCCTACCAAAAGCAGCAGGATGAAATTGCTCACATCAAGAAGTTTATTGCCAGTGCCGGTACCTATGCCAACTTGGTTCGACAGGCCAAGTCCCGCCAGAAGATTCTGGACAAGATGGAGGCAGACGGCTTCATCCAGCCCGTTTCCAACGACAAGGTCTTCACCTTCCGTTTCGCTGATGTCGAGAAGCTGCCTCCTCCTGTCCTGTCCTTTGACAACGTTACCTTCTCCTACTCCGGAAACCCTGAGGACGATCTCTACCGCAACATGGATCTCGGTTTCGACATGGACTCCCGAACTGCCCTGGTCGGCCCCAACGGTGTTGGCAAGTCAACACTGCTGCGATTGATGACTGGCAAGCTCTCCGCCACTGGCGGTTCCGTCACTCGTCACACTCACTTGAAGCTTGGTCTGTACTCTCAGCACAGTGCTGAGCAGCTCGACCTTACCAAGTCTGCTCTGGACTTTGTCCGAGACAAGTACAAGGATAAGTCTCAGGACTACCAGTACTGGCGCCAGCAGCTCGGCCGCTACGGTCTCTCTGGTGAATCTCAGACCGCCCTGATGGGTACGCTGTCTGAGGGTCAGAAGAGTCGTATCGTCTTTGCCCTGCTGGCTATTGACGGCCCCAACATGCTGCTGCTTGACGAGCCTACCAACGGTCTCGATATCCCCACCATTGACAGTCTGGCTGATGCCATCAACGCCTTTAGCGGCGGTGTTATTGTTGTATCCCACGACTTTAGGTGAGTTTTATAATCTTTTGATTCGTTAATTTTTTTTTTCTAAACGGTGCTAACGTATCCCTCTCACAGATTGCTCGACAAGATTGCCAAGCAGATTCTGGTGTGTGAGAACCAGACCATCCGCAAATGGGACAGCACTATTGGCGACTACAAGAGCTACCTTCGCAAGAAGATGATTTCTTCCGGTGCCGTGTAAAGGGGGGAATGCAAGATGAGCAAAAAATAAAAAGTGCAATTGGAATCGCAATTGAAATTCGTATAGAACGGATGATGAATGACAGGGAATTGGACGGCGGCTACATGGGATAAGCTGTCACACGCGGCAAAAAAGCCATCAGGGAAGACGGCACGTTTGAAGAGCCGCGCAGAAAGCGCACATGAGCTTGGCCGCGATACCCTAGAGATGCGGGATGCATGCATTCATGATCAATGTTTTTTGTTTCAATGTTACGGGATAGACTCGGTAGTATCATATGAGTTTTTCTTGGGGGTTTACTTTTACTAGGTATGAAGGATGGATACGGGGGATTACTTAGATTGAATGAAATGAAGCCAGGATGGTATATGACGCTTGAACTTGATAATCACGGTGACGTTTGGAATGAATTGAGTGTGTTAGTGAAGTGACCTTTGACATGGTTTTTTCTTTTTTGGCGGCTAGTGGAATTAGTTACCAGATTGGGCGCCGACTGACTCACACCGGCGAGTATAGCTGGCGATGTCTGGCAGAATAATCTCTCAGCCTTCTCGTGCAGTAACAAGATATCCATCGTGAGTATATATATCTATGACGCTGGAAGTTTATGAAAGTATCTAAGCCGCTTATTACTTAAGTTTTTTTTTACTCTCCGCGAATACTTGCATTTTTTTGGGATTCAATAGCCTAAGTCTAGCGAAAACTAAAAACACACACACAATGGCTTCGCTTATACTACGACCCGCCGAGCCGGCGGATGCAGCCGCCATTGCGGAAGTTCACTACAGGGCTCTGGACAGATATCACGAATTCTACGGGGCGTTTTTCGCTTTGGATCCACGGGAGATTCTGACGAAATCAACGCCCTTGGCGCTAGAGAAGGCGGAGAATGTCTTTCTGGTTGCGGTGGACGAGGAGTCGAAGGGTGTTGTTGGGTTTGTGAAGTATACCGTTGAGGCTGAAAAGGCGGCATCTAATACTGTTGCTGCTGAAGCAAAGGAAGAGCCTGTTGCTGTCCCTGCCGGGCCTTCGCTTACGGCGGCTAAGGCGCATATGAAGGAGTTGTGGGCGGAGTTTAGGAAGAGAGCGGATGAAATGGATGAGTGTTATGAGAAGACTGCGGATGGGAAGAAGCATATTTGTTGGTTTTCTTTTTCTTTTCCCCGATTTTTTCTTGACTTGGAATGAGTGAAATGGCTGACTGATGAACTTTTTGGGGGATCTAGATGTTCATACTTTGATGATCAACCCGGATTATCAGCGCAGGGGTATTGGAGGCAAACTCCTTACCGCGGTGCTGAAACGAAGTGACGAGGAAGGCATTCCGATCTTTTTGGCGTCGTCGGCGGAGTCTATCGGGTTATATAGCAGGATGGGGTTTGAGAGCTTGGGGACGTGGCCGATTGATAATGAGTATTGGGCGGGGAGGATAGTTGAGCTGGAGAAGGGGCTGGAGATTGATGGGCGGGAAGGGTTGGAGGAGAGGTTTAGGGGGGTTCGGGAGGTTGAGGATGTGATGGTGAGGTGGCCGAGGAAGGATTGAGTTTAATGATGTTGTTTTTTGGGAGTCTTGGATAGGCAAAATATGGTTATCCACTTACTGTAGTCGTAAATATTGTATCTTTAGCTGTTGAAAGAAAAGTCAACCTGCAAATGAGATTAGTAGCAAGGGGCGTATTTCGTTGGATCTAAACGAATGAAATATCGCGTAGGCAACTCGTACCTACTAATTACCAAGGCATCGCGACAGTTTGGGCTAAGCAGCAAGTGAACCTACCTAAGCTCCGGCAAAGGGCTGATACCGTGTCAAAAGGGCCAAAATACTGTGCTTGGCACGGAGCTTAGAAAACAAACCGGCTGAAAGAAAAGACGCTATCGCCGAAGGGCCCGCGTCTCAGTCGTGTGTGTGCAGTGGAAAATCTGAGACTCTGTGTGACCTCCCATCTCTGTGCAGATATTCTCCACAATTGTCTTGGTTTTTTTTTCTTCATTTTTTTTGGGAGGGGGATGGTTGACGCCATTGGGGGATGAGGAATGGATGGAGATTGGCCTCGGTGAAGAGGCGGGCTAGATGTTGTTGCTGAGGCTTTTGAGTTGATGTTGTCTACGAAGTAACAGTGTATGAATTGCCCATCTACTGTTAAAACAAAACAAATAGAGGTTAGAGAGGATTTGTATGACTGTATCGATACCTACTAGGTACTCAGAAAAAAAGGCTGCGATGCATCTTTGCGTTTCTTTCGCTGTCCTGTCCCCAACAAATCAGTCACATTTGCTTATCGGGGTAGCATTGAGGCTCTAGGTCTCTACTTCGTAAAAGGAAAAATACCTACCTACGAATATGGAGCTCTCTGCCAAGGGACGAGGCAGTCAGATTGGGCGGCACTAACAAGGCCGCGGTGCACGGTAGCGCGTATGCAAGGCGTTTGATGGGTGAGACTAGCGACTGAAGTATGGGGAACTGGGTTGGGGCCCCCCTGTGAAGCTGCAGAACGCAGGAGAAGAAGCAAAAGAGAAGACGTTGTTCCATGTATCTATCGCTGGGAGGGGAGTTTTCGTCTTTGAATAGCACCAGTAGGTAGGGAGTACTGGAGCGTGATGTGATGTAATGTTGCTTCGTAATACGCATCTTTGTTATTGTTTCTTATTACTCCTGCTAGTGCTAAGACGAACATAATCAATGCTCTCTCGGATCTTTAATTCCGTGGCTTATACCGCGCCAGGGGGGTTGAAGCCCAGCCCACAGCAAGTCCGCTGCGCACTGCAATCTTGCTCGCCTCCGTGATTGGCTCACGATGCATCGTGGCCAGAGCGACGAGGTGGAAAAGAGCGGAAGACACACGAGAACATGGCATTTCTATCCTTCCTATCTCCGAGATGCGGCTAAATGCCAGCACCGTGTGTCTCGTGTTGTTACTGTTTTGCTTCAAAACTCTCTTCACCGTTCGAATCGCCAGTAAAAAGTGGCTTCTGGTGGCGCTGCTGGGCCAATTTCCCTAGCCCGTCCCCCTCCAAAGACAAAGTGGAGGGCGCTTCCGCAATCTGTATGTCTGTCTGCATGCGCGCCAGGCCCAGGGAACATTAAAAAAAAAAAAAGCGTAACTTTGTAGATCCGGATCTCCAGACAAGGCCCAGGGCGCGGACAGACCGGCTCCAGAACTCGTTTGAGCCAACGCATCAGTCCACCATCACCGTCCTGGCTATGCTATGCGACTCCGCCTGGCCTCGTGCTGGTCCCTCCCTTTCAGCCGTAGCTTTTTCTAAATCCCCCGGAGCCTTGTGATTTTCCCTGCCTCTTGCCATCTTCCATTCTCCATTCTTCCAACACAATCCTGGGAGGGCTCCTTTGAAGCTATCGCCATCGCCATCGCCATCGCCTTCACCACTGGCCTCGTGTCCATTCCACATCGTCACTGCCCTCATCGACGACCGCTGGATGCCGTCTCCGTGCCCGCCTTGTTTATTGTCTAAATAATAACTTGTACACTCTCTTCTTGCTTTCCGTATGCACATAATAGCCCGCTGATTTGCACTCGCTCGACAAAGAGGCAGTCGGCAAAGCAAGGCCGTTTATTTGCTTCTTTAGTCGCTTGCGTCGTCATCGAACATCGCATCATTTTTCTGGCGAGGCTTTTCCTGCCAGCTCTAGCCCCGGCTTTTTTGTCATCCACCCATCCATCCAAACGCGATCCTGTGGCTGCCGCCCTCTTAGTTCTCACCGTCCTGCCAATCCGATCCTCGTTGCTGCTCGAGTTGTCGACAATAAAAACCCTCCTTCTGGCCGCGAGCGCGCGCGTGTGTGGAAAAAGAACGAAAAGAAAAGTACACATGGGCTCGTGTGTCTCGTACTAGATTTTCCCTCCTCCCCCTTAGCTACAACCACTGCGGCCATCTCTGCGCTTTGTCTCTCTTGTTCTTGTTGTTCTTTTTCCTCAGCCTCGCCTCGCCTCGCCTAGCCTGGGCAGTCGGAGACCAGCGCAATGGACTCGAGCTTCCGATCGACGGTGTTGCACCGACACGGCGACGACGACAGAGAGCGAGATCGAGAGCGAGATCGAGAGCGCGAGCGACGCGACGTGATGAACCCGGTCAGCTCGCACCGGCACTCCACCTTCAGCCTGCGGTCTCCCTCGACCGAGTTCCATCCGCCTCTGCCCTACGCTGCCACCGCAAACCAGCATCACCAATCGCCTCCTCGACTGCACCAGAACCGCAGCCCGTACATGCCATCGTCGACACCGGCGTCATCCGGCGGATCTGCGCACCCGCTGCCGCCGCCTGCTGTGCTCGCGCCGTCGCCGGCCGGCCATCATTACCAGCAGCAGATTCAGCACCAGGTTCAGGTCCAGCATCAGCAGGGCCCGGCTTCAGCATCGCCGCTGCACCCTCCGAGCGCCTACTATCCGCCCCCAGCAACGGCGCAACAGCTACAACAACAACAACAGCAGCCATCATCATCAATATCATCGACTTCACCGTCTACTGACAGCCGCCATCACCATCTGCGCGACAAACCGCAGCAGCAGCCCGCCAGCGGCAGAGTCTACGACCCAACAACCGACACGACCAAGGAGCGCCCCATCGCCGACTCGAGGCATAACGCGCCCCAAGTGGCTACGCCAAAGGTAAGCAGCTCAACTCTAGCAATAGTCCACTTCCACTTTTCGGCCTTAAGCCCACCACGGCATGCACTTTGCCTTTGTCCTTGCTCGATCGAACCATCACTTTTTTTTTTTTAAACCATTTCTACAAACGAAAAAAAAAGGACACAATTTCTCTTCCCCCCCTCGACGCATCGTCCCGAAAATCAAACCCAAAAAACCCCCCCCATTCACCACCCTTGCCATGCATATATTATCGCCATCCCTGATTTTTAAACGCGTCTTCTAACGTGATTTTCCTTTTTTTTCCCCTTCCGCCCTATAGCCGTACCACACTCGCGAGCCGTACCAGTACCCGCAATCAATTGACCAGCAACACCAGTCGTCTTACCGCAACGGCGACAATTATTCATCGCCTCGGGCCAGGGCTTCGTCCTTCACCAACCGGCGACCGACGAGTCCTCTCTCGCACTCGCATCCAAGCCTTCCGACCGGCTCCCACAGTCCACCCAGTCGGCACTCGCACATGACTTCACCCAGCTCGAGGCATGCAGCCGCGACGACGCATTCTTCTTCTACAAACGGCACCTCACTGCCGCCCATCATGAAGACTGAGGCCGCTCACTCACCGCCGAAGCCGGCTCCCGTAAGTACAAATCAGTCAATCAATTATTTTTTTAAGAGAAACAAACTACTTTCTTTCAACTCTGGTTCACTTTTATTTCCCTCTCTTATCATTTTGCCTTCCGTCAATATCCTTTTCCACCCACTCCTGTCCTCTCCCGTCACACGTATTTTTTTTTCTCCCTTTTTGGAGACACCTTCACAATTCAAAGTGATTAATCAACCGAAATACACGCCATACTGACCGTGCATTCAAAGACTCCGAGTCGAGCTGCGGACCCAATGTCCTTCTCCAATATCCTCTCCAACTCAGAACCCGCTCCTAAGCCTGCAGCCAAAGTACCAACGCCCAAGAAGGAATTGGCACCGCCTGTATTTGAGGTCCGGGAGCCCGACAACGATGGCGACACGGAGATGGAGAAGGAGGTTGATACCGAGCCTGAACCCGTCCCCGTCAAGAGGACAGACATCGTCATCAAGAAGAGGATTGCCAAGAAACCCGCCAAAGGCCGTGCATCCGAAATCAGAGGGGAAGACGCCCCAAAGAAGAGTCGTCGGTCATCGATTAAGAAAGAGTCTCCTACCCCTCGAACAACCTCGAAGCGGCAAGCAAACGGCCAGCCTAAGCAGAAGACCTGGTCCACCGAAATGGAAAGGTCAATCCAAAACTACGAGGCACAGCTTGATAAGCAGGCCGAGTCTCTCGATGATGCCGAATTTAGCGATCGAGCTTACAAAGAGGGGGCTTTCAAGCGCCAGCGCCTCATGGCCGAGCTGGACTCTGACAGAGGCCATGCCCGGCGCGACCAGTTTGTCGGCTCTTCGGGAAAACGACTCGCAGAGCACTCCGATCTAGGCAAGCGACGATACGATGATGTCTTCTACGACGAGGCTTTACATGAAGTCCGCGAACAAGAGCTGTATGCTGAGAAAGAGCGCAAAAAGGATATGCAGCGCAAACGACGACGCGAAAAATCCATGGCAGTCACCATCGAACAGAAAGAAGCCGCCCTTGCTCGAGCCGAAGCTGCCGAAGATGAAGAAGAGCGCCAGAAACATCTGCGTGATGCTGAAAGGGCGAATAAAAAAGCGCAGCAAACCAAGCTCATTCTACAAAAGGGCATCAAGGGTCCTGCCCGCAACATTGAACTCAACCTCGAAGGCGGCACCATGTCTAGCTTCCTGGCATCCGATGCCGAAACCCCCAAGAAGAAGGGTCGCGGCGGGGCACGACCTAAGAAGTCCAAGGAACAGAAACAGGCCGAGAAGGACTCTGCAGAGGCTGCCCAGGCGGCCTTGGACGCCGGTGAAGAGCTGCCGCCTAAGGAGGAGGGCCGAGTTCGCATCAAGATCAAGGGCAGCAAGGCCAAGGCTGATGGAGAAAAAGCCAGCAAGGAAAAGACCGAATCTACCAAGGACAAAGAAAAGGTTGACGACGTGCCGGATCTGGAAAAGAGATTCATCTCCAAAGGCTACAACCAAATTTATGATCAGATTTGGCGTGACATGGCCCGCAAGGATGTCAGCAAAACCTTCAAGCTGGCTGTCGACTCTTATGCCACCAGAGGCTCTAATCTCAAGAAGACGGCCATCTTGGCCTCCAAGGAGGCTAAACGATGGCAGCTGCGAACGAACAAGGGTGCCAAAGATCTACAGGCTCGTGCCAAGCGTGTCATGCGTGACATGATGGGCTTCTGGAAGCGCAACGAACGTGAAGAGCGTGACTTGCGCAAGGCTGCCGAGAAACAAGAGATTGAGAATGCCCGAAAGGAAGAAGCTGATCGCGAAGCTGCTCGTCAAAAGAGAAAGCTCAACTTCCTTATCTCTCAGACCGAACTGTACTCCCACTTTATCGGCAAGAAGATTAAGACAGATGAGGTGGAGCGCAGCACCGACAATCCTGACATTGCGCCGGACGCGCGCCATACCTCCCAGAACAAACTGTCTGTCCAGGAGCCTACCGGGCCTCTTAGTAAAGTCACCAACTTTGAGAACCTCGACTTTGACAACGAAGACGAGACTGTCCTGCAGGCAGCTGCAGTGGCCAACGCTCAGAACGCCATTGCCGAAGCTCAGAAGAAGGCTCGTGATTTCAACAACAAAGGCCTGGATATGGATGACGAGGGCGAGATGAACTTTCAGAACCCTACAGGTCTCGGCGACGTTGAGATCGAACAGCCCAAGCTTATCAATACCCAGCTCAAGGAATATCAACTCAAAGGTCTCAACTGGCTTGTTAATCTCTACGAGCAAGGCATCAACGGTATCCTGGCCGACGAAATGGGTCTCGGCAAGACTGTCCAGTCCATCTCCGTCATGGCCTACCTGGCCGAAAAGCACGACATATGGGGTCCCTTTTTGGTTGTGGCGCCCGCCTCCACGCTACACAACTGGCAGCAAGAAATTGCCAAATTCGTCCCCGAATTCAAGATTCTCCCCTACTGGGGAAGCGCGGGCGATCGAAAAGTGCTGAGAAAATTCTGGGACCGGAAGCACACCACGTACCGAAAGGATGCGCCCTTCCACGTCTGTGTCACGTCGTACCAGCTTGTCGTGTCCGACGTAGCCTATTTCCAGAAAATGCGATGGCAGTACATGATTCTCGACGAAGCACAAGCCATCAAGAGTTCGTCCAGTTCCCGTTGGAAGTGCCTGCTGGGCTTCCACTGCCGAAACCGTCTGTTGCTCACTGGTACCCCCATTCAAAACAACATGCAGGAACTGTGGGCTTTGTTGCATTTCATCATGCCGTCGCTCTTTGATTCACACGACGAGTTCAGTGAATGGTTTTCCAAGGATATTGAGTCTCATGCACAGAGTAACACGAAACTCAACGAGGACCAGCTGAAGCGTCTTCACATGATTTTGAAGCCGTTTATGCTTCGTCGTGTGAAGAAGCACGTGCAGAAGGAGCTTGGCGACAAAATTGAGTTGGACGTCTTCTGCAACCTCACTTACAGACAGAGGGCCTACTATAGCAACCTGCGCAACCAGATTAATATTATGGATCTTGTTGAAAAGGCAACCATGGGTGACGACCAGGACTCGGGAACTTTGATGAACTTGGTCATGCAGTTCCGAAAAGTCTGCAACCACCCCGACTTGTTTGAACGTGCTGAAGTGACTGCACCGTACTCCTTTGGACACTTTGCCGAAACCGCGTCGTTTGTCAGGGAGGGTAGCACCGTTTCGGTGGGCTATTCTAGCCGGAGCTTGCTAGAATACGAACTACCATCTCTCATCTGGACCGAAGGCGGCCGACTTGACAAGGCGGGAAGCGACAACCAGAAGGTCGGCTGGCGTAGCAAGGCCTTGAATCACATGTTCAACATCTGGACGCCTGAACATGTTCAAGCCAACACAGACGACGACAAGGCATTCTCGTGGCTCCGCTTTGCTGACACGTCGGTGGGCGAGGTTTACAAAGCTACGCATAGTAATCTCTTTGACCGTGCGGTGAGCGAGCTCAAGAAGCATGACAGGCTTGGCCCCATGAATGTTGCCTACGACGAGGAGGACAAGAATTTCACCCCCGCTCACTGCTTGTTCAAGATTCAGGAGCGCCGCAACCGACAGCCCCTGGCAGAGATTGCCAGCGAGGGCATTTTGAACAGCTTGATGAACGTTGCCAAGGTGGCGTACGGGAACTCTGGCATCAACCGGCTGGAGCCCGCAGGAAGACCTCGTGCATCAGCTCCCCCAGTTGAAGTTTCCTGCAACAAGCTCAGCGCGGTCGTCGAACGTCAGCATATCATGTTCAACACTCATATCCGCAAGACGCTTTACGGACCCACGATATATGATGAGCGAGCTCTGGTTGAAAATAAGGTACCAGTGGAATTGTATCCTATCAACAAGATTTTCCCCAAGCCAGATCATGAGAAGAGGCGATTTACCAACATCGCCGTTCCGTCCATGCGGCGCTTCGTCACCGACAGTGGCAAATTGGCTAAGCTGGATGACCTTCTGTTCAAGCTCAAGGCAGGCGATCATCGTGTGCTGTTATACTTCCAGATGACTCGCATGATTGACATGATGGAAGAGTATCTCACGTACCGCAACTACAAGTACTGCCGACTGGATGGTTCTACCAAGCTGGAGGATCGTCGTGACACTGTGCATGACTTCCAGACCCGACCCGATATTTTCATCTTCCTGTTGTCCACTCGTGCAGGTGGTCTTGGTATCAATCTTACATCCGCAGACACAGTCATTTTCTACGATTCAGATTGGAATCCAACCATTGATTCGCAGGCCATGGACAGAGCGCACAGACTGGGTCAGACGAGGCAGGTCACTGTCTACCGACTCATCACCCGTGGCACGATTGAAGAGCGTATTCGAAAGCGTGCCCTTCAGAAGGAAGAAGTCCAGCGTGTCGTCATCCAAGGTGGAGGTGCCAGCGTCGACTTTTCTGGCCGTCGTGCTCCAGAGAACCGCAACCGCGATATTGCCATGTGGCTGGCTGACGACGAGCAAGCCGAGGAGATTGAGCGTCGCGAGAAAGAGATGCTTGAGTCTGGCGAATTCGAGAAGCAAAAGAAGAAGGGCGGCAAGCGGAAGAGAACCGATGCCCCCGCCAGCTTGGACGACATGTATCACGAAGGTAAGCTTATATTGCACCCTTTCCCCCCTTATTGCATGGAGATGTGTAACACGGATGCTAATCATATTCTGCAGGTGAGGGCAATTTTGATGATGGAAGCAAGCCCGGTGCCTCGGGCACTGCCACTCCAGCGGAAATCGAGCCAAAGGGCAAAAAGGGTAGAGGAAAAGGAATCGGCAAGCGAGCAAAGACGGCTAAGCAGCGCCTTGCTATTGCCGACGGCATGATTGACGCCTAAACGGAGCGGATTCGGAAGAGAGAAAAAAAAAACAGGTCTTCTTTCAGGTCAAATCAGCATATAATGCGTGGCATTTGTGACACAAACAACCTCGCGGTTTGTATCAGTAATACTTTAACTTTTTAACTTTTTTTTTTTTCGTTTAATTTTTTTGGACTGGTACTGGATGGAAATGGAAACCTTTTTGGAGTGCAAGGCGCAGAAACAACACAAAACAAACCTTCTGCTTTTGAAGAATTTGTGAGGGGCGAATGAAGATTATTACACGAACAGGGACTTGATAGAGGGGAGGGAGGAATACAAAATCAGTTAGGGGATAGGAGAGGATTTGCGTGACGGACAGCACGTGGAAAGGCAAAGGGGAGGGTATTGACTGTGATGTATTACTAGTCTCGGTAGAGAGGGGATACTATATAAATGTATGAACGATGTGGCCGTTTAGGCTTTTTTGCTTTATGTGTGATTTTGGTGTTGGGTTTGGGGATGTTGGATATATGTGAATAATTATAGATATGTTTGTCTATTATATTGACTGATGTTTTACTGTTATAAGGGTCGTTCACTATGTTTGTCCTTTAGACGCCTTTTGCATTGTGTTTCGTGAATCTTACAATCTCAGTCGTCAGTCATCTTGTCGACTGATAGCTCACTATCATAAATATACTTGCTGAATTTTCTTTGCATACGTCCATATACACGCCGAAGAAATCTTGCTGCCATATCTGTAATCTGTATTTTCTGAAATTTATATATATATTCCCAACATACGCAGCAGTCATCATAACAAAATGCTACAAAATGCCACTCCTTTTTCTTCACTAACTATCCATATACAAAGCGTCGCAATGAGCTTGTTTACACTCGTTGTAAGTGCCCATCCTATCATCTCCCCACCTGCCTGGAAGCACGCGGACTAATTCCTTCTTCTTCACTTAGTAGTCCTCAGACGCAATGTGGAATGTTGTAGCCGCCGGAGAAATCCTACTCCAAGGGCTTGATGAGATGGTTGTTGGAGGTGGATTCGCCGCAGGGGTCACAGTTGTTGAGGCAGTTGCTCTAAAGAAAGTGGGAGAATTGTGTTAGTAATATTTTTTTTTCTTTTTGTGAGATTAAGGGGGGGGAAGGAAAAAAGTTATTGTATTTTGTTTGACTTACTCGGTCAGTGGTGACGCATTGAAAGGCGCAGTTGCTGAAGTAAGGGTAGTCGCCGCACTTCTGCATGCACTTCTGGAAGTTGGTGGTGTTGCAGTCGCTGCAGCAGGTCTGGCTGCGGGCGGCCATGGGGGAGGCGAGGGCCAGGGGGAGGAGGGCGAGGACGATGGAGAACTTCATCTTGGGCGGTTGTGGTTTTTGGGAGTTTGTTTTTGGAGTTTGGATGAGCGAGTGAGTGAGGATGTGGATTGGTGAGTGTTGAAGGGTTTGGTGTTGGTGGTTGCGGAGAGGGTGTTTTATAGGAGTTGGGATGAGGATTTTTGTTGTTATAATGAATTTTGGTTGGTGTGTATAGTGAGGTTTTTTGGGAATGTTTGCTTTTGTTAGAGGACATATCAATTGGGGTCTGTGTTTATTCTGGATGGACGGCGTTGATGAGGAGGGGTTGTATGGTGGTTTGAGCGTTGCGGATCAAGGGGTATAAGTTGGTGTTGGCTGTGGAGGCGGACATTTAGGACGAGGGTAGCCTGGGTCTGGGCTTTTTTCTGTTCTATAGAGAGGATGAGGCTTTTAGAGGAAGAGTTGACTTATGAGCTGTAGAAGTTCTTGTGATTGAGTTATTGTACTGTAAGATAGATGCATGAAAGATGCCGTTAATGATGCATATATGTGGGTATTAAGCGCAAGTCCCGATGTACAATTATGCGTCGGCAGAAAGAAATTCGACTCTAAGGAATCTTTGATACGAGCAATTCAAGCAATCGACCGGACTGTCGTTCTGTTGGGTTCGTCCCATAGATGGGAGTATGCAGGGACATCGCGTGCAGCTATAGATGTGGATAAGTGGAATGTTGTTGGGCGAGTTTGCATGCGATGGGCGGAGCTGATGAATATCTAAAGACATGTTTCATTTTACATACTTGGTTAAGCTTAATGATTTCCAATATACTGACATATATCATGACACCATAAAGAACAAAGGAATCATAGACTATGTATCGCTTGTAGATCTATATCTATATAGTATATATGGCTTGGTATAGTAGAACCGATATGAGTGTCCGGTTTTCGTTTTTAACAAACTCTTTCTGCACGGACTATATATTTGCTGTGGTGTGGTTTGTACAGTGTAGACGTCCGAGACGCTACGTACATCATGAAACTCGGCCTAGCATTATGGAGGAATGGATTGATTCTAGACCTAGGTTCTGCAGGCCGTAAAGTGAATTGTGATCATTCTCTTGAGGCATGGGTATTATATTTTAAACTAGCTTCTTATGATATATATTACTATGAGTTTTATATACGACCATATCTCTATAATACTCAACAGCAAGAGTTTTTAGAATATATTTACAGTAAATTTTACACTATATTGTACGCTAAGCTAGTAAATTCTCTGTGGCTTACGGATAATAAAGATGTCCGGAAATAGCAAACTCAAGCGATGTGCGTGTTAAGTCGCTTAAAAATAATAGAATGGAGTAATTTATATTCAGAATTACGTTAAAGTATCATACTTAACTACAAAACTATCTGAAGTTTGTAAACTCTAGTGGCTTGCGCGCGACATCAATTACAATCAGCAGATCTAAGCGGCCTGGCGAAAACTCCGCTTCGTGGTTTACTATTTAATGTTGCCTCTTTCCTGATTGGAGTGGAGCAGTACAGTATAGAGCGATTAGTAATAATAATGATTAATGATAATAGATAGACGAAATTATAAAAGGTTTGGGTGGTGAGTCTCAGCCTACAAGGTCACAGCTCAAGTGAACGAAGTTGATGCGCCTTGTTCTAGACCATCGGACGCTAGCATTGAGCTCTATGTAATTACAATATTATATTGCTAAAGCCTGTAATTTTCAGCTGTTCAATGAAAATCATGTTGTTTAGAGGCTTTGGTCATGTGTTGAACGTACACGTAATTTAGGTGATCATGGCTACCTGAAGTGGGATCTTCACAACTGATCTAAGCTGGCTAATCGGACTATGCGGAATGGAAGAGTGGATAGGTCGTCACGAAATGGACATTATCAGGTATATATAATGGAAAGAATGATGCTCTCAAGTGAATATTCTCTCTTCGGCACCGGGCATTTTCCCAAGCACTATTTGGTAAATAAGTTAATTTCTTGCTTGTCTCGAGATATTGTGATCAATAGTTCATCTTTCAAAGCAAAACATTTTATTTAAAAAAAATATTAAGGAAAGAAGCGAAAAAGAAAAGAAAAAAACCCAAAATGGCAGGATGTAAGCGATCTACACCGGAATTTATGGATATATGTCTCATGCGATATAGCATCTATTACCGACAAGGCAATTGCTGAGTACTACAGCAAAACCTTGCATCCAAAAATTCTTCAAGAGCTTCAAGCTAACCCGAAACTCAAATGGGCGTCCTTTACGCTTCTGAACAATGGCAACGCGCATGTGGTGCATATAGGTGCCTCAAATCCAGAAGCTCAAGAATGGAAGACTTTTAATACAAAACTCCAGCCTGTTTTGAAGAAAGCCCCTGCTCCTGTTGGAGTGAAGATTGCCAAGGAGAAGATAGATCTCCTCACTGGTGGTAGTGATGTTATCGTCCACGACCTACCTATCTACCCCTATGCCCTCGGTAGGAGCTGCAACATTAAAGAGAGTCCAAAAGGGTATGGAACACTTGGAGGATATTTGAAGGTAACTGGTTCCGATGGCAAAGAGGTAAGTTATAAGTATTGGTTTCAAATGGCGTGCATATTTGCTACCATCATGGGTAGAGGAGTCTGGAGATTAATAACGCATAGGAAATTTATGGTCTTACCAACAACCATGTCGTAAATATCAATCCTCAAACTGAGAATCAGGGTATGCTAGGAGGGAAAGTATAAGTAAAATAGGAAAGTATTTGCTGATGCTGCTTGTAGATCAGGACTCCCTCAAGGTATATCATGGAAACAAAATCATCACACCCAGCAAAGGAGAGTTCGAAAAGATAAAAACTTATAAAACGACTATGGAAACGTATGAAAAAAAGCTAGAAACAGCTAAGAAGACACAACAAAACTCAAAACAGGCAAAGAATTCGTGGACTATGCCAGAAAACCCATGGGATATCGGTGAACTCAAATATGCCTCTGGTCGACGTGTTGCTACTGTGCCTGCTACGTCTAGTAAACCGGCTCGTCATGTAATTCTTGACTGGGCCCTTATTGAAACGGATGTGAAGGCTTATGAAGGAGAGAAGAAAAAACATGGCAATGATTTTCAGGTCAACTCTACGCCACCATTCGATTACTCTCCAACAGTAAGTGTACTAAACATTTGAGCTATTTCTGAAGACGGACAAGATACATAATTTATGAATGGATACAGAGTTAATGCTTTCTTCTTAGGACATGAATATGAAAATACCATCGGATCTGCAAGGTCAGAAATTCAAGCAGATAGCCCCGAGTAATGGGCGCCTCCGCGCTGGCATGACCGTATATAAATTCGGATGGACCACTGGTTGGACCAGCGCCGAGATACTTCAAGAATTGGTAACGCTTAATATGGAGGATGCTGAGAAAATTAAAGGAGGCAAGATACAAAGGCCAGCAGGTGTAACTTACACCGAAGAGTTTGTAGCCTTTAGGAACGAACGCCCATTCTGCAAAGAGGGAGACTCCGGGAGCTGGGTATTCGACGACGAAGCACGTCTTGTGGGAATTCTCTGGGGTCAGGGCTCTGATCGTGTTTTTTTAACTGACATTCATACTGTCTTGGACGACATTAGAGCCAAGGAGGAATTTAAAGGAAAAACAATTGAAATCCTTGTTGGCTAATGTTTATATGAAGTATTATTATACTTGAAGTTATATAATATAATACTATTTTATCCCTCAATACTTTAATTCAGTAAACACTTTGGTTAGCAGTTATAATTATAATAGTGACGATATGAAAACTGGATCTTTATGAAAAGGTAACCGCTATTAAAGGCGTAACCGCAATATAATACTCTGCATTTTTCGCTCCGCGATAATAATAAATGAAGCGATCTTAGCGGCTGAACAGCAACACAGGCCTAGGATCATAGGTGGGATTCAACTAGAAGTCACCTGGGAGATTAGACTGTAAATAAACAGTACTTATAATAGGGAGTTGCTATCCAGCAGCCCATATTGGCTATCCAGCACCCGTGATATTTCTAGCTATCACTGATATCTCCTGCCATCTAATCCTGCTACTTATTGCTATCTTCTTTTAATATCTGCTATCTTCTCCTACTATTTGCTATCTGCTGCTATTTGCTGCTAGCTATTGCTGTTTTCAGCTACTTACTGCTGCTCATAATATTGAAAACAATAATGCTATATTATATGTTATACATTTATCTTAAAGCATATGCATTTCTTTGTATTTCTCTTTCTCCCCCTCACAGCAAATATAAGGATGCTGGATAGCCAACTTGGGGTGCTGGATAGCCATTCCCTTATAATAATATTGTTTTTCACACTGTATAAGCCACGAAGTCCATCACATGGTCGTGGGGAAAGAGATTCTAAACAAACAAAGCCGGACACTTATTTCGGTTTCTACTGTAGCCCAATGTCGCCGTCTAGTACTACACTGACCTAAAGTTACCGAAATGCTATTCTGTTTTTCGCTAATAGCAGCGAATTATATCTCGAGTTCCGTGTTATCTGGCCTAAAAATGGTGAAACTACTATACTAGTAACTCTATTCATGTCGGTCCGTGAATGAGCACGGATTGGTTCTGCGTGGAAAAGAAGGCCCCTGCGTCAAGATTTTTCTCTCTCAGTACACTGTTACATACTGCGCTAAGGACCTGCCGGATTGTCTCAATTAAGCCTTATGCCTAGCGAAGAATACAATTTATAGCGTGTTCCGTATTACTCATAAATATTGGCCTCGAAGCGCCATAAGATGCCTGATTCTAAACTATTTATTCTGTCAATCGGCGATTGAGCAAGGTTTGCTTCGTGTATGGAGCGCCAATGATCGTTCTCCCGGGCACAAATCTTGCGTTTATCTATCTTGTCTATTCTCTACTGCATTCTAATATTAGGCAGCCTGTGGCGGCATAAGCGACCGGGGACTTGTAGATGGGAACCGTTGAGTTATGGCAATTTGTCTTATGAGGCGCAGACCTTGATTTATCATCAGTTTGTGAGTCAAGGTTTTCCCTCGCCCTAGTTGTTTCTCACCACTCACAGCACAGAGCTATTCATCACAGGCCTAATTGCGGACTCAATGTCGCGAACACTTTTGGTTTCTTGTTAAATCTTAAATATAATGTTTGAAGGAGGGATTTTATTTGGCTAAAAATGATTCAGATATAATTGGCATCTCGGAGATTGGTGGGAGCGAGGAAGTCATGGTTTGGCTGACATGGAACTTTTACGGCACAGACGTATAGACACCAGCAGTCCGCAAACGTCATACCGAGTTGGGTTGCGGCCTGGAAGTACTTCTCAAAGAAGAAACTTGTCCTCAGGCGCATCGCCGTGCTTCACCCTACTCTCAGCAACTCAGGACATTGGCCACGAGTATTGGCCACGTATCAACAAGGGATTCCGACTTTATTGCTCTTATACGCCCCAAGCAAGGTTGGGAATCCTAAGGCTAGAAGACTATAAATGAAAACAGTCAGATGCAGCAAAATGTGTTGAGTTAATTTTAATACCTTCAACATAACTTACATATAGATTTATCTACTCATAAGATCATTTACTTTACTTTATATGCGAGGTATATATCAAAAGGTAGAAGAATAGATAACAAGTACGTATTAGGACCTTGACGTATAAAAATCTTTGTTCATCCTTGACCGAAGCCGTATTCGCTACGTGTCTTACCGAGACTAATTTTCGTCGGGTACGTGTTCCTTTTAATACGAGCTCAATCATGTTGACGGCTGCGTCTCATCCTAGAATGGAAATGGCCGAGATTTAGCACCAAATATGGAAGAAATTATGAGGAGGCTTACGTGGCGCTTGCACGCTTCAAGTGTAAAATGTCAAGTAACCCTCCTTAATGCACGTAGCGCGGCTTTTCTTTTTCTCTACGAACTGCAGTCTCCTACACAATCTTATCACCTCTAGCTTCCCAATTTCAGGAAGCACACGTGCTTGAGATGGCCAGTTCAACAACATTCGACTCCATGCAATGGTCGCTTTATCCAAGCGACTCTTTTGAGCACTTCACCTACGAGGTGCCCTGGTGGGCGCGAATTGTATGGCTCTTGGATTTTGCCATATTCCTGCCTATTATTCTTGTTGTATGTGTTGTCTCTTTTCAGACTTTTTTTCCTCACCTGTGACCCCCTAGTGATGTATTCTTGCTTTAACACACCTGCTGATATTGCCGTGTTTTCCATATCTAGTTATATTACACCTTGCCCCACGTCTATCCAGTCTTTGCCATTATAGAAGACAAGAATCCCATTGAACGCGATTCCCTCGATCTCAATCATTTTGCCAAGGAACCGTCACCAACCTCTCTATCCGCCAGTAATCATGGACGAACAAACACCTCGTCTCCATCCGCTATCTATCGACTCCTAGTGAATAACGACGGCATTTTAGCCAACAATCGCGGCCTCACCTGCGCTCTATTGCAATCGATTCCTACGTCGCTTTTTATCGCCCTTTTCGGCCGATTTTTGAGCTTTGAATACCACTTCGTCGCAAGATTGGTCTGTTCCCTTTTATTGGTCCAATTCTCCACACTGTGGTTGCACCTTATCATCGCTCAAAAAACCGACCGACCGCTCGGGAGCCGCGTGCTTCCCTTTAAGCGCACTTTGCAGGCAACCTGGCAGGCGACTATCCTTCACTGGGCTGCAGTAGAGTTTACGGGGCTGTTTCCTTCCATGGTCGCTTCGTGTATGAACATCGATTGGCCCTCTTTCAGACTCTTTACGCCGGACAATACCTACAGCTTTCGCCTAGACATGGCCACTGGCGATGCTGTTTTCTACTGCAAGTGTGCCGTCATCATTTTCGCCACCGTCGTCGGCTCCATCTTTCTCGTTGTCCCTAGTCAAGTGGTCTTATTGCGAATCCAGGCATCCCTTCTCCCTATGGAAGACAGCACCATTATTCCCTTTGACCGTTCTTTCAAGGGTCGGGTCCAACCGGCTCTTACGAATGGTCGGGATTATGCCACGATTTCGGATGCGTGGCATAGTTTCTCTTGGGCTAATTGGCGGGGGTTGATAATTCTTTCCTTCAAGATCATCTTCCTTTCTCTGTCACTGATCTCGTTGATGGGCGTGGTTATCGGTTTGCAGTGGTTTATGATTGTGACGCGATCCATGGAGATAAATCAGTATCTTTTCTAGATTCTCTTAATTGACAAGACAAGGATGCCCCCCAAAAGGTGGCCTGGATTGTACGACCCTATAAGATGACATCAAACAATCTTAATCGTATACTACTTCTAGATGGTGAGAGACTGCTACACTTCACTATATGCGTCTAGTGCAGTATATGTTATCGCTTAATTATATTCAGAATATTAAATTCCGCACTTAGAATCTTTAATGTTCCTCATTCTGAACATAATAGTGTTTGCTTCTAGTATAGCACCATTTATTGAACCCATCAATTTGGTTAACTTTATATACTACTACTGGTTTACCCTAACGTACCGGAAATCAAGTTCCAAAATAGGAAAACTGAGTTACTCTTGCATAAAGTGTGGTTGGATGATCTTTGCCAAGCACCTTCTCACGAAGCTTAGATATTCTCCGATGCATGCATTTGTTCCGCCTCCTTATAATTGCTGTACTAACCACATTATGCCAAAGTCTGATCCGTGCGGAAAGAATTTCATTATAATAAAAACCAGACACTTATTCCGGCCAATATACCTCGAAACCTCAATTTTATTGACATTTTAGCCTGTGCGGACATTTTAACAGACCAATTACAGTCACTGTTTTATGTTCTTCCTCATTCCCTCTCATAACTCTTTCTTTTCTATACTAAGAGCTTAAGATTAAAAACCTTTGCTGGTTAGAACTTCTTCAGCAGAAGGCGAAATATGTGTCGCAAAATTGGCCAGATAATGGTATAAAAGGATCCATTCTTAGTCTGTGGCTTGATACCTCCGACAATCACAGGGCTAAAATTGGCGCTAAGGGAGACACATTGTTTTACATTTGGGTCGTTAACTTAACGACTGAGGTGGCTGGGTGGCGCGTCCAATACGCCGACAACGACAGAGCCCGATTGCTGCGCAAAGTCACGACCTTAAACTGCATCTCACAATGGGTCAAAAATTTATTACAAGAGCCCCAGAGCGCGACACTACTAACATTCAAGAAGCTTCTTATGGAATTTATGGAGAGTAAATCGCAACTTCAACAGCTGAAAAGGAAACTCTTAATTGGGCCCAGTGGCCTTGACACCTGAGTCATCTCCCACTGCTGTCACGCTGTTGCCTGTTGTGAACATGCGAGACAGAACCGCCATTCCTTAACCGGCAGTGAACAAGCTGCTGCTTTATAGATTTTCGTGTCCTTATTTATTCCTATCCATTGTACAGATTCAGATACATCAACGCCGAGCATCAGTATGGCATCGCGCCGCTCAGCATCGGCGGCTGATCCCGTGGGAGAGCCAATCCCCGTATATCGAATTGACCTTTCCCTCCCCCCGGCCGAGCGTTATGTCAAGCTAGCCTCAGATTTTGCACCGCGAATGAAAGAAATCACTCCATTATTTGATACAGTCCTCAGGTCAATAGTACCGTGGTCATTTCTACACTCTATCATTAAAACTATAGCCTTCCTCTTTCTTCGGCGGGTGTATTCATCTGAAGAAACGCAAGAATTGATAGGTATTGCGAAGGCCAGTGGAGTGGATATGTACTTCCTGGTAGCCTTTAATCTGCTACTTGATGCTTTATTAGGGTGCACAAGTGGTGGCGTCCTAACCAGACTAAAGAAAGAAAAAGGGGGAGAGATGCATCTGGGAAAGAAGCAAACCCACTCGGAGCGGAGGGCGAGGATGATGCATTTTCGAACTCTAGACTGGGGGATGCCTGAACTGAGGAACGTACTTGTTGTCTTAGAATTTGTGAGGTCAAAGTCTGAGGACCTTCAGACGGTGATTGCGAGGACGATCTCATATGCTGGGTTTGTTGGCGTGTTGACTGGAGTAAGGTAGGTTGCATTGGGGTTCTGGTAAAGTTATACAAGCTCAATACAAGCTTACAATCTCGCAGGCAGGATCTTTCTGTATCCCTTAACTTCCGACCTAACCACGACTGTTCTACATTATCGCTTCGTATCCACCAGAGCCTCGTGCTCATCGGTGTCCGACAATCTATATCGTCGGTCCTCCGCCAACGCTTTCTCCTCCAAGATCGCTATCATCTAACCATTGACGACATGGTTAGATCTATCACGGGAACACGTGCTGCACCCTGCTACGTGATACTCTGCTCTGGCACCGAAACCACCGTGGTTCAAAAAGACCTTCTCAGCGTGCAAACTAGGTCAGCCGTCGACTTTATTGTGCATACAAATCACGACTTTGCGCCAACGGACTCGCCACATCAGGCGTATAGCCAAAAGGAGAGCAGTACAATCTTAGGTATGGAGTCATTAGTTGAGGAAAGTGAAGAGCGAAAGAATTGCATTCTGAGCAAATGGACTGCGCTGGCTAAGCGGCAAGAAAGTGAGATAAAAAGAGCAAGAGGAGAGAGTCCTGCTATTTTCGAGCAGACATTGCAAAGGTGGGTGAAGGCGTATCCCATTATGAACGAATGTACTCAATTTGGGTGTATTTTGGATCCGGGGACAGGGACCATTCGTTGGCTAGAGAGAGGTGCTCAGGACCTCGAGGATAGCGAATCTGGGGGAGAACTGGCATAGTGCTCACCAGACTTCGCTCGCTAGTGAAATTTCGTAATAGGGCAGTTATAGCATAGGTAACACAGTAGTAGACGCATCTAAGGCTTTGGCTTTATTTGTTAATTTTCTAGGCACTTACAGCACTTGTTTATTATAAAGTATATATCGTGCACTTACATTTCTATAGTTATATCTAATTCACGATACCCGTTTCGCCTTCTACTGTAGACTTAATCCATCCCGGTCTTTCTACAATAATGGTAAGTATCAAGGGACCGATGTCTATAAAATATTATCCACACGGTATGAGCCACAACGCGATCCGTGCAGAACGAGCTTTAAACGAATATAGCTAGATAAGAAGATTGTCTAGAGAACTCTCCGAATACAACAAGACTCCGGGTGGGGATGTGGAAAGAGCTGCAAGGAATAGATCGCGCAACGAAGATTCGTCAGATTCTCGATCCATGAAAGAAGTCTCACATGTCTCTTACCTACAATGTATACATGTATCAAACCGCATGTATCAGACAGCTAACGATCTCACCCCATATCCCTCTTTCCAGCTCTCTACCCACTCCGGTCCCCAGATCAGCGTAAAGCAATTGAATCCGAACTCATCCATCTCTGTTGGTTTACATGATTCTAGAACAGCCCGATCGCCCATGCACGGCAGAAACAGCGGATCTTCAGTCCGGCAGAGAGTTTCCCATTGAGATGAACTCGATGCGAGCCACAGAGCTCGATGCGCAGTGAACATGATACTCCCGGCGCATTCACACCACCCGTCCTTCATTGTCCGGTAGGCAGAAATAGTGATCATGACGACGATCCACGTCCGGCGGATACTCTCGGACAAAATCCATAGTCTCCATAGCCGAGGGGTTGGATCGCTGCTAGTGAAGCCACTTTGTTGGTCGGTATCCTTGGAGAGGAGGCTTGTCGCAGACTGAGAAGTGGCGATGCTGTCTAGTATTGCAGAATCCCACATTTGCTGGCACCATGAGAGGAGTATTGGCATAGCTTCTTCAGCATGGGTCTGCTGCCATACACCTCTGTCAAAGAGGCGAAGAATTTGGTAGATGAGCAACGCTTGGACACGTGCTAGATGCTGTGATGTGTCTAGCACAGGTACAGACATTGCAATGAGATTGTTGCCACCATCTTCAATCCCTGCGCATTTGATAAGTGAATCCGCTTTGTCTTGGATGATGCGGGCTATCAAATCTTGATTGCGGCTGTCACATGACTGGTGTATGCTGATGGCCGAAAAGGCATCTTGCATATACGACGGGAAGAATCCATCGACATAGAGCTGGCGGTGTATAAGCGGGCACTGTCCATCATGGACCCATTGAACAAGCCAGTGCTGTAGTCGTTGGACGAATCCTCTGAATACAGAAATGGGAATTGGAGGAGCTCTAGGGCTAGGGTTATCAATGTTCCAAGTCTCAGGCGTCATGAACCATAGCTTTGAGAGTGGTCCGGATGCGGAGAGGCTTGATACATGGGAGTTGAAGTAGAAGACCTGGCCTAGAAGTATGGCGACATTTTTAGAATTGAATGCCAGACAAGGGGTACGAATACAGCGTGAAGCGAACTCCTGAATCGGTAACTCGTGATCTTAGTTCATACCTGGGACTTCGCTTGCCTCGTCTGACGGTCTTTGTCTGGTGATGGAGCGTCCGGCCGGGGCTGAATACCGGCAGTCCAAGCCCCTGTCTTCACATCGCCGGCAGAATGGTCGGGCTTTATCGCATCGACGTTTTGCGACTGTGCATGATATACACGCTTTTCCTTTCATTGCTGTTACAAAGGCCGAAGAATGGCAATTCGTAAGCGGAGATACAAGACGGGCTTTAAGACGCGGGGAGCTAGCGGAGCTCGCGGTGGAAATGAGGTGGGAAGCTACCAGTCCGGCGGGGATATTCCGGTGCTTGCAACCAATTGCGCTTGGATGAATGGATTAAAGGCTTGACAATGCGGCTGATATGGCGGACGGAGGAAGTGGGAAATTGGTGGGGGTTTCGAACTGAGTGTTTATAACTGCCGATGCATCGGACGGGTAGTGAGATGCGACGTATGGTGGTCTACAGGGATGTGAGGGACGGTATAAAGGCGTGATGTCCAGAAGTGTTGGAATGTGTAGATTCAATAGTCGATATAACTGGTTACAATTAATTGAAAAAAGAAAGAAAAACATATTGCGTCCTTCCAAAAGCAACAAACCATCATATAACATTCAACACAATGCCTCTCAGTCGATCGCAGCTCATCACCACCGCAAACGCCTTCATCGCAGCCTACAGTAAATGGACCATTTCCGACATTCTCTCCATTCGCAGCCCTACGTGTATCCATCGCGTCATTCCCGGGAACAACCCTGTCAGAAATAATGCCGAGTTTAGAGCATTTTTCGAAAAGATTCCTCCTTCATTCTGCAACTTTCGTCTCCATGTTGTAGACGCGTCACCGTTTGTTGTAGACGTGGAAGCAAGAAAGGTGATGATGCATTTAACGAGCACGGCTGAGTCTGAAATCGGGCCGTATGCCAACGAGTACATATTTTGGGTGACGATTAGTGAGGATGGAGAGAAAGTGGACGAGATTGTTGAATTTTTGGATAGTCTTTATACGGCGAATTTTCTGAAAAGGTTGGAAGAGGAGGCGGGAACGAAATTGGGAATATGAGTCTGAGATAGGAAGTCTCTTTAGAAAAGTGGTGGATTTACGGATTCAATATGAAGAGCGGAGCAACCTCTAAACTTCATATTTATTCTTGTGTGCAATGGTTTAACCAACGAAACGCTACAGTGACTTCAACTGATGTAATTTGATGTGATGTGATAAATAAGTGATGATGCACGTGAAGCTGTGCAGTGGCCCGGCAGCGCGGTGAACGCATATAAAAGGGATACAAAGTTCAGCCTGAAATATGAGCCATCAATGCAGATATTCACCGCACTCTCATTTCACATTTAACTCACAACACACAACCCGGCTCTATTCGCACTTCAACAGCTGCAATTAGAGACTCGGGAATCAGAAAAACACAATGAGCAACTTTCACCTCGCCATCGACTGCCTGAGCAGTATCGCGCACTCTTCTGCCATCGTCACAGGCCCTCAGCTTTCCAATTTCCGTCGGCTTGATTCAATGTTGCTAGTCATCGCCAATGGAACGTCAACCTAGCCAACCAGATGATGCTACCACAGAGGCTCTGCCGCCAGGATATTCGGTGGTCGACCAGATACAAGAGGGAGAGGGAGAAGGAGGTAAATTATTTGCTTGCCCTGAAATCAGCTGCGATGGATTTACATTTGATACTATTCAAGAATGTCGATCGCATGATGAAGATTGGCATAGTCCTCCTTACTTCTGCTCAGAGTGTGAGGCGAATTTTGCTGCGAAACCAGCACTAAAACGACACTTCAAAGCCAGTGGGCATTTCAACTGGATTTGTCTAGAGGAAAAATGCGAATTGAAGGGCACTTTGTTTGCGAACCAGTCCGAATTTGTCGCTCATGCCTTGAACGCCTGCAGTCACGAGAACTTGTTTTCTAGCGAGGCATCAAACAGCCCTTTATCTCCAAAGCGTATCAATTACGCTGAAGTTATTCAAACTTTAAGTGAAGAGACTACTTCTGAATCTTCGGAAGAGGAGCAGTATCTGTGTCCGGAACCATCGTGCCGAAGATATCAACATGCATTTAATTCCGAGGCTGAATATGCCAGACACAAAGAGTCGCACGGACACGTTCACGCAATCAGATATTCCGAGACACTTCGCGAATCCGGCAAATCTGTTGCTGATATTACGATTGAGCAAGAAGCTGCGAGGGAGTTTCGGTGTACCGCCGAAGGCTGTTCATATTTCGGAGAAAAATTGAAGTCGAGTCAAAGCTTTTATCATCATATAACCACAGCACAACATTTGGACTCACCTCATAGTTCGGCATCTGATCCAACATCGCCGACAGCAGAAATCCGACAGCAATTGAGTCAGCTTCATCTTTCGTGTGACGAACCAGAGTGCCCCAGGTATGAGCACCGTTTTTTTAGCCCGGGGAACTTGACGAAGCATATCAAGTCTATTCCTCATCTGAAAGCTGTCTCATATGGCCAGATGAAGAGATCTATGGTGAACTACAGTTCTGAAGATCAGAGTAATAAAATTACACCAACATCGGAGGAGAAACTGCCTGCGGCTATGACGGCTACCCCTTCGACGCCACATGCATGGAGTCACTATTCCTTTGCTCCAATAACTCCGACTACAGCCGATTCCACACGCTTCATAGAGCATCCAAAAGTAGTTACCCCGACCAGACGCCTGTTCCGGGGCATCTCCCCATTGACGACGCCACCATCGTCGTCGTCGTGGAGAGAGGAGAACTTGAAGAAGAGGAACAGAGAGTTGGAAGAGGAGGTGCAGCAGATGAAGGGGAAAATTGAGCGAATGAGAGCGGCCTACAATGAGCAAATAAGCTCGCTGTTCCAAACTCTTGGAGCGAAGCAAGCCCGTGATTGGCCTTGAGACTGTGAGATTCGACGTCTTTTGTGAATAGGGAATCAAGAACGGCAGAATGGATTTGTAGAATAAGCTGTTTGCTTTGAGTTTGAGTGAACGATTGTGCTGGATGGTAGGATGATGATATAAGCATTGCTGACTGGTGGATTATATTCACAGCTGTTCTGCATTAGGCAAAAAAGAGCGTAACGCAGGGCTGATGTAGGTACGGGATTGGGTTGCCGGACATGGACTTAGTGTTCACAAACATAGCGTCATGGCACTATTAGTATACTCGCACTGGACTATTACGCTGTCTCGATGGTAAAGTATATAAAGACTAGGCTTATATATTGGACTTTGCTACTACGATTCTGCAATTATTAAGAAGATCATAATATTTTCTGGTATATCCAACATTCCCACTGTGCAGTGGGTCAGATGTATGCATATAACTGCTGCCTGGTACGTGACAGAACTGAATGTAATCTTGTCCAATGTCCATTCAATTTGCCGATCAGCAGCTTCACGCAAGTTTGTCGCAATAAGCCGAAATGACGACATGTCGGGGTGATTGCAATTGGTAGCCTCGCACTTCCAACACTTGAAAACTACTATACTAGGTAAGCAAGAAGCTAGATGTGCTAAAAATGGCTCAAGAGCAGCTACGTTCAATCTGGGAGCTCAATCCGAAGACAGCTGACGTTGCATTAACGAGTGCAGCCTCGTATTGAGAATTATCCCGTCTATTCCGCAGTCCTTTAAATGATTCCACAGCCAATCACCTTAGAAACACGCTGACCCGCGCAATTACGCAGCATTGGTCAGTTCTGAAGTCTAGCTGAGCGTCTCCGTACATGGTAATTTCCTTCGAGTTTACTCTCTATGCCAGCGGGGCTAAAAGTTGGAGTTCTCGATAGCTGCAACTAACCCCTGCAACGCCATATTTTAGGTTCTCACCATCAACAAACAGGCAATATTCGTCGTGTCTCCTCCCCATAGAGCAGGTAGGAAAATGCTTAGGCACTCGTTTTCTTGTTTCTTCCACCAATCACTATTGATCTGCTTATATAACTGCCCGTATCCCAATGAAGACTATTCCGGAGGATGCTCGAGCGACATCAGCCAAGGCACTGTGCAAAAGACAAGGCGGATCGACGGCACTATGCTGAGCCAAACAGCGCTAGCCTTGTCAGGGGTTCAATGTTAAGACCTTCCCAGCTTGTAAAGCTCAAACGATGGAACCAGGAGGCTAGCCTTCGTATAGGTGGAATATTCCATCAACTCCGCTGGTTCGCTGAAAACGGATCAAGGGCAGGTTATGGTGTCCATGTTTATGTACGTGACGTTGGGTCATACTTGTATATAAGACGACCCGGATCGACAGTTGCTCTTGACTTGTCCCTACCTTCTCTCACAGGCAACTTCAAGTCTTCAATCCGTTGATACATACCTCGACCACTACTACATCACATTCAAAATGCTTGTCAAGAGTCTTTTCACCAGCCTTTCGGCCGCCGCTTTGGCATTGGCTGCCACTCCTCTTGAGAGCGGTACCTGGGTGCCAGTCAGCCCCGGTGACCAGCAACAGACCTGCGCCGGTGGTAGCATCAGCGGCAGCACCTTCAGCATTCCTACAAGCCCCAACGGCAGCACCAGCGGCTCCGGCTGCTCCAACGGCCATCTCCGTGCCGAGAACCGTTACACCAACGACTACACTACTGGTGTTCACCAGTTCGCCGGTACCTTCAAGATCAACTCCCAGGGCGGCACCCGCGTTGCCATCAAGCAGACCTTCAACGGCAGCACTGGTCCCTACTTTATTCTGGCTGTTCAATCCGGCGGTACTCTCTACAGCGTCGAGGGTGGTGCTGTTCTTGCCACCAACGTTGCCCCTGTTGGCACAAGCGTCACCATCAACACTGTCCACAACGCGGACATTCACAGCTACAGAGTCTACGTCAACGGCGTTTTGGCTTTCCGCGATGATGCTGCTCCATCCGGAAGCTTTTATGACAAGATCGGTGCTTACACCACTGACAGCGGGACTGGCCCTCTGAGCATCACCTGGTCTGATGTTGCTTTCTGGACCCGATCTGATTAAACGAAGCATTCACGTGAGATGAATTTTATGAAAGGATGCTCTTGAAAGGGAGTTTTCATTGTATATCTGTTGGAAGATTTGTATATGCGCTTTTTATGCAAGCGAGATGTCAATAGCTTCATGTGCTTATTCTGTATATAAATCGATTGATGATTTAGTAACTGATTATGGATTCATATACTAAATTTGTCTCGTCTTCATCATCTCACCGTTCTCACCCAAGCTGCTGTGTATTCGTAATAATTTTCCGGTTGACAGGGGATACACGCGAGATGACTAGATTCTATCTAGACTCATGAACATGTTTCAACCACTAAGCAAACAACTCGTACGAGATGAACCACTCGGCCGGCGACTCCGTACGCTATGCGAGATTTTAGTGGACTCTCTTCAGAGGAACTAGCTACAGGAATCGGGTAGCTGGACTAGGTTATTCCAGACTCGTATATGACTAGCACATCCTTTAGTGTTCTGACAATCCTACCGACTGAGACATCTACAGCATACTACTCCACCGCTCCACGCATTGGCAAGGGTATGGATTTTCTCTTTTGATTGTAGCTAATCGTTGAAAATTGCCATTGCGGTACACATGTATCTTAGTAACTGCAGCTATATTAATATTGAAAGCGATTGGCGTATGTCTGCCAATGTGATCCACTTTCGAAGCCTCATCTGTTATTCCATGAGTGGCATAAAGAAAGCAGCACTCAAAAAAGTTCCGAGTCGATATTTGTGGCACTAAAGGCTCAGCGCCATCTATTTCTATCTCTACAAAGGTATTGTCTTAGAACTACGGGGTATCCTCTATCGCTGCATATTGGAGCGAATCGTGAATTCCAAGTGACCAATATTATAGACAATATGTGGCCTGACCACTGTTAATTGGCTTTCATGCTAATACCAATTAGATATCAGCAACAAGATTATGTAAAAATGCATAAAGGATGGCTTTCCATCACGCTTGTTAGCATAAAATAGATATCCATTGCTACACACTACCAAGTCATTATGGCCAGTCTCTTATTTTGATCATCTCATGCTCTTATGTAGGTTATGTCTCGCAATTCGACAGGCCAGTTAATTCAGCATTGTAATACTCCATTAGTTTTCTGCATCCATCCGCGATCGGCCGTGATTGCTGCCTATAGATGGTGTTGAACAATGCAGAAATCCAATGACAATACTCCACGTAGCGGCTGGGTATAATCAGCTGTGGCCTATAATTCGTTGCCACATTTCAGTATACACGCAATTGCATATATATAAATGATAAAGCAAATCAGCCTGTGCCGTAAGCTGCCTGAATCAACCCCACCTCCCCCTACCTAGTTTGGGTTGCAGTTGTAACTCGTCCATGCATTCATCTATTTATGCGGAGCAAAGACTGATAGAATACTTGTATTCAAGAAAAATGATATTCAGAAAAGAACGCAGAATCAAAAAGTACTTCTATCAGGTAGTTTCACAATTTTCATCCATTAAAAAATAAACCCTTCGTCTGTTCAATTTCTCTTCCACGAAAGATAATCATGTTGGAAACGAACAAGACCTACCAGCGTATTATCCTAACAGCTTGCCTAGCCACAGTCGTGACAGCCTCGTGGTGGGATGATTTCACCAACAATTTGGCTACGGATCTTACACCGCTAATTGCTTTGTTTGGTGAGCAAGCAACTAAACAATTTCTCAGCGAGTCAACGACTGTCTTGGATAATTTCATTTTTGCTATGGCACCGCTTGGAATCCTTACGGGAGTTGTTTCCGCAATTCGGGTCTGCGGAGGGCCATCATTACGTGCCTTTATCGGGCGCGCACAAGAAGGAGGGGGGATTGCTGAGGCAGAGCTGTGCTCATCTACCAGTCGCGACGTGTGCGAACTTCATCATAATGGCGCCATTGTCAGAGTTTTTGGACGTCCAAAAATCCTTGAAATTGTTTATGATCCTACTTTCGAAATGAGGGAGGCCGATGAAAAGAAGCATGAGTGTGGAATTAGCCTCTCTTCGGAGTATTTCCAAAAGCACATACACAACGACACCCGCTGGGAAGAAGTTGGAAAACCCCCAAACGATGCTGAAGTTGGAAATAATTCAACGACAGCCGGCAATATTCACGATAACTTTGCACCAAACCCCAACCTCTCTCTAAATATCGGAATAGTGAAACAGCCCTCATATACTTACGTGGCAGCGGCCATCATTGGGTTTTTTGCGCAAGGTTCGGTCCTGCTCTTTGCAGCCCTGACGGAATATAAACTACACTGGACAAAGAATGGAAATCCAATAGATTCTTGGGCCTTCCCATTTGTGTTTGCTGGAACAACATGCCTTTGTGTTGGTATGTTTCTCTGCGCCACCTTGGTGAACGATAGCACTAAAGAGAGAGTGTTTGAACGAAGAAACGAAAACAGGTGTCAGGGTGCGTCGACAGACCCTGTTCTCTACGTGGTCCAACCAGGAAGCCAGGTCGTTGGTGACCAGACTTTTGATCCATTCCTTTTCTCCAGCTCTACAAAGAATCCTTTAAAAAATTACATCACATCATGGAAAGCTCCTCCGCCTCCTGATCCTACTTCTAGTTCAGAGCAAAATTCGGGTATCAGTCTAAAGGATAGAAAATGGCTTCAAAACCCCTCCGATGAGCTCTCAGTACTAGTAGCTGCTTTTATCACAACGCTTGGTTTCGTCCTTCAGTTTGTTGGCTTGCGAGCAATGCATTCAGCGGTCTCTCTTTTGCAACTTGCTATCACCATATTAATGAGCATAATACGGGCATTGCTGAGAACACAACGATTGAAGATAGAGCAAAATCTCCTTCTTAATCGCCCGGATGAGGTTCATGGCCATGAGTTAGATTGGCTTGCTCTACAAATTGGAAAAGACGCAAATCATCCAAGACATTTCTGGTGCGTTACTGCAAGAATTCCAGCCCAAGATTTAGAGTCATATCCTCCAGCCACAACAGCGCAATTAGACGAAGAAACCTATGCAAACAACCAAGACAATACTGTGGGCATCCAACAAAAGGTAGTAGTAGTGACTAATTTCACTTCCACCGTGACCTCAAAATCATATGCTGAGGCAGTGTACAAATATCGCTCTAGGCTTGCTGAACTTACAAGACAGTCAACAAGTACAAAATCTGGGCTATCCACCGCATGGGATAATAATCTCGTGAATGGACGATTGCAGGCTCAGCAACTCAGTAAAGCCATTGGAAGCAGTCTTGCTATTCTCTTTGCCCATGCCAAACCAAAAAATGATATGAAAAACAGAGAATCCATTCCTTGGCTCTTGAATGTTGCAGCATGTGAATATGGCGAAAGATATACGTCTGCTTCAACAGAACACACCATGAAAATTCTTCTTCACAATAATCAGAATTCTTGGACTGTTGATCAGAGGCATCTGGAAGCAATTATTGGACTATGGTCTTGGGCGATCATTTCAGATCCATACACGGAGGGAGAATCCTTTGGACTCAAGACGTCGACTGCATCAGATATACCAATCTACAGAGCTGTGGCGAATGTTGAAGATGAAGGGAGAATAGCATGGAGAGAAATCCAATTTTGGATGAAAGAGTCCACTACGCTGTCATCGACGATTAACGAGAAAATCAGGGTCTCAAATTGTATAGACGCAAATCCCACAGCGATATGGAAGCCAAATCTACAAAACACGCATCTTGAAACAGGAATTTCCACGATAGGATCTATGTCTAGTAAATCTGGCCAATATAAGCGATTATTTGGTTGGTATGCTCTCAATATTCCTAAAGAGCCTTCTACCTTTACCATCTTGGCGACTAAGGTTATGTCAAAACACATCCCTACGATGTGTTCCCAGGACATTTATCAATCGTTCCTATGTACTTTTGCAGCATATTTTGACCTTGCAGAGGAAGAAACAATAGTCACCAGAGAAAAGAATACTTTACACTTGGAACATCAGTTGGTAACCAGACTTATAGACTGTTTCGAGACGAATGGTCTAGGCTCAAGAGAAGATGCGTATCTGGTTGTGATTCCAGCGTTATGGACCCGATCTGGTTTGCCTCTTTCAAAAGAAGCCATCCCAGCTGCTTACCGGACTGCTGAGGAACTTAGAAAAGATGAAAGATTTAGAGAGGCCGAATCGGTTCTTTTATGGGCACGGGAAATCGCTTCTAAATCGGCTGAATCCCTGGATAGGGCGATGATTGAGTTAGGGGAGCTTTACCGGTATGCGCTCTTTTCTAAAGAGAATCACTGGCAAGGCTTTGGAGAGAAAGGAATCAATTGGATGGAACTGCAGAAAAACTCCATGCCGGACGCGGAAGATGTGATAACCCGTTATGTAGGACTCAAAGGACGACAAAGAGAGCCTCGAACAGGACAACATGTCCTCGATGCAATATTAAAAAAGGACAGAGAGGACACTCTTTGCTCAATTAGTCAGCTTGGCAATAGCGATCTTTCTATCGACAAAGGGGATGGCCGCACTGTTCTCTCTCATGTAGCTCAAGAGGGGTGGACTGAAGTCGTTAAGGCTGTGCTAGAGATTGGGTCGATTGTGGATTCCGTTGACGAGCAAGGAAGAACACCATTAAGCTATGCTGCAGAGTATGGCCATGTTGAAATCGTGGGTGTTTTAATAGAGGCGGGTGCTCTACCCATCACAGAAGATACAGAATCTCAGCGAACACCCCTATCATACGCTGCTGGTGGAGGCTGGGTTTCAGTAATTGATATGCTGTTGAGAGACCCACGTGTTAACATACACGCCAAGGATATACATGGTCGTCCGCCTTTAGAATGGGCAGCTACGAATGGCCATCATGATTCGATAGAGTCTCTGGTAAACCACGGGGCCCGGTTAGATGGCATAAACAGGGATGGCCACACACCCCTGATCACTGCCCTATTAAATGGCTGGCGAGAAAAAACTGCTCGCTGGAAAACTGCGGAACTTCTGCTACAGATGGAATCAAGACTTGACATTTCTATTGAACACAAAGAACCATGGAGATGGGCGTTAGAAAACGGCGAGTGGGTATGCGCTGAATTCCTACTTGAAAATGACAAAACGAGAGAGAATGTTGAAATCGAAATTAAGACAGAGGCCGATATATTTGAATTTGAACTGTTGAGAATTAAATGCGGAGGTGATACTGCATTACTTGACAGCGATGGAGAAGAGAAGGAATTATCAATAAATGATCTGTGCAGTGCCGCGTCGTCGAACTATCAGCTACGGATCAATTGCCGTGGGAATGGCTTCCAAGAGGAGAGTCTTATTTGCAACAATGGATTCAACATTCTGAGTATATTACTGGATAGACTCTGGACCGAGTCTGTGATCGAAAAGTCGACCGCAGTCGAAAGAGTGGTCTGTGCTGCACTTAGAAACGAAAAAGGTGCAAAGGAGATTATAGTAATGCTTCTTAAGCGTGGAGAACATATACAAATTACGGAGAGAGTAATCGAAGCGGCTTCCAATAAGTCAGAAAGCGGAAAACAGGTCATAGAGCTGCTTCTCAACCAGCGAGGAGATCAAGTTCAACTCGCAGAGGCAGTGGTTATAGCTGCAGCTAGCAATGAAAGGTCAGGCTTCAAAATGATGAAACTACTTCTTGGTCAGCAAGGAGATCAAGTTCAAATCACAGAAGCAGTGGCTATAGCTGCAGCTAGCAATAAACATTTAGGCCTTGAGATAATGGAACTGTTTCTTAAACAGCGAGGAGATCAAGTTCAAATCACAGAAGCAGTGGTTATAGCCGCAGCTAGTAATAAACATTCAGGCTTTAAGATGATGAAACTACTTCTTAGTCAGCAAGGAGATCAAGTTCAGATCACAGAAGCAGTGGTTATAGCCGCAGCTAGCAATGAATGGTCAGGCTTTACGATGATGGAATTACTTCTTAGTCAGCGAGGAGATCAAGTTCAAATCACAGAAGCAGTGGTTATAGCTGCAGCTAGCAACAAATGTCCAGGCTATAATATAATGCAGCTACTTCTTTATCAGCGAGGAGTTCAAGCTTAAATCACAGAAGCAGTGGTTATAGCCGCAGCTAGTAATAAACATTCAGGCTATGAGATAATGGAACTGTTTCTTAAACAATAAGAAAAACAAGTCTATATTTCAGAAAAAACCATTGCAATATTTAGCTAGGAATGAGGGTTGTAACCAAAGAATTCTGGAATATCAACGAAGAAAATATGCTTAGTGTACAACAGGTATAGTCGATACTCAGCAGACATCTTACTACTAGTTATTGATTTCCAAAATTTCCAACAAGCTGGCAAACAATACCTTGATTTTCTTATCTGTCCCGTCAATTTCCCAAATTTCCTTCATCAATCTCTCCGCCTCCTCAGACTCTTGCTTAACAATCTTGAGCGCCACAGTCAACTCAGCAATAGTCATCCTAAGACCCTTTAGAATTTCTCGCAAATGAGACTCAGCCTTAACGCCCCCTCTGAACCCATAAGTTACAATGGCAGCGGGCTTCCCATTCCATTCATGAAATATATAGTCCAGCGCATTCTTCAAGCTCGATGGAATAGACCAGTTGTATTGTGGTGTAACAAAAATAAAGCCGTCGTATTGGCGGACAAGAGCTGACCAAGTGCGAGTGTATTCGTAGTGGTAATGAGGCGTAGGATCATCAGCTGGTATATAGCTTGGTACGACAGGCTCATTATACACTGGGAGATTGAGAGTTGCCAAATCGAGTAATTCTACTTTGGCAGTGGTCTGGGGAACGGATTGGATGACAGAGGCAACGTAACTGGCAACAAAGGGGTTGATGCGGTGAGGACGAGTGCTGCAGATGACAACGGCAATAGACTTGGGCGCTGCCATGATGATGACTACTATTTCTAAAAAGAAAGAACGAGGAACGTTGATATCGATTCAAGACCGGCGCTTATTATAGTATACCAGAGCGCAAATGTTGCTAGCAAGACAAGCTTAAACACCATTGGATGAGCCACTTACACGGTCCATATCGCCGCTTACTCAAGCTTCGGTTTTATGGTCAACAAAAATTTTCTCGCTCGGCCTTTTGCTTCGGCTTCCGGTTTCGCCTCTTGCTGATACCTGCTGGTGCCTGGCGGTTCTTCATGCGGCTATTGCGGACCGCAACGGGCCAGCGCAAACGGGAGAATACACAGGAACAGAATGTTCTGGCGGTGAAACTAATAAAGTCATTCCTGTGGGCCTAAAGCGCTAGTCTTGAGAGATCTATATAAGACTAAACCATTTGGTGTATCCATTATACAAGGCGAAATCACCCTTCTCACCACTTTGCCAGATAACAAAAATCAGCTTTCTCGTTTTTAAGGTAGTTATTGCCTCAAACTGCAGGAAAAGCCACTTTGTCAGTCTCACAAGCATCATATCCTAAGCGCATCTCATTCTCCTCGCTAACAAGGACGACTCTCCGTAACCATCAAATAAGCAGTCGAGACGGGGCATGAAGTCGGACATGATATGAGTGTATATACGTGTAAATTTATAGCTAACGGCAAACTTGAGTTATATGTGGTTTAACTTATGTGTAGTATGATTGATTGAATAACAATTTTAACCAGATATTATACCCTTAATGATAGCTGGGTCATAATTCGCGCCGCATAAAACTATAACGCTGGTTTGGTTGGCCAAATCCCCCGAAACTTTATTAAAGCCGGCAAGAGCAAGAGCAGCGGAACCTTCGACGATCATATTCTCTTCGAAAGCAAGGGCCTTCAGGGCTGCTGCGATCTCTCCTTCATCGCATTCAACGACTTGATCTACCACAGATATTGCTAATGGAAGCGTGATTGTATCTGTGTCAATACCGCCGGCAACACCATCGGCCAGGGTGCTTCGATGCTCTGTTTCTACTACATGGCCCACGGCCATAGACTCGGCCAATGCTTTTGAGTTGGTTGCAGCGACGCCATATACCTTCGTATGCGGACTGAAAGCCTTTATAACAGCCCCAATGCCGCTAATCAGTCCGCCGCCGCCCATGGACACGAACACGTTGTCCACTTGCTTGCATTGCTCGAGAATCTCAAGACTGATCGTTCCTTGCCCGGCTATTGTCTCTGCATCATTGTAGGGCGAGATATAGGTGTAATTCATTGAAGTGGCAAGCGATTGCGCATGCTGCTCAGCCTGACCGGGATCGCTGCCGTTCAAGATCACATCCACTCCATACGATTGTATCTTCTCTAGCTTTGCCGGTACCACTGTTTGTGGAAGCACGACCGTGAGGCTCCTAGAAAGCGTCTTTGCTGCAGACGCAGCAGCGATTCCAAAATTACCTGACGAAGCAGCTATTAATCGCCTATCGGCGGGCTGGGTAGACAGTTTAGACGTCGCGCCCCTGATTTTGAAGGAGCCTGTGAGCTGGAAATTCTCCGCCTTGAATAAAACGTTTGCGCCGTTGGCTTTGCCTGCCGTTCTAGCGGGCACGAGAGGGGTTTCATAGATGAGATGGCGAATACGATTTCTTGCCTTGACGGCACTGGCTGCAGTCTCAAAAATTTTGTCCGACATCTTATCGTGAGAAATTGTGCTTCGGTATATATCGAGACAACGAGTACTTAACATGTAATAGTAGAGATGAATTTTAAGAAGCAAGGGTCTCTGCTTTTCTGTCGATATTCCGGGACTTAGTTGTACGCAATTGACATAAGGCGCACGCTGTTCAAATAAAGGCGCGGTTTAGCGTGTGCACACAATAGGCGCATAGCAAAGCGCATTAATAATCAAGATACTGGGTGTTTCTAGTATACACAAGTGGTGAGAGAGTTAAAAGAGTAGTTACTGCCATTAGGAATGTTTAACAGCACCGGGTAAATGGCCTTTCTCACAGTTGATACATGAAGCGGTTTGAAGTGCTGACGCCAACTATCGCATGTATATACTCAAGGCGGAGTGGCGTATGACTCATCAGATAGCCGTTTCCGTCATTGGGGTTTCATGATTATTGCAGCCTCATGAATGATTTACAAAAGTGCCTATCGCAGTATATGCGGCTAGTGCTCTTAATTATTGAGAATCGTCGGCCCTCTTTTGGTACGCCACTGGCCGTCGTGTACCTCCTGACCAGTAACCCGCTGGCGAGTGGGTTTTAAGTGATGACTTCAACGTTATATTTCTACAGGCCGGAAGAAGTTCAGATTTAATGGGTGTTGTAATAATATTATACAAGGCCGGATGAACAATGCGAAACCAACCTGCGTTACTTGTAAGCTATGACAATCGCAGCGGCCTGGAAAAAGTATAGTTATTAAGGCCTAGATATTTAAATTTGTAGAGTGCGTTAATACCCTGAAGGTTTTCAGCGTTTGCTTGATTCTGCCCAAGTATGGTCGTAAATTTCGTATCCGTGTTGGTTCATTGAGATTGGAAAAGAGAGTAGAGATAGGAAAACTGGAATTAAGGCATATGCGACTGCCACATGTATTCGAGTAATCCCTAGCGTGCAATATTTTGCACTTTGGAAGTGAAGCAGCTTCGAAAAACATTGAGGTTGGCGATTCAGACATTTCATTGAAGATCAAATCCAAATTTCACCACGGTGGTTTTTCAGAATTTTAAGTGTTTTGACAATCGATTGCCTGAATTAAAGACTTGTTAGAAAAGAGGATGAGAAGGAGGGATTACTGAATTATGGCTATTTCTATGCCGCGTTTCTCTAATGGTAACTACTGAAGACGTAAGCTCATATCTTGAGTTCCATTATTCGGAGCAGAAAATATCATTTATTCATGTGGGAGAGACAAAGGACTTTGGTAACTCCGCGGGACAAACTGCAGGCTTTCACTAAATTCAATAATATCGCTCTACAGACAATGCTGTATTAACACCGAAAACGTATACATGGCTGCAAAACAGTTCCTTTGTTATTCATATCGGATGTACGCACATGATACTGAGAGTGGTTATTCCCAGTCTGTCATCTTCGAAAACGCCTCAACAGTCGTCACCAGACCCGTAACATTCAGATCATCTTTAGTCAGAACATCCATCTCCTCGGTCCAACTTTTGTCTTTCGCCACCTCCCAAAACATTTGCATTTTGTCCATCTCCTCAGCCCATACTGGCCAAAGATCATAGAAAATTTGTTTCTCAATCTGGATATACTGGGCCTGCTTGCCTTGCCCTTTACTCCATGCCGCTAGGAATTCTCCCGTAGTTAAATCTTCCACATGTGCTAAAACGAACTTTCCACGAGTCTTCTCAGGCTGTGCGATAATAGCCTTAACAAAAATACCGACATTTACCCCTGCTTCGCCAATTGACTTCATCGGAACAGAAGAGGGTGATCCTTGTAACAAGACGTATTTATCAGGGCCGGCAGTGGGAACGCGGAAGGGTGTATACATAGGAAACCGGAAATTTTCCGCATAAAATGCAATCCATAAGAATGTTGTCTTAGCGAGGAGTCCTTGATTTGATTTGATATAAGTATCGATTTTGTTCTTGCCATCGAAGTGTGGAACAATTTGTTGGCCGTTGGTTAGCCTGCGACTATTGGGGAGTGTCGACCAAATATAATGTTCGAGTGTAGCCGTCGCTGCAGCTGCATTGGCTAGATTAATCCCTTGCTGGACCTCGGCATCGATAGCCTCCTCTGCATTAAGCTGGCCAAAACGCTCAAAGAAATTTGTAGTAGCAAAAATGACATGGGATCCCGCAAAGGCCTTTTCAAGCGACGCAGAGTCGTTGAGATTGGCTTGTACAACTTCTGCTCCCAGCGAAGCAAGCTCCTTGCTTTTATCACTTCCAGGGTCTCGAGTGATGGCTCTCACTTGATAGTCGCCAGCCTTGAGAACGGCTCTGGCGATTGACCCTCCCTGTACTCCAGTCGCACCAACAATGGAAAAGATTTTTTGGCTCATGTTGGTAAGCGGTTGGAACTTGTGGGCAGTGTAAGTAGTAGGATCGTAAGATATTAATTTTGTTTAAATGCAGGTATGGAGATGTTGTCGTGCTGAAACTTCTTTATGTTAGATGTTGGTGAAACCATCAGTGATATATATACATCTCTATCAAATTAGAAATCAAGCGGTTTCCCTATTAATAAGGCAAAATGGAGGGATCGGATCCTCTCTCCGAAGCCGAGAGCTAGGAACCAATAGCAGTCCTCTATGCACAATTGATATTATGGTTCAGAAATAGAATCGGCATTCATCCATCCATTCATTGATTGCACTAGTATCTAATCTCCTAAAGTCCTAAAATGCGCCCATTTTTTAATGTGACATATACACCATGTACATGACGTACTTCTAGGTACATGAAGCTCTTGATTTGCCAATTTTCTTTTGCTGCGGGGAAAAGCCAGGGCACGGCTTTGCCCGGTATCATACTACTCAAAGTAGTAGTTGGTTTCAAGAAGCTACAATGGCTAAAGGACAGAGTCGAGACGGCATCTTCCGTTGAGGATACGTAATCTAAGCCTTGACGATGCATTGCAATTTAGCCGCATCCTTTGAGTTCAACGTTTAAGTTGCAATATAGGCGATATCCACTGCAGCGCCATCCCATTGTATTGTTAATACAGAGCCGCTGAAAAAGTGCAGAAAACAGTAAGCAGAGCCCTGGCAACGGATAGGATGATAAATCGTGTCCGCTGGAATCTCGGACTGCCGCAGAACTGCTTAGGCGTGGTGTATCGGTTTTGCTGACAAAGAGACGGCGATAAGCCCTTCCTAGAAATTCGTTCTGAGGGTTCTCAGATGGGAAAATATTCCGCCAATAGCTAATCTATTATGACTGGCCGAAGTGGATAAAAAGAGTCAATTTTTGTATTGGGTGCAGTACCAATGCTTAGGCTATTCCCCGAAAAATCACTCAAATCTCAAGCTTTCTCGATAGACAGAATGATCGGTGTTAACCAGATAATCGGATGATGGTGGCGAAACTCTGCCACTTCGTTTCTCATTTAATCTTGGCTATAACTGTGTACGCCGCCCCAGATAATAACCTTAAATCATAGTTCCAGATCAGGCAACTTGCCATTTATTGAGCTGGGAAGGCAATTGATCTTAGGTGAAGCTCGTGAAGCTCGTATCGGTTATAAGTTTGAGTCAGACTGATTTGAGCCTATCATCTTAGAATCTCTTGGTATCACCGGAGCCTGGCGCACAGCATCTTATTTGGGCTGCGAGATAAAGGATCGGATTGCATTTATAAGACCAGGATTTTTAAATCCCAGAAATGGTTTAAGTAAACTTGCAGCACTCCTGTGTTTATTTTTCTGTTGGCGTGGAAGCATCTTCCGCTATGTCCAGCGAAGTATTAGGCGCTAAAGCCTTCGCTAAAGGTTTCCAGTTACTCTTCGCCTCAGGTAATGCCTGATACCGTATACGGCTATTGCGGACCGCACGATGGAAAGTTGTATGTTTTTATACCAAATTTTCTTTACAGCTATAAAGCAAATGTTTAGCGGTGTATTTGGACTGTTACACTAGTTTTATTTTTAGAGTGATATCATTGATGCCGTTTATCCTATCGATTGCGGTTTGTGATGCTTACGTTTATTTAGAACTGACACTAACAGCAAACGCCGATCATTATTAACGTGCTCTCTAAACTGATCCTCCACATCGTCTTTGCAGCGTTCTTAACCCATTAACCGCCCTTTCAAAATATTTCCAAATATTTCTCATTTTGTTTAGTCGCCAACATCTCACGATAAGCGATGGAAGAAAAGGCAGCAATGCAGGATTCAAGCCAGCTCTCTCCACTTGAGTGGCTAATGCCACGGTCATACATTAGTCAAATCCTATGCTTCCCATCATCGAACCCTCGAATATCCGAAGTCCTCCGAGTTGGACTCGGTGGTACATTAGCAGATGTTCCATATCTCGCCTCTAGAATGGTGGCCCGAGCCCATCCCAAGGGATCCGTTGCCTTGAGCCCGCCATGTGACTCATTGAGTGACTTATTTCGCGTCAACAATACCTACACAGACGTTGACTACGATTCTTTGAAGTCGAGCGCTTTTCAGCCATCAGTCTTCGATGGGTTGGATTTATTTTCTGCCGATATCAACCCCGCCAACACATCCCCCAGCCCAGTTTTTCGCGCAGTCTTATCGCTGGTGAAGGGAGGATGTCTCCTTGCTGTCAGTTTGCATCACTCAACAGCTGATATTACTGCATTTGGTTCATTGTTGAAGATATGGGCATCCCATTGCAGGACGGGATCTTCCGAAGCCGTTCACTTCAATCAACGTTGGTTAGATCGGACAGCGATAGCGAGCAGCTCCCATAATGCTCCGAATGATTTGCCGCTTCTTCTTCACAAAGGAGAGAAAGTCATATCCAGCCAACCATCAAACCCTGTGAAAATGGAAACCCAATTCTTCAAATATTCGGGAGACTATTTAAAGAGCTTAAAACCCGAAGTAAACAAACATCTACCTCATGGGACCGCTTGGGTCTCTACAAGTGATATATTAACTGCTCTCCTCTGGGGTTCTAGTATTGCTTCTGAATTTCCAGCAGAAGACAACGCTACTGTGGATGATACATGTGTCATGCGTATCGCTGTTAATTTCCGCAGTCGCTATGAGTCACCACTTCCTAAGGAATATCTCGGTGCCGCCTTTGGCGTGCCTCTTGTAAGCGCAAAGAAAGCCGATCTTCTTGCTATAGGGGAATCGACGGAACAGAAAACTCACATATCGGCAATCGCAAATGTTGCCGCAGCCGTACGACAAAGCATCAATCGTATAGATGAAAAAAATATGAACGCCGTAGTCAATTATTTGGCAGTTCAGGACGATGTCACAGATATCAAACTCTGCGAACAGCCGGCAGATATTTCGGTAGTCTCTTGGGCTGATGAAGGAGTTTATGAGCTCGATTGGGGCACTGAATTAGGACACTGCGAAACTGTACGACTGCCAACGTGGAAGACTAAGCGGTATCCGGTAGTATTTCCCAGGCTTGCAAACGGTGATCTTGAAGTTCTTGTGAGTTTTGATCAAGAGTTATTGAGTAGATGGAAAGCTGCATATGAAAGAAGCCCGTGGAAGGTATAGAAAAATAGAACATCACAGGAGTTGATATCGATCATTAAATACTTACTCTCAATACGTTATTCATGTACATGCTTAGATAATGTCATGAGTTAGATCGTCAGATAAGACTATTATTATTATACCAAACTACCATCATATCATGTACACAGAATCAAACTAACGCTATTTCTGTCCAAGAGGATAAGTAGAAAGCATCGAACTATTCGATATGAATCTTCAACGCAGCGCGAGACTGTGGATCGTCATTTTCCTGTTGCTCCATTGACTCAGCGATTCCCTTAATCGCCGGGTTCAGATCTGTCAATTTAATTTCCCTCTTCGATGGCTGCCATCCAAGTTCAGTAGGAAATCTTTCTTGTCCAAACCACGTTCGTATACGGTCTTTGGGAGCCTGATACGCTGATAGTGGAGGATTATTAGTACCGTCGGGAGCATGGTCCGATATCATTATGAGTACCATTGCGGCCTCAAAGAGAGCTGCATTCAATCTATTTTCGGAAAGAGCATTTGGCTTTGATTCGCCTTGAACACGCAATCGGGTCTTTGCAATAGAATTAATATTGACAAACGAGGTGGGGCTATCGGCGAGGAGATGCTCTATTCGAAGCAGATTTGGCTTCAAATGTGGGTTCTGAGGCGTGTAGTCGTCTCGAGTAAGAGACGCAATATGTTGCAATATGTCTGGCGTATTAAGATCATCAAGGTCAAAGGAATCATGGCCCCAAGCTTGAGCAAAATCCTTGGCGGCTGCTGCAAATCCTGCCTCGATATTCAGAAACTTGGTAAAGGTGTGTTCGATTTGTGCAGCTGTAATGTTGCGGCCGCTATGAGGTCTTTGAAATAGTCAGTTAGCAATAAGACCCAAAAGATCATCACCATCGCAGCGAAACAAAGCCTTACAAATAACCATGATTTGCCAGAGTGTTGAGCATTGGGCACGGTCCTCGCGAATCATATGGTCCCGGCGCCATCCATGGCTGAATTTGAACACTAGTATTTGCTGCTGCTGCAATGACTGCAAACGAGATAGCACCGAGTAGAATCATGATGACAAATGTAGATGTAGCTCTTGTCTGATAGTAGTAATATATGAAACCGGAGAACGGTGCTAGTGGTGATCTGCTAAAGAATAAACACAAATTTGAGAGGGAGATCGTCCTCTTAAAGCTTCAGATAGTATTAACCAACAGCCAAGAGAAAAGAAAAACATTACTACAATTAGTGTCCGCGATCCCATGTCTCTCCGTCTGTTTGCAGCTCGCGGCAAACTCGGGACACCTCCTGAGACATCTCGTATGAAAGACGCAATTTGCTTTTCTTTAAGTCTCCACATCTCAAATCTGAAGGGTTTAGAGGTGCAGTAGCGTGGTTCACCCGGTCCAGGCGCCCGTTTGGCCAATGCTAGTCTTTGAAAAGCATGAGAATTGCTTTTGTTTTCTACTTGGCGGATGGGCCGATTCGCCCATCTCCGATCTGAATGGCCCACCCAAACATCCGGGACCCCGAATATGTCAATCTGCGGGCTGTAGTTGGCTCCTCAGTCGTTTTGTCTAAGGCGAGTTGCATCATGTACGTACTATGAATTTGGAATACGCGAGAGATGCGCGGAGTAGGAGAATGGGATATGTAGTTAGGAAATAGGTTGTAGCAGTAGAATAAGAAAGCGCTGTATACTCTACAAGTCGCTGTTTCTTGCTTCATGAATAATTAAGAAGTACTTCATAGTCTCCAAAATCTTGGTTAAAAGCAGTGTTGGGAGTCATCTCTGGCATTGGTAATTTTGGCGCATCAGAATTATCACATCCAACGGTGGATCAATCGTCTAGTCTCGTCTACACCAACCATACGAGATTGTCACAATTACGATCTCGGGAATAAACTCAACAAAAAACGAACACTTGGCCCAGTTCGGCCTCCCCTCGTCTAAATAAGGAGACTCTTTAGCTCTTGTGATGTTTTTTTATAGCTAAACTACTCTATTGGATCAAAAATCGATATGGCCGGCCGGCCGGGGACCTGACGCGAACTATCCTGCGGAGGAAATGTGCCGGTAATTAGTTCGAGATAAAACACTAGGGCGGTAGGAGCCGTTAGGTCTTGGTCTATAAACGGTCCCCCTTAACGGCCGGTAGATGCATGGAGTAAGTCGTTGATGAATCCAAGGGGGGAGGTGGGACTTCTCCTCAGAATTACTATAATGACAAATAACTCGAAGTATACGAAATGCAGACACTCAATAAACGGTGTCTAGGGCGGCTCTCCAGCTTGCTTGCCCCAATATGTACGTTGGACGATCTCCATCTCTAACCACAGCTCCACATTAGGCTTCTACGTTCCGTGCTCCGCTCGCAGCTCGGTCAAACAGCGATCGCTTGCTGCCCTGAGCGTGAGAGACATGATGCGGTTAACCGGTGGATGGCGGTTTGGACACTTTTGTTATCCCTGATCATCCCCGGTTTAGGTATAATCCCTCGCGAGTGGATAGGATCGACGTATAGGATTTGATCCGATATGCAAGCCGTGCTCCCCCTTGCAGCTCTAGCTCTCGCTAACTAACCGAAGGGATCAAGGGCTACGGAGTACAGGTATCTAAGCAAATAACAGTATGCCAGGGGGTTGATACGTTTTGTTTGTTTTTTAATTGGGTTTAAAAAAGAAACAAATTCCATTCCTGCAGAGCTATCTATATTGGCGAGGTATTTGTTTGTTCTTGGAGTATGGCAAATGCATACAGCAGAGCTGTTAGGACGATGCGGTGCGAGACGTTTCATTGTCTTGGAGAGATGTTCCCTGCATGTATGAGTGAGTATTGGTGAGAATTCTGCTTAGCGGCTCAGCCCTTCGTATTGTTAAACATACTAGTATTTGTAATACTGACTGCCCGAAGTCACGTTCTGGACTTCTAGGGAGAAATACCACGGAGGTCCAACCCTCATATCGTACTCTCTCGAATCATATCAATTTGGCCCCCGCAAGACTGGAAATAACATGTCTCATGTTTCGGCGATCGTCAAATGTCTCAGTTCCAAATACAAATCTTTCTCATCCCGGGACTTGGGTCAGCCGCTGTTTCATAATATCTCGCCAAATACGGTGAATTGACAAATACAAAAAGAGAAAGGCTAGGTGAGGGCTACGACCCGTTGGCAAGACAGCAGCACGAGTCGAGCCGGTAGCTAGTGTCAGTATCAACGCCACTTAGAAAGTAAAATTTATGTGGGGAGTTGCTCTTGTATATGCATAGATAATCTAATTTGGGAAGAGAAAAGATATCCCTTCTCAAGTGCTAATGGTAGAGATGGACAGACTATCTGGGCTGGGAAGTTTTCTATTTTTGGATACTGAATAATAGTGTAGTGGCGTTCTGCAACATGGTGGGGATCTATCGACGATTTGTTGTGTGTACTACGATGCCGCAGGGCAGATGTGAAATTCGGTATAAATTGTTTAAACAATGGCATACAGTAATCACACAAACGGGATTAAACTCGAGTAAATGGTGCCTTGAAACGCCATAAATTACGGTTCGGCTTACGGTTCGGCCATGTGGCGGTACATGATTTGTGTGGTTTTGAAAAATCGTGGTAGTTGGAAAAAGAGAGAAGCGCCATAAAACGATGCATCGCCAACGCCTTAAAATGTGAGACGTTACTTTCTTTTCCGCTGATGGGGCTTTACGCATTTTGGGGTATCTCCAAGATTGTTTACTGGCAACCTATCCAAGGGGGATTCGATATATATGACTGTGTTTACATTGAATTGAAACTTAATTTCTTTTCTCTTTTCCTTTTTCCTTTTTTTTTTTTTTTTAATCGGCGTTAAGATGTATCAGTGTGCTTATATTAGCCACCATATTTTCTTAACATATCGCCCGAGATAATTGAGCGCTGAATTCTGTGACTTGACTTAAAGCAAGCCTAACTAATTATTATCCGTCAAAAATTCGTATCAGTTCATCAACCACGATAAGAGTGTTAAATAGGTAATTGTTTTCTGCTTAGCAGAGTTATGGAGATGGAATGTTGGGAGGTTATAGCCACCATTCCCCCGCCCTTGAATGCGATCTAGTGGTCAACAGTATATGCTCCCCGTCACTCCACTTATATGTTGCGCCCAGGAACAGGCGTATTAATGATGCCAGTCAATCTACGCCAGTGTTATATAATCCCAGATGTCATAGATGTCTTAGTATAGGCTTGTAGATTTCCAAGGATCTTTATTAGTTCTGTTAGCTGGAGTTGGACTCTCACTGTGTCCAGACCGCCGGACAATTTGCGCAGTCAACTTCAGTGTTAGCAGTACGCCAGTAGAAGGCACGTGCGTGGATCATCTACAACAAGTGGCTCTCATCTCAATTGGCGCTTCCGATACACCGAACAAGTCACAACAGTCAACTGAGGAATGCGCAGTAGCTAGACTTGTCGAGTGGGATTTTTGTTAAGATACTGTACTGCAACAGGTTACTTGCACGATCTAAAAGAATTAGGTGCTTACGAAGATGGTAATTTCTTCAATAAATGAAGTGCTAATGTACACCGACAATAGTTGATACCGTTTAGCCGTGCTGTTCCTGCATGAGATGAAGTTCCAACACAGCCACGTGGTCGGGTTGCAGCATGTAGTCGGGGCTATATCTTCCGACGTGTCCCAGGAACAATCATTCCAAGGTGCCTAGTTACGCATCACTGACAATTGATTCACCGGCATCATGCTGACTCGTGCTATGGCAGCCGGCGTCTTCGCCCAGGGCATCTTGGTTTCCGGGGCGAATCTTTCACCCGTGGACACTTTTTATCCCCCCGGGCTCAGCGACCCTTCATACATTACTAGCAGCGGATTGGGCACATATGGAGGTATATACAAGGCTCCGGCCAACAAGGCCTCCCAAGGCTCTCCGTACGGCGTGTACGACTATTGCTCCATGCCGCACCCTCGTGTGAGCGGCTACGAGCTGCCCAGTGATGGCCATGCCAAGCTGGTGTACTTGGAATATCTCCAGAGGCACCAGAGACGCACCATGTACAATTTGGCTCCAGGTGGAGAGGTGAGAATCTGCGTTGTTATTGAACCACCGGAATTGAATCCAGCTGACCGCATAGTAGAATCAACCATTTGATTGCTCAACCTTTGAGGGCTACTTGTACGGCAGCCAAGTCCACGGCGCTGATGGCGTTCAGGCCTTTGCGAGCGTGTACACTGACCCAAGTAACCCTTTTGTGGATGCTCTGCCGTACGTGAACTCGACTTGCTTTTTCCCGCAGTTGACCACCGGCGGCCTTCTCGACGGTGTTCAGCACGGAAAAGACCTTTGGGCTCTGTATGGCGAGAAGCTTGGCCTCATCCCAAACAGCCCCAATGACAAGGTGTGGCTCCGTTCCAGCTCCGCTTCTCTCACTCAGCAGAGCGCTGGAGGTGTATTGCGCGGTCTCTGGCCGCATTACTCGGGCTCCGCGCCTCTTCACCAGCAAGCCGGTGTTGACACAGTCAACAACGGATATCCTTGCAATGCCAGAGGCTCCATTCTCTCATCAATCCAGTCCACCGATGAATGGAATCGGCATCTTAGTGTGACAGCCGACTTGAGACAGTCACTGGGAGACATCCTCGGCGCTACTAGTAGTGCTTGGCAGAGCACCTTTGACCACTTTTCCGATAATTTTCAAGCCCGACTATGCAACGGATATGAGCTTCCCTGCAGCTTTGCCGATGCCTCCAAGTGTGTATCTCAGGAACAGGCTGAAGAAGTCTTCCGTGCTGGCGATTGGGAGTGGAATTACTACTGGCGCAACAACAGCATGGTAACCAAGTACATTCAGGCAACCGAAGGCCTTTTTATTGGCGAAATTGTTGGCCGTTTACAGGCTGTTTTGAACAAGAAACAAAAATATGTTTATGCCCACACGTTCATCCACGACGGTGATATTGGTCCCGTTTTGGGCGCTCTCGGAATCAACCAGTTGAGGTGGCCTGCTATGGCATCTAACATTGCAATTGAGGTATGGGAGACGACCGTCAAGCAAAAGAAGGCTTACTACGCTCGCGTGCTTTACTCTGGCCACGCGCTGCGTAGCATTCATGGTAACCTGGACTGGATTCCGCTGAATCAGCTAATTGACATTCTTCAGGTGTATGTGCCAGAGGATATTATTGCGCTTTGCAATTCGTAGACCATGTGTACTGCATTGCTTAGGTAGTTCTTTAGCCAATATATATGTTGAAAAGAGGATATGCCATGCCGCCCATCCAATTAATAATTGATGCTAATAACTCACCGTCTCCCATTAAATAAGTCTTAATGTCTATTCTACTGAAGTTAGTCAACAAATATTCCCAGTGGAATACTAGCAGACACGGTGTAAACCCCAATTCCAACCTCACGCATCATCTTGAGGCTGTCAACGATACTAAGCAGCATATAACCCTCTACCTTTGTGAAGCCCTTTTCTTTTCCAAGCCATCTTAACATTTCTTTGACCGCTTGTTTGATGACCGTGTTGCGGTCGTCACCAGTCATAAGCGTTCCACGTTCTCCCTTGCTAGAGACGCTCACCATCTGCTTCACAAGCTCAGGATTCGTTGCATAGTGCGGCACTGCGAACTTTCTTTTGCCTTTTATGACATTTGTTTTAAAAGGGTTTGTTTGTTTTAATATTATATATGGCTTTAGAGTAAAAGTGAATACATAAACATAATCACTGCATTCATATTTATAAATGTAAAGCTAGGATAAATTTTTAAATATAAATAGTGCCTCTGTTTCTATAAATAAAAAATACCTTCCATTTTAAATGTAGCTTAACCTTACTTAAGATTCAGGCCCCAGGTTATAATGCAAGTAAACTAAATAAGGGCTATAAACAAGACGGGGATCAGTCGCCTAAAGAAATCATCACATTTTCATAAGCTATTTCAAGTGGCTAACCTCTAAATCCTCTTCTGATGGCATAAGACTAAAAGAAAAGCCTCCGTACTCATTTGGCTCAGGCTCAACATCCCACAAGCCGATTGTATAAAGATTCTCCTTGCTTATCCCTACTTCCCTTGCAAGGTACGTGGCTGTGTCCTTCCAACTCTTAACATCCTCCTTACTCCTAAAATATCGTTTAATAGCTGGATATCTGCCCTGGCCAAGGGCATGGATGGCACGCTCCGTCCCAACACGGCCAATCATGGCCTTGAGGATATCCTTTCGTCCCCAGAAAGCTGCAGCGGCTAGTGCACTTCCATGGTCTCCGCGTTCAAGCACGGCTGCGGGATCCGCGCCAGCTTCAAGCAACATGTGCTGCACCATTATGCAAGTTTCTGTGTGCCATTCACTTGTTGATGTCACTGATGCCTCAAGTGCGCTGCCATAAGAGCCACCATTCAGGCGCAAGTTTGGATCTGCACCATGTTCGAGGAGCAGCTGGACAAGTGGCAGTTTTGCCTTCATTGCTGCCACGACAAGAACACTCCCGAAGTTGCCATTGTGCACGGCAGCATTCACATTGGCTCCGGCTTTGAGCAGAATTCGGATCGACTCGACATTGCCTGTATTCGCCGCTGCGATTAAGATGTTGCCCTCACTGCAACCACTGTCATGCTCCCTCTCTAGGTCTACCTTGCTTTCATCCACCAACCATTGCAGCATCCAAGGCTGACGCATCGCGGCATGCTGTGCAGCAGTAGTTTGAAACTTACCCCCTGGAAAATTAACGTCTGCATTTGCCTCGCTTATAAGGAATTCTAAAACATCGAGGTTATTCTTCCTGATTGCACTTTTTAGTGCCCCGGCGTGTCTCTCCGCATCCGGATGCATGACGTCAATCAAGCCAACCAAATGTCTGCACAATGGCATGCAGTCGCCATCAACTGCGAGCGCAAGTGAGTTATCGCTGTATTCATTCTTTTCAAGGGCCATCTCCATGTTAATTGTGCCTTGCAGCCACCAGTCGAGCAAGGTGTAGTAAAATCCATATCGACACACGGCAAACAAAGCCATGTTGGTCGGTTTGAATGTTTTACCAATGGCCCCGGCGGCCCATTTTCGATAGTTAGCACTGCTTTTATCAGGCTGCCCAAGGAAGCGCTTCAGGGCCTCTGTGAGATCCAAGTCGACCTTTCCCTCCTCTATCGTCCCTAGCCATTGGTCGTATCGCCCAACGTGCTCGCCCCAGTACATATTAATGTAACCTGCAAAAGCGCCATCTTTTATCCTTTCTGACTGCAAGTTGTTAAGGACGCCGAGACACACCTTTGAAGCAAACACATCGCACTTCCAATTCATCCAACCTTTTGACTCAAAATATTCAACCACAGAGGCATGTGGCAGCATCCACACACCCCTTGTCTCATCAATAGTGAGGAGGTCCTGACAGAGTGATAAGATGTCATCCTGCGTCCGCTTTTCTTTTTGCATCACTGAAGACCCTTCGACCGCGTACCGAATGACTTCTAAGAGAATTTCTGACTGGAGTGGCTGAAAGGAACATAACACCCACATAATGGCACGCTCCGCTAGAGCGACATCGTGCTTATTACGCTTCTTAATAGTCTGCCATAGTTGATCGTACGCTTCCGTCAGATCGAGAGGCAATTCACGAGCCCAGTCATGAACTGCATCATTCGAAGTACAGTCTCGAAGACTGTTCACTTGTAAATAGACCCACCGGAACCTGTAGCCTGGCGCGTCAGATCTGATCTAGAACTCCATGCAAGCAACAAGGGTGCCTTAAAAGAAAACTTACATTCCGCAGCTCCGCGTTGTAAAAATATGTTTAATTTCATCTTGGGCATGTTGACTTCGCTCAATAAATCCTTTCGTTGAATAGAGCTTCGCGGTGAGAAATTGCTCAATATCTCCTTGCTGATTACTGCTATCCACAGTGATGATACATTTATCCGCGAATGCTTCCAAGTAGCCCGGGTCCGGCCGAGTAGATATAAAAATCTTGACGGGTTTTCTAGACTCTTCCATAATTTCGATTAGAATAGTGCACAAGTTGTAAGTTCCGATGTCAGACTCGTCTAAAGCATCAAGGATTATGGTTGTCTTTGAGTATAGATTCAAAGATTCTAGAATTAATTCTCTGCAATCCCTGTAACTTAACTCTCTGCCTTCTCTCTTTGCTGTATTGCATTTTTGCACGAGGCTCCTTTGAATAAGGCCAGGTTCATCAAAGGCCTTGCCAGCTAGCTGACGAACAAGGCTTCTTAAGACAACTATTGGGTCTTGCATTGACGGGCCGGATCGTTGCAGTAAAAAAATGCAAACCCTTCATCATGCTGTGATGTATTAAGTGTCTGCTTGACATAATCGACTACTTTGGAAGTGAGATATGTTTTGCCGGTGCCAACTAAACGGTTGATATCAGATACACTACCTTTATCCGCGTGAAAGAAATGGCTTCCAAGGAAGAACTTACTAGTTCCCTTGAGGCATAATACAGCCGAAGAAGAGGATATTTCTTGCCAAGCACGGAAATCTCTGTTGGCTAATAACCAATCTCCAGTCTTTTCTATCCTTGTATCTGTGACAGCAGCATGACCTTTCCCAAACATCTCGGAGCTAATGAAGTGCATCAATTCTTCTAACTCCTTTTTTTCCGTCTTTTCTAGAAGAGTCGCAATATTTTTGTCTATTCGAGGAAGTGGCGACGATAGCTGATCCAGTTGTTTCTTCAGTTCTATCAAGCCGTCGTTTGCTTGTTTGGATAAAGTGGCAGACCGTGAGGCCTCACAGGCTTGGATTTCTATACTAAGCCGCTGCTCTTTCTTGAATAGGTCGTTCACCTTTCCAGTGGCGCCGTCTGGTCTTATAATTGCTGCTAAAGTCTGTCTGACTATTCCGCTGTCGAACAAGGTGTCTGAAGAGGCTAATAGCTCCAGAGCAGCCTTGTATACGTCAAAAAGTGCATCGTATAAAATCTTGATGGCGCTCTCATCTGTAGTCCCGGCATTGTATATAGCCTCGTAGATCTGCCCTCTGCGTATAATGCGTGCAAACCATTGGACTGTTCCCAGAAGAGCAGCTTTCTGCTCCATTTGTTTGACCGGAATCTGGTAATAATTAACTTTTGAATGTCCATGACTAGTAGATATAGAAGAAGTAGTAGATAGTAGGTGATTTAACCAAATGTACAAGTAGTTGTCGGCCTCATCCGTTTCCCCTATTTGGATGTATAGAAAATGATAATAGTAAAAAATATACATACTTTCAGGACCACCTTTGCAACAGCCCACGGCGCGCTAGCCTGTGGAGGGGCGAAAGCGATGGCAGCGTCACCAACCATGGTGAGAAAGGCGATAACATCAGCAATGTATTCTCGGACGATGATCTTTTGATTTCCAATTTCGATTTTGAGTGGTTTATCATTTTGTTCAGAGAGCTTGTTGCTCTCAACGAGATCAATGAGTTTCTTTATTTGATCTTTTGGCTGCGTGAGATCTGTAGAGTCTAATCCATATTTCTGAATCCACTTCCGAGTTTCATTATTAGCCTCAAGGAAGGCTCGACTCCAGAGATCTGAAGCTGGTGCTATATTTACTTCGGAGCACGAAGACGTATTGGAAACAGCAGGCTGGGCCGGTGCTGTAGATGAAGATATAGACTGCTTCTTCCGGCGCCAGGGGATAAGAGCGTCTCTCTTCCTGTTTTTCTTTGGCTCCATCTTACTGATTTGTGTTAGTCAAATAAGCAGCTAAAAAAGAAAGAAGAAGAGAAACCCATCAATGATGGCTAGAGACAGCATACCTACAAACAATGATGTGGTTTTTTAAATGTTATTTTCACGTTTGGGTCTGCAGTCGAGTAAAAATGCGAGCGACATATTCTGTGTGGATCAACGAGCCCAAAGCTCTCCAATCGGGGGCGTTGCTACACCGCTGTTTTTCAATCAATTAGAAGACTCGAAAGCAATAGAACTCTAACTAGATTGTATTTAATAAATTACCCAAGTACGTGGCAGTCAATGAGAAGTCCGATGCAGGCAGCCCCATCGGCACCTGATTCGTCGAAGGTTGAAGTACAAGATGTACAGCAGCCTCGTCTCTTGGCAATGGAGAAATTGATCTAGACCCACACTAGGTACATGTACCTAAGATGCCATAGCCTGTTTTTTGTCTTTTGATGATCCTACAGAGTATTTCATAGTGTGAAAGAGGCTGTATATTATTAGCAGAATGGTGCGGTCTTCTGGCATATCAACTGGTTTCCGCCACTCGAACTTCTCATTTAACATTCAACATTCCAAGACACGGATACCAATATGTACGTACATCCACCATGCATTCGTGCTTTTGGCTAGGTGTAGTCTTGTATTACATATCTCCGTTACGCCACCTGTAGGCCCAGTCCCGAGTAATCATTGGATGGTCCTGCGGATGCAAATCAGGTTTCTGGTAATATGTCGCAGGTAGCTTCCCAAGCCAGGAATATTAGGCAGCAATATATAGATACCCAATATGACTTTATTAATGCGAACGTAGAAATTTTTAATTAGTGGGAAAAAATCACATATAGCCTTGTACAAAAGAGTATATTACAACTGCAGTACCACGAACTGCTGTAACCCGTCTCCTTATAGTTATAGTATCAGTATAGAATACTTGACTTCGTGGGCGCCGGGGCCTGGAAAATAAGCACACGATCTCTGTGGTGGCAGGCATGTTTTCTGATAAGGGCAAAATTTTATCAAAAGTTCCAGGTCGAAGCCTTGGATCAGTGGCTTGTATCAAATTTGTCAACTATTTGCACGCGCAATATTGTCGAGTAGTGGGTTTTTTATGGATGAACCATTGTAAGCGTATTTCAATATCATTTTCGGCCACTACCGTACGATTATTGAACTAGGACTATTGAACTTCAGCTTAGGATCTTAGTGGACCTGACATTGAGGGTCACGTAAGGATTAGATTCGTAAAAATTGTATGTTCCAGCTTGTATTAGTGATCATAAGCGTTTGGTGGTGTAAATGGACTGTCTTCACATAAGCTAGATACCACGGTGCTGCACATTACAACTGGTGATGATATTAAATTCTAATGCACCGATCTTAATTAACCTGTCGCATTTAATACTGAGCATTCGATTGCTGTAATTAGTCCTCATAGTTTCACCTACTCACTTATTTCAGTAACCTTCTCTATTTTTATAATATAAAAATTAAAATCTTAGTTTGCTTTCGTCCACTTTTAGCTGCTCTCGCAATTACGTGATTGGGACCCCGCAAAAATGTAACATGAGCGTAGTCACATAGAAGCAGTATATAATAGGCTCTAATCGTGACTTTTATCACGATTTTAGTAGCGCTGTTGCTATAAAACTCTGCCGAGTAAGCGTTTCATGCTTTATAATTTGAGCAACTATCTACCACGAGTTCCATCTTATTACACGAACAATGTTATCTTCGAGAGGAGCTGGGTGGGCGAAAGTACCCTTTGCTCATGGAGAACAGGACGCCTATCATCCTGTAGATAACCCAAAGGGTATCGTGATGCTATCGAGCGCTGAGAATGTGAGTAGACGTTCTGGATATGATATTTTCCAATGCTAAGCCAACATTAGTGTTTTCTTCAGGCCGATTTAGCTGATTTCTTCAATAATAATGTACGTCTCTTCTTACCTAATATCAGCTAGCCATCTAAAACCGTGAGAAGTACCAATTCGATGAAAAATGCTTCGCATATGGGGAAGGCTATACTGGCACTTTAAGGCTTCGAACTGCAATGGCAAAACATTTAAATTCTCATTTTAAACCAGTTCAGACAATTGACCCAGAGGAAGTCACATTTGCCGCTGGTGTGACCGACCTTAATGAAGCCTGTGCACTAGTTACTTGCAATCCAGAGAGCGACGCTATCATGCTCGGAAGGCCAATTTATGGGCCTTTCTCTAAAGATTTGGTGATGAGAACTGGGTAAGTAAGCTGCTACGGATGTTTGATACATCGCCCCTTCTTCTAACAACACGTACTGTGTAGCGTCAAGCTTGTATATGTATCGGTTGGTGACACTGAGCAATTTTCACCAGATTGCGTCGCTGCATACGAGGCAGGATATGAGGCCGCAAATGCACAAGGACTTAGCATTCGCGCATTGCTAATATGTAATCCTCATAACCCTCTAGGTAAAACATGATTCACATGATGAGCTGTTTGGATACAACTAATCATAAGAATTGAGCAGGACGTTGCTACACGCCAGAGGCGCTGACTGGGCTACTTCGTCTTTGTGCAGCCAAAGGCATTCATCTCATTTGTGACGAGATATATGCTCTTTCTACGTATACCCGAGATGATGGCGTATCCGAAATGTTTACGTCGATACGATCCATAGACTATTCTGGTATAATTGATCCGCGTCAAGTCCATGTATTGTATGGCATGTCTAAGGTATGCGCTTCAATGCCAGTATTGCATCTTACTAGGCAGAGCTTACAAATGCTATCAGGATTATGGAGCAGCTGGACTGCGATTAGGCTGCCTCATTTCTCAAAATCCCGAGTTTTCAAACGCTGTAAGAGCCATTAGGTGAGTAAATCCGACACACATAGACGTCATCACTATCTCCCTGCTTACACGATCAGTCGTTTTTCTTCTCCTTCTCAGTTCTCCATGGATCTTGCGACCAAAATTCTCGAAGACCAACCCTTTATTGAGAAGCTTCTAGAAAAGTCTCACCGCGAAATATTACAAGCCCGGCTATTCGCTGAAGATCTCTTTACCCAGGCCGGAATTAAGTTTGAGCAGAAAGGGTGCGTGTAAAATACTTCTGATAAGTGTCAAAATCGAAGCAAGAGTTCATTTTAATAGCTGTATAGAAATGCTGGTCTTTTCATGTGGCTCGACTTATCGCCCTATCTGCCACTCAATGAGACCAATGGAGATGGCTGGGCTGCCGAGAAGCTACTGTCTAGGCGGCTTAATAGTTCCGGCGTGCTAATTGATGTTGGCGCAGACTATCGATCGCCGGGACCTGGGAGGTTTCGTGTTATATTCGTGGTGGAAGAAGGGATATTGAGAGAAGGTGTAAGACGGTAAGTACTTACTCCCTTCTAGTAGTCGTCTAGTTGCTGAACCATATTTTCGAACAACAGAATGAAGATTACATTGAACATCTAAATTACCAACATGGTTCACTTAGGCGCAGTACACAGAACACAATACTAGTATTTAGCAGTGGCACATTAGACAGACTTCGCAAATAGCGCTATAAAATATTATAAGTTAAGAAATACAGTAAATATGATGTGCACTTTTCTAAAGTCATTTCTGTAAGAATGAGGTTAATGCAATTTTTGCGGAGTCTATCTAACATGCCACAGTAAGCCAACTAACTAGGTGACGAATGAAAACTCTTAGCACGACCATGTCACTACATATATCATGTTTCATTCTGTTTGTTTTAAATAAAAAAAATCTTTCATTCATAAGCACCTAGTAACCCTCCGCATTCGCATTAAGGCTCTGGAAAAACCCAGTGGGAAAACCAAAACCGAGGGGCAGAATTCTAAACCAATCAATACCTTAGTCTGACAACTCAAAAGATCGTGAACAGGCTGTCGAAACAGCTCAGATTTTAATAAGCAAGGCGGAAACATTGCAAAGAAAAAGCAGAAAACATGCAACTAAAGGCCACCGATCACAATATCATAACGACTTTTGCAAGTCTCTCAGACTTTTCTTCAACCCCTGGGTCTGTGCTATCAGCTTTTCCCGCCTTGCAATCTGTTTCTCTGACTCAGAACCAATTCGAAGCAAATCTTCATCAGAAAGCTGAGACACGGAATTTGGACAAAAGGCATTTGGAAGGGGTGCCACAATATGACGCTCGATGACTTGCCGCGCGACATTGTCAACAAATGTCTTCGTTGCAACCTAAGAAGTATTACGATCAGTATGGTGCATGACTGGTCAAAGAATGGATCAAGGCTTTGCGTGGTTTCACCTTGTAGTATGCGCGCAGTTCCGTGAGAGCTTCATTGCATGCCTGCTCATCCATATCCACAGTGATACGAGAACCAATTGCAGAAACAAATCTCTCTATGTCATCGGCGACGTTACTTATATGCAGTTTTCCGCTATAGTAATGCTCCGCCTGAACTGCGCTCTGCAGAGCTTTCTTTTGCGTATCTAATCGAGACTTCTGGACGTTGTCTGTATAATAATGATTATACGTCAAGGGGCTACGTCGTTCGTCCTCAGTAAGCTTCTCTAGCTCTTCTAGTGCGAGTTTCTCTGTATTTTCAAGCCATTCTTGTAACATGACGTGAATTTGGCCACGCATGCTCTCTCCAGGAATTAGCCGTTCCACTGCCAGCTGGATCCACTGAGATACTGTCTCCAGAACATTATGAATATGGGATTCGGCAATACTAGGCCACCGCTTCGACTGTTCTTGAAAGAGTTCAGCCAAAAGCGCAGAGTTATAATTTCCCGGCAGTTCTTTTCCTCTAGTGCGTGAATATGCCTATTTAGTGTCAGATTGGAGCCCTCAAAGTAGGAGTTGTACAGACCTGTTTCACCCACTGCATCATCTCCGTCTTGCTTACTGCAATCTGGGCTGTCGCACCAGCCAGTTCATGATCTTCTGAGTTGTCAGACTCAAGCACCGAATTGTCAGATTCAGTATCGGCCTTTGCTTTTCGCGTTTGTCCGAAATCTCGCATGTAAGCTGCAAAAGTTGTGTTCATTTTTTGCACCCTGGCCCGCAATCTGGAGTTTTCACTCCCGGAAAAGAATGCGACATCAATGCTGTGGTAATTTCCATCAAGGGCTGCCTGTAAAAGTTCATAAAACTTCATACTTAGGCCCGTGAGGAAGGTCCTAATTAGATCAACCGTAGGCCGAGCATCTCCCATAGACTTCAGCTCGGCTTCCCTCACAACTAACATCTTCTTAATCTCTTCTCGCACTTTCGGTAATTCTCTCTCTATATGCGTGTCGAGCAGGTCTTGAAGAAATATTCGAAGCTTTTCTGCTCCTACTCTGTTCATATCAAGATTCTGGCTAGTCCAAGCTAGACTTGAAAAGAATCGCAACTCAAGACTCGAGCGCCCACTCATGGTCAGGCCCATTTTGAGCTCCGAAGGGCTAGGATTCTTTAGAAGGAAAAATCCCAGCTTAAGTTTGATGTTGTCTTGATTTTTAGCCATAAGTGCAAGCTTGGCTTCGGTACCTTGATTGATCAAATCAGGTTTGGTAATAATACCCACAGTCCGTTGGCCTAGGGGGTCGTGATTCCTCGCTAACTTGATGATAGGCTGATTTGCCATATCATTGCCTGCCTGGAGAACGGCGAGGATAATTGTTCGAGGATTTTGAAGATAGCTTGTAACCATGCCGTGCACAGCTTCCACATCTTCTTCGGTCTGCTCCTCATTCGCAACGGATATGAGCCCTGGCAAATCTATCACACTCAGATGTAATCCAATAGGGCCGACCACCTCTATACGGAGGGCATCGGGCGCGAAAGCATATCCATCACCTTTATCGGAATACCCACGAATATTCATTAACCGTGAGACATCTTGGATAATGTCGGGCAGCTCTGACATATCCCCAACTTCCTTCCGGTAAGCAGCAAGCGTTTGTTGGACCTCTGGTGCCCGGGAACTATGCGGCCTGATGCTAGCAGTAATGGTGACTGACTCGCATTCTCTATGGCGAAGTATGATTTCGGTCGGAAATCTCGTGCAAAGACCATCTTGCCGAGGAAATGGTGCCCCCGTGATACCCTCCAAGACCGAGCTCTTCCCAGCCGACTGGTCACCGCAAACGGCCAGCTGTGGTAAAGCTACCAAATCTCCAACCCCGTGTGCTCTAATCTTTTCGATTTGATTCAAACGGTGGCTAGATTTGTCGCTTTGCAGATGGCTGAACTCTCCATCTGGAGGTTTTTCTTGGCTCTGTGCGGATGTGGTCATGGTTTATAGGGTCAAATCAGTATCGAGGTAATATATTCGTCTTACGTCTTCGCCAAGGGGAGCTGTCAGTAGTTTCGCTTCAATTTAAATACTGAGAGATATGTCATAGTATTTCTATTCTTCAGGGAGTCTTTGGAAAAAAGCTGGAACGCAACTGTACGCTTTCGGTATGTTTAGGTCATTTCGTGTGCGGAATGCCTTGCATTGCCAACTCATTCCTTATCCAAGTTCACAGGCATCTTTTACTGCGAAACATAAATTGCAAATTCCAATCTCAATACCATTTCCTTAGCAGATAGATGTGCTCATACTCACCAGAATTAATCTCATTCAGAATATGAGGTAAACACGATCTTCCCTGCCATACACCTGCAAGGCACTTAATTACAAAATTAACCATTTTACGCAAAGGTAAACAACTTGATAAGATGAGAGAGATAAGCGATAATTTAAGGTCAGTCGACAGCTTTCATTTTATATTGTATTCCATTTACATAGGAATCTCTATCGCGTAGTGCTATCGTTGCAGACATATAATTTTAATTCAGACAGCCCAGATGAAGGCCAGCACCGCCAATGCCAGCAATCACACGACCACAGATTATGGGATTAATCTGTTCTTGAATATTTGCGGTGTGTAATGCACGTCTAAAAATGCCGCAATTCACCGCAAGTCCACAAACCTTTGATGGGACACCGAAATACCGCTAAATGCCACCCCAAGCCCGCGAATTCAGCTTTTTGGAGAGTGCGTCTACATGATAATAATCCTTTGAAGCTAGCATAAGCTCCTCTCAATCTATCGTATTCATTTTCAAGGGTGTCCGAATTCTTTTGTGGAGACATGAACATGTAAAGTAGAACACCCCATTCCTTCTACTCTCAAATAGTGGCGTCCGTTTGCTCAGCCTCTACAATCCCATTGCTCAAATGAAGCCTTCTTATTAATCCGGAATATTCGTTACCCAGCCTATCTATAAAGCTCTACCTTCCAGATGTCTGACTAATTAGAAGAATTGCCTCAATATTTTAGTATCATGTTGAGGGATTACAAGATTTTCTTGGCTGCAGAGAGGAAGTCGCTCGATTGTAAAATTACACCGACTAATAGGTCATTATAATATCCTCTAAACCACATACATAACCAAGGCTCTGTTGTACCACGCTATGATGAAAGTAGAGTAATAGAAACGAAGAAAGTGAAATAAAATTTACCGATATTAATGGCTATGACACAAAAGTCGGTTAAAATTTAAAAAGAGTCTACAAGAGTTACTCATGAGCTGGGCATAAATAATGGTCGCTATTCTGCGTGTTCGTTATCATTTATTTACAGCTTCATGAGGACGGAAAGCCACCTCCTTGACTGCAGTATGAAAATGCGATCACCTAATATTAGTCATCGCCAACATCAATTCAAGCAGGAGGTCGGTCGTTGGGCCTAATTATTGAGGCCATTTACAACAACGGCAGATCCTGCCAAATCCGGCTTCAACAACAGCGTATATCGGCTTAAGTTATAATCTAGAGGCATTACTGATACTGATGTTTTGCGAACATGTAGATCAATAAAGTTTGTGACTTCCATCTACATATTTCAGCTATAAATGCACTAGATGCCACACTAAGATAACTATTTGACATTATTTTTATTGCATAACTAAAAGAATTTCCTGCTTCTCCAAGAGTGAGAGGTAAGTATCTGTAGTACCTGTTAGTATGAATGAATCTGAATCTCAATCCTTGACTAGATACTTACAAGCACAAAGCCATCGGCTCCCAACCAACTTTAATGCATGTTTTAGAAGCTTAAACTTTTCCAAAGCAACAGCTGTTGGAGATTCATGCGTAGTTTTTAATTGCATTGAAGCCACCTTGTATAGCAAATGAACCAAGAAAGGGCTAGCAATATCACAGACTTCTTCTGTTGATTCAGTTGTAAGTACTGTGGCCAGGTCTAGGGCTGCTTGTGAAATAGAAGCACTCTCTATAGAAAGATGTGCATCCGGGCTACGAGGATGTTTATCGAATGATGAGTCGTCGAGCGCGAGAATACCACTGTGTCGTTAGCGGATTATACGAGGGTAAAGGAATTGTTTGTAGCTTTACCTGTAGCACACTGCCGTCTGGCTGCAATATTCCAGTCTCCTCATTGATGCTTCGATTTTGGAAACGTTCACAAGCGCAAATATTGTACGTCGCAACTGGGAAGTCTCTCCCAAATGTTGTTCAGATATGTGACGTAGAACCTGGCTAAGCAAGTGCGCTGCTTGAGCGAATCGCGCAAACAGTCCTAGATGGTAGCTATTACCTGTTGCCAGAGTATATGCATGGTCGGAATCGGGCACCTATTAAGGCTCTTTTAGAGATATCCTGCAAGATGATGTGGAATGGTATGCACGAGTCACTTACTCCCTTGTCCCACGCTGCATCATTTACAGGTAAATAGCTGTTCAAGTCTGCATCTGGTGTAATCAAATGCCGTTTAGGATCACATAAATTAAGGTATCTGGAAGCAACATTAATATCTTTTCTTTTTCTTTTAACAAACAACAAATAACAGGACTTCAAACAGGACTTCAAACAAAGCTCAGCAAGGATTTAGCTACTCTACCATGCTCCTTTACATACCTGTCGAGAACTAAGATCGACCACCAAATTCGGCGGGATTCCTCTTCCTCAATCCACTGAAATTGCGTGGCACTTGAAGAAAGAATCGATTTATCAATGCCTAATGCTGTGCCGTAACGAGCACATGATCCAACTGATAGAAAAGCCGCAGGGTATATGCTATGTCCTAGCTCGTATAGTGCAATGAGGATGGCGGCCTGGAGAACTAAGACGGACAACACCCCGGAAGTCTCCAATTTAAAATGAAATAGCTTCACTATCTCGTATAACGGGGTATTCACTGTTGTCCCGCGTGAGCAACATAACTTCATGGACAGCACTAGTAAGAATAGTTCAGCTCTCTTATAGGTCAATCGGTTTAGCAGATTCTTTGAAAACTGAGGCTTCGATATGATGGGCATCCACACGTGGACTGATTTAAAGAATTTATCAGAAGTTGCCTGAATGTCCAGTATGCTCCCAACAAGCTGAGCAATTTCGTCTGTTACCTCGACATCCGCGTTGACTACTGCCAACTGTGCACGGGAAAAAAGGACGGGGTCCAGAAAGCGCTCGGCGATAGAACTAGAATTGACACAACTGAATGGTATCTGGTATGCCTTTTCTCGCTTTTTCTCAAGCACAATAGCAGAAATTTGGTTAATGATGGTTTCTTCTGTCGGCGACGATGCCTTGATACGGTTCTTAATTTTCTGTCTCTTCCGACGCCCTGGGTAGCTACAAGTAAGATTTTTCCTTGAAAATTACCAAATCATTAATTGCTACAATGTAAACGGACCCAAATGTGGACTCACTGGTTACAGAGCGTACATTCGGGGTATTTCTTATCGCAGCGGCGTTTCGACTGACGGCATGCAGAGCACGACCATCGCAATGCCAAACTCCCGATACCACTTTGGTTCGTCATAATGAGAGATTCTGGTGACGGACTTTCGCGGGGAGCGGGCTTTGTACAATCCAAGTTGGAAACGAGCGGGCTTATAGAAAGTGGCGTGGGGATTTGCGGACTTATAAGCTGAGCTACTATTACGTTTAGGAGCTATAACGTGATTACTAAATCCCGAAGTCCCATTTAAGGTCCATAAAAAAAGGATGAAGCTTTCCATCGTTTGTCGGCTTACGGTGTGAAAGTTTGATCTTTAATTAATCTGACATTCTTTATTTCACGCCTGTGAACGATTATGAGATTAGGGTGTAAATGCCCATGGTTAGCAGAGTTAGCTATTATAAACGATCGTGCGCAGAGGGTTCAAAGAAGACCTGCATTCTTGTTCTTCGTACGGAGTACGGGCGTTTTAACTGTAGTACTAGTAATCAAGAAGTGTCCCCAATTATTTAGGGAGTTATCCAGCACCCTAAGTCAGCTACCCAGCACCCAATACTTCTCTACTGCCTTGGTTTACTCTCTCCTGATAGCCCCTTCTCTTATCTACTATTTTCTGTTACCTTCTTCCACCATTAAAAGTATATATGACAATATCATCTTATATTTTCGGAAGTTATGTTCTCTTTATAATTCCGTGTTGAATTAGGGATGCTGGATAGCCAATCAGGGTTGCTGAATAATAGGTCGTTCTCTTAATTTAGAGCACATCAATTCTCACTGCCGTATTACTCAACAATGTTAGCTAATAAGTCCGAGTGATGGAAGATACATTTATTAGTGTGGTCTTCGTATGAGAAAGTAGGTAGTCTTGAATATCTTCGTTCATCTTGATACGATAGACATGCCATAAAAAACTAAGGTTACAAAGTGAGGTTCCAAGCTATTCATTGAGCGTCTTCTGTCTTTCCATACATTTTGATGGACGCTTCATGAAGATGATGACCCATATCTTTTTCCAAAGAGCCAACCTTCTGCAGGCCCATACCGAAGAGTGTCTGGACTCGCTTTGTAGTCTCAGGCCATGTAACAGCACGAACGAAGGTTTGCATTGACGACAAGAGGTCTGTCAGGCGAGGCAATCCGGCGCGATCATTAACAGCGCGCTTAGTTTCCAGCAGCGGCTTTCTATCAAACCCAGCTACTCGGCGAGCAAAGTTATCCACAAAGGCAGACAGTTCCGAGTCCTTGATAGCGCGATTGATATAGCCGTACTGAGCAGCGGTCGCAGCATCGAAATCTTCACCACCCAAAAGAATCTCCAAGGCTCGTGATCGGTTTACCAAACGGGGGAGCCACTCGATTCCGCCACCGCCGCACGTGATGCCAGCACCGGCTTCTGGCTGAGCGAAAATGGCCTTTTCGAGGCTGCCAAAACGAATGTCGCATGCAAGAACGAATTCGCTGCCATGACCACGAACGCGCCCACGAACTTCAGCAATGCTGACAACAGAAAGACGTGCAAGACGGAGTACGAAGTTAGCCCAGTCAAAGATTACGGACGTCTCTTCATCTTCTGGCTTTTCCTGGCCAGCCAACAAGTCGAAATGAGAAATGAAGTAATCTTCGACCGAGCTATCAAAGACCACAACTTTGACAGCTCGGTCGTTTTCGAGCATCTCAACAAGCGTGCGCAACGCCGCATATGTTCGCGGCGTGAAAAGATTTAATGGCGGAGCATTGAAAGTTGCCCTCCAGTAGGCCGAGCTGGTCTTGGTGAGCTTCAGAACATCGTCAAATGACCAAGGCTCTGCGACGTAAGGCATATTGATGGTGATTAGCGTGGTGTTGTTGTTAAAGCTTCTGAAATGTACTAATAGTTCTTATAGATGTCTCTGTTTAAACTTCATTCAGTCATTCCAACGCGACCACTCCATCTTCTTATACTTTTCGGCTTCATGGGTAACCTTGTTTTTTCCACAGACTGGTATTTCGAATTTCAGTGATACCCATTCTACTGGCCTCAACCCTTTCACGGAACCACGTCATTTAATTTGGAATCATGGCACGATGGAAATAACCTCGCTTACTGTTTTACCAAAACTGAAGTTACCTATCAACTAAGTTGCAGAATATGCTGAGCCTTTGTTGCTGTATAAACAAGGCTCAGCAAAGTCTCTACCATGCGGTGAATCGGCATTTTGCGGCCTTTCGGTGTTTTAGATAATATGTCAGACTAAGCATCGGGGTTATAGGTGCTACGCCTACAGGACATCAGCAGCAGGAGCACAAGTTCAAAGATGCGCTGTCCCAGACTGTCGCGCGAGTATGAGATGACAAGAAAATTACCATGTCGCCGTAGCCAATTAGCGAGACAATCACAAGGATTTAGACGGCTACCCTAAGAAACCCCCGGTGGAATAGTACGATCGGAAATACGCCTGCGGAGAGGCCGGAAGCTGCCTCTGTTCTTTTTCTCTGTTGAAGGATATTGCGGATAGCAAGTTCTCTAAGGGCTCGGAGGCCCGGGTGCATAGAATGCATCTGATCAAAACGAGCTCCAAGATCTTAAAGTCACCAGAAGTGAGTTTTCGTAGAACGATTATGGCGAGGGAATTTACCAAGAGAATATTGCGATTTAGTGTACGTCCTATCTCCTTTCTCTTGCAGTCGGTCAAAGAATGGATTTCGGACATTTGTACAAAAGGCACTCAGAAGCATAAGACTGTATCACTGATATACTTGGGCCACAAATGCCCAGCTCCAGCCGTTGGATGGCAATTGCGCGATCTTGATAACCCATATCCTAATGACGCAGTTCTAGATATTGATACTGCTCGACTACTTTTTATCAAGTCGAAGACTTCTCACAAGATAGCTTTGAAACTAGCAAGCTATTGTATCGGATGCTATACGCTTTCCCAAATCAAGAACTTCATTCCTGGCTGTGCAAGGCAACCTGTGGCGAAAGATCAAATTTGCACATTAGAGAGCTGCAACAAACCCTCTCTTGTTGGATTAGATAAGTACCTTGACCATATCCAATCTCTCCCCTTGAAAAGAGACAGAATTAGGCATACATGGATTTCCAAGCGCTCTGGTCAGCAGTCAACCTCTGCCGCTGGCATACAATGGACACCCCTTGATCAGTACAACCTAATATATATTAAACATGCTCTACCTCTAGCACATACGACCATAGGTAGTGGAGAATTCGGGGTCCCGTCAAGCACTTATCTTGAGTGCGGTGTCTTCCATTTGTGGTATCCCAAGCCGCTAAATCTGGATTTAGATGATTCAGTTTTTAGCGGTTCGGCAACCCCGCGCTAAGATGCTTGCTACCGTTTAATATTTTTTTCCCAGAATACAAACGGAGCTATTAGCTAGTTCACTTGGTTGACAGATTACATTTGTGGGTCAAGGTCCATTGTCTTGATCCTTGCTTCTCAACAGCAAGCTTGCAACCAAATGGGGTAAACCGCGTGTTCAGGGCCGTCGAAGCGAATGATGACCAAGCCAGTTCATACAGAGTTACCCGTAAGCAATATAACAACACCAGCAAGCTTAATCACGACGGCCATCAGTTGCCCAGTGAGCAGACGCTACACGCATCAGTGGACAAGCTTTAAATTGGAACGATGTATGATGTCTGCAGCCAAATCTTGCCTCTTGAGCGGAGAGGTGGGGAAACAAGAGCGGCCAGACCCCCAGCAACGTTGTTGGTCCCAGATCTTCAAAAGTGCTCCTCCCGACCTTCTAATACGGTAGACTTGTTTCAGAGTTCTGGGCAGACTGATGCCAGGCTGCAAAGCGAATTTGTTCATGTCTTATGCAGGGGCGAGCCAGGGTCCCTTCGTATAGGCACTCAATGGAGGTTGCGGGATTTCAAACTGAAGTTATAGGCTGCTGGTTCGGTGGTTTTTCATCTGGAAGCCATATCCCATTTGCTTCTCCGTTCGTGGTTATCAATCTCAGACTTGTGTGCATCCAGTAAAGCAACACTTTGGCAAACACGATGGCGGTGACTATCTCCTCAGGAGGAGCTTGGGTCGTGGGGATCGTCTGTGTGGCTCTGTACATGGCCTACCGACGGCTCCTGCCGAAGCCGATCCCTGATATCCCATACAACAAAGATGCGGCAGCAAAGATCTTTGGGGATGTGCCAGAGATGATGGGCTATGTGATGCGTACACAACGCATATTTGTAAGGCACTGCCACTACTCACAACATAAGCTGGCTGTTCATCGGTCCAGGCGGATGCAGATTGCTAACATGTAACCTTGAATGAGAGTAGTGCTGGTTAACGTCCCTTACCACTCGCCTCCAAAGCCCTATTGTGCAGGCTTTCATCAAGCCCGGGGGATTACCATGGGTGGTGGTGACAGACCCTTTCGAAAGCCAAGATATCCTGCTTCGGAGAATCAAAGAATTCGACCGCAGCGAATTCTTTGGCGAGCTTATTAATGGCATTCTGCCAGAGCAACATATTCAATTCATCTCGACTGACCCTCGATTCAAGAACAATCGGAACTTGATCAACCACTTGATGGCCCCGACTTTCATCCGGGAGATCAGCGCGCCTGAGGTGTACATGGCCGCAAGCACCCTTATGAAGTTGTGGAAGATAAAATGTAACATGGCTAAGGGCCGTCCCTTTTCGGCCGACCACGATGTCACCTTTGCTGCGTTGGACTCCATCTTTGCCTCTTCCTTTGGTCTGGTCGAGGACGAGACCAACACCATCCAGCGCATCAAGGCGTTGGACAGCTTTGAGCCTGTGTTCCCCGATGATGTCGACGAGCCCGTCGCTTTCCCCGAAGGCCACACTCCGGACATCTTCTCGGCAGTGCTCATCCTGGCCAGCTCGGTCACAGACACTCAGCTCTCTCCTGCCCCGGTGCTGACTTCATGGGTCATCCGCAAGTTCCCCTACATGAGAAAGGCCAAGAGTATCAAGGACAAGTACATCCAGGACAAGGTAGAAGAATCCGTCCGATTGATCGAGAAAGACTCCAGCATCAAACCCAAGAGCGCGCTCCACTCCGTCCTCCTTCGCGAACGCGACGTGGCGAGCAAAGAAGGCCGCCAGCCCGACTACCGCAAGGGCGCCATTGCCGACGAGTTCTTTGGCTTCATGACAGCTGGCCACGACACATCTGCTACAACCATCGCCTGGGGGGTCAAGATGCTGACCGACAACCCAGCCGCGCAGAGCCGTCTCCGTGACGCGCTCCGCTCCGCCTTCCCAACTGCCCTCCAGGAGAAGCGCGACCTGACCTATGCGGAGCTTAGCAACGCACAGGTCCCCTACCTGGATGCCACAGTGGAGGAGATTCTTCGCCACTCGAACACCATCGCCTTCGTTGTCCGCCAGGCTCAGCAGGATACCACCGTCCTCGGCCGCCATATCCCCAGGGGCACCAATGTCTTCCTCATGGCCAATGGCCCAGGCTACCTCGAACCCAACATGAAGCTTGCGGACGAGGCACGCAGCCCGGGGGCCCGCCAGACGGCCAAGTCAGCTCTGACGCGTGCCTGGTCAGATGATGACATTGACAAGTTTTTTCCCGAGCGCTGGCTCGAGACGGATCCGGACACCGGGGCCGAGGTGTTCAACACGATGGCTGGGCCGTCGCTGGCGTTCGGGTTGGGGTTTAGAGGATGTTTCGGGAGAAAGCTGGCGCTGCAAGTGCTCAAGATTCACTTTGCGCTGATCGTGTGGAACTTTGAGATGTTGCCGATCCCGCAGAAGCTGGGCGGGTATGAGGCGGTGCAGAAGTTTGCGAGGGAGCCGACACAGTGCTACATCCGGTTGAAGGAGATTGATCTGTAGGGGACTTGGGGACTACTTGCCGTGTATATGTATGTATTGAAGCTCATGGAACTGAGATCAAATTCTTCTGTGTGTCAACAAGTCTTAAGTCAACCAGGCCATGGGTCTGCGGCAGCGACGCTACCAGAAGGAGACTGTGAGTTGCATGTGCTATTGACATTCTCTGCCAGTCTTGATTTGTCCTATTAGACGGTTTCGTGAGCGCTGTGCTCGCCTATTTCTCTCAATGTAGTTGGCTCCATCTATCAATGGTCGCGCAAGTTGAAGCCAGGGTCTCTAGCACTGCGCACTCTTAGCGTGATTCACCTGTGATCGCAGGCCAAGGTACTTGTACGCTTCGTTCTCTTCATATACTTGAGTCGGACGCCCGAAAGAGGGGTTGCTAAGTGGTTTTGGAGGTCTCGTCCATGTCTACAAGCGCCGGTTCGTAGCCAATTTGAGAGAAAAGTATTGTATGCTTGCTCGAAGCATCGCTCCTAACTGATACAACAATAACTGGATGATCGGTTCTCGAATCCTTCAGGAGAGCTATCGCAGCTGGACCCCACTTCCCCGGCTTGTGCAGGGTCTGTAGCCGATGCTAATACAAAGGCATCAAAAACTTCTGTCGCCTCACATCTCCGTGGTCATGAGGGGTACAGTCACGTTGATGTTGTGTAATGCGAGTGCGCCCCCGCAAGATGGTAAAGAACTTGTATATGTTGGCGCGCACTTTTTGCCTCTCCATTGCCGTTGGGTGATGCAGAGACGATGCCGCAAAAGTAGCATTTCATTTGCCAAGACTAATCTTCTCTCGCTCTGTCATCGGTTAGAACAGTCGCGCCTCTTATCAAATCTGGACTGCAAGGAGATGCTGAAGCACTGTGACTAGCCCATACCGCACGGCTGGAAAGCCCCAGAAAGCAGTAGCTTAGAGAATTTGTAATCATCTCTCTGACAGCCCACGAGCACGGCGTCCAGCCATCATCCTTCGAAACAGCCTCAACTTTGTTTGTACGATGATACACAAGTAACGACCGAGCCACCGCTGTATTTCGTTAATCCACAGCAAACCCAAGTTCTCTTATATTGATCGCCGTTTTGTCATCTTCCGTATCGGTAGTTCAACTAAAACACATCTATCATGTCTCTCAGACGGATGCTATAACATGGGAACTAACCGCCGGCGATATTACAAGAGCCACTCCGGTCCTTATATCCCAAACGCCACGATCTATTCCGGAGGGCTTATCCATCAGCCAAAAAGACGAAAGTTCACATCAGTACTATTATTTAACCCCATCTGCAAGACAGCGTAATTATACGCCGCCTAATGTTCCTAATTGTAAATCATAACAGTCGAATTTATCATCATCAGATTGTCACTTATGTGTAAATAGAATTAAGCTGAGTTAAGCGAAAGTAAGACGTTAGCCATACTGATGTGCAAGATTTCAAGCCACTACTTTATAGTTTGAAGATATCTTGGCTATTGGAATAGGATTTGGATTGGGTCATGTTAAAGAGAGTTTAAAATCCATCTTGAAAGTGTTTGGTTCCACCATTTATTTGTTTACAGCCCACGGAGACTAATAGGGCGATGAAAAGTCTATTCGAGTACATACGACCATAGGTAGTGGAAATTTCGGGGTCCCGTCAAGTTCTACAATGCGGTTCAATGTCTTCTATTTCCGGCTCTTTTGGCTTCCAAAATAGGAATTACACGGCTCCTATTTCCGAAACAACTGAACCAACAGTCTGACCTTAGTTAACCACAAAACAAGCAACCTGTGCTATTCACACTCCCTCTGAAATACCCTTGCCACATCCGCCTCCCCCACCTCTTAAAGCGTCGATTCTATCCAGACGAAGGCTACACACGGGTGCCCCCCGAAGCAAACTTTTGTTCCTTGGTTGATCGCTTAGGAATCCGACTGGAACGACACACACTCATTGCGAGATCAAGCAATGTGGCATGGTGAAACAGGGGAACTAATCCTAACGGAGCTTTTACCGCGTGATGCTAAGAACTAGGCCTTCGCTGGGATCGTAATTTACATCTCGCCTGAATCACCACAGCGTGTGCACTTATAAGCAAGATACTTGGAAATCAGCTCTTTAACGACTAGAGACGGTACGACTATTGGATTGTAATGAGAATAAACAGGGCACCGGGACGGGCCAATGATTGGAATGCATAGCGTTGTACTGTGTCTACACAACGGTAATTTGCATGTGTACAATACCCAAGAGCGGGGTTGGCGCCTGATGCAGTGCAAGGCTGCAATAATAAGGCTTGCTAGATTTTGAGAGAAACAGGTCGCATCAAGTCAATCAAACCAAAATGCAAGTCAGCCTTCACTGCCCAGAAACAGTCTTGCGTACAAACACCGGACAGCTCTCAGTCCGCTGAACAAGTACCTGCCGTGAGAGCCCATCCCATCGTCCCGACCGCCGGTCCCTGCAAATGCCCCGCCGCGAAGACTTCGAGATCGCGATAGTCTGCGGCTTGCCGCTTGAGTACGATGCCGTCTCCCTCGTTTCCGATGAAGTTTGGAAAGAAGATGGAGATAACAACGACTGCAAGACAGGCCGTATTGGCGAGCATAATGTTGTCCTAGCGCTGCTTCCCAGCATGGGTAAAGCAAGTGCCGCGAGCACAGCAGCCAACATCCGTTCGAGCTATCGCCATATACGGCTTTGCTTTCTTGTTGGGGTCTGCGGCGGTGTGCCCCAAACTGGCAGCAAAGAAATTCTTTTAGGTGATGTAGTGGTCGGCAAGGCCATTGTCTCATACGATTTTGGCAGGCAATATCCCGACGGGTTTACGCTTAAGGATGGCATCGAAAGCAATACGGCGAAGCCGGACAGATATATCCGCAAACAGCTAGCTATATTTGAGACCAGCAGTGGCCGTCTCCGACTTCAAGATGAGATTGCCAGTTTCCTCAAAAAGCTTCAGGCCAAGGCGACACAGCAGGGGTGCGGAGCGAATTACATTTATCCTGGAACGGACGAAGACAGGCTTTTCATGCCAGGGTATCGCCACAAACACTCTATATCTCCTACATGTATCTGTAGTAAATGCGAGAAGGGATCCGACCCCGTATGCGAAGATGCTGTCAAATCCTCGTGCCATGATCTAGGATGTGCGGAGCAATACCTCGTCGTCCCAAGAACGCGGCTTAAGAGGAAGCGGGAAGGCGAGATCAAGAAGGCTCAAGATCCAGTCATCCATATTGGAATTGTTGGATCGGGAGACAGAGTTATCAAATCTGGGGAACATCGTGATAGCATTGCCAAGCCAAAAGGCATCATCGCCTTCGAAATGGAGGGTGCCGGGATCATGGAAGAGATTCCTTGCGTGGTAGTCAAAGGAGTGTGTGATTATGCAGACTGCCACAAGAGCAAGAAATGGCAGGACTTTGCGGCAGCTACTGCGGCCTCTGCGCTACAGGCCATCTTGGAATACATGCCACCAGCCAAGAGCCAAGTCCCGCGACAGGGCCACTTCCTTGTTCCGTTTGGGCGAAATGAAAGTTTCACTGGGCGAGAAGACATCCTGCAGCGACTTATCACGAGAATCAACCCAGGTGCTAATAGGGATGATTGTCAGAGGACGGCCGTCGAAGGCCTCGGGGGCATTGGAAAGACCCAGATCGCGCTTGAGGTCGCGTTTCGCCTTCACGACGCCTACCCCGACTGCTCCATCTTCTGGGTCCCGGCCGTGGAAGCCACCGGATTCGAGAACGCCTACCGCGAGATTGGCCAGAGCTTGGGGGTAGCAGGGATCGACGAGGACTCGGCCGACGTGAAGACTCTCGTAAAGGCTGCTTTGAGCCGCAAGGAAGCAGGAGCATGGCTGCTGATTGTTGACAACGCTGACGACGCAGATCTCGTCTGTGGTCCCACAGGGCTATTGAGCTCCTCTCTTCCATTTAGTAGGATGGGCTCGATTCTCTTTACGACGCGGAACCATCAGGCTGCGGTCGAGCTAGATATTCCGGAGACTGGCGTTGTCAGTATACCGGAAATGAGCCAAACAGAAGCAACCGAGCTGCTACAGAAGAGCCTGAAGGAGAGTCAGACACAGGATACCGCAAGCTTGACGAGCCTCCTCGATTTCCTCGCTTACCTACCTCTTGCGATTAAGCAGGCGTCGGCCTACATGGCTAAGACGGGAATGGCGATATCGAGATATCTTCAGCACTGCCGGTCTAGCGACAAAAAAATGATCAAACTGTTGAGCAAAGACTTCGAGGACCGCGGCCGCTACAGGGGCATCGGAAATGCAGTGGCCACGACCTGGTTGATTTCCTTCGAGCAAATCTCGCGGGATTACCCACTTGCCATACAGTACCTGCGATCTATGTGTTTCCTTGCCGAGAAGGAAATCCCTGCATCCCTGCTGCGCACAGCCGATGATGAACTGGAGGCAGATGAGGCGATCGGGGCGCTGAAGGCGTACGCATTCATCACCGAACGAGCAGGCCAAGAGCTGTATGACATGCACAGACTTGTCCGATTGGCAATACACAGTTGGTTAGAAAATGATGGAGAGTTTAAGACATGTGTTACAGCTACACTACATCAGCTCGACAAAGTACTTCCCTTTCCTGAACATAAAAATCGGGCCGACTGGGTGCAATATTTGCCACATGCGTTAACTGCGTTAAAGTTCAGAGAGTATTCGACTGACAAAACGACTAACTCAAATCTTCTCTTTAAAGTGGCTTGGAGTAATTCTCTCCTTGGCAAATATCAAGATGCAGAGAGTTTCTCCTATCAGGTACTAGAAATACGGACTAAGGCGCTAGGCGCTGAGCATCCTGATACGCTTGCAAGCATGAATAACCTCGCGAATGTGCTTTATAGTCAGGGGAAGTACAACAAGGCCGAGGCTTTTCATCAGCAGGTATTAGAACTACGGACTAAGGTGCTAGGCGCTGAGCATCCTGATACTCTTATAAGCATGAATAACCTCGCGCTTGTGCTTTATAGTCAGCAGAAGTATAACGAGGCCGAGGCGATCCATCAGCAGGTATTAGAACTACGGACCAAGGTGCTAGGCGCTAAGCATCTTAATACGCTTACAAGCATGAATAACCTCGCGCTTGTGCTTTATAGACAGCAGAAGTATAACAAGGCCGAGGCGATCCATCAGCAGGTATTAGAACTATGGACTAAGGTGCTAGGCGCTAAGCATCCTGATACGCTTGCAAGCATGAATAACCTCGCGAATGTGCTTTATAAACAGCAGAAGTATAATGAGGCTGAGGCGATCTATCAGCAGGTATTAGAACTACGGACTAAGGCGCTAGGCGCTGAGCATCCTGATACGCTTGCAAGCATAAATAACCTTGCGAATGTGCTTTATAAACAGCAGAAGTATAATGAGGCTAAGGCAATTTATCAGCAGGTATTAGAACTACAGACTAAAGTGCTAGGCGCTAAGCATCCTAATACGCTTATAAGCATGAATAATCTTGCAAATGCGCTGAATAAACAGCAGAAGTATAATGAGGCTGAGGCAATTTATCAGCAGGTATTAGAACTACAGACTAAGATGCTAGGCGCTAAGCATCCTGATACGCTTGCGAGCATAAATAACCTCGCGAATGTGCTTTATAAACAGCGGAAGTATAATGAGGCCAAGGCAATTCATCAGCAGGGACTGGAACAAACATCCTGACAGGCTACCCAGCATGAACAACCTTGCAAGTGTGCTTCCTAGTCTGACGAAGACGAAATGTATTTGCTAACTTTACCGACTAAGGCAGAATTTACCTTTTTAAGGCTTAATGTTGAGACCGTGTACTACTGAAACTAAATGTAGTATCTGAAGATGGTGTTTCTTTGGGCAACTTGGCATAGTGATAGATTAATAAGGATATAGTCGAGATTGTGGGTTCTCATCGACTTTTCCTTCTCCCTTTCTCTTTTTTTAATCCCTTTGCCTTCTTGAGGGTTAAAGGGGCCGTGGTTGTTTTATACCTCTTTGTTGTATAGTATTGAAGGAAGTATTTGAATCTGCTGGAACATTCTAGATCGAGCCGTAAGCGGCAAAGCAGCACCATATATGAGTGTTCGGCGCCCAATAGGGCCACGGGTCCGTACACACACGGGTCACAACTTAGTTAGCAAGCTCCCTTCTTTGCCGGCTGGCCGCTGTTAATCTTATAACAAGCAATTTAGAAATTAACCTCTAAAAGGGCTTCGTTCCCTGATGATAGCCTCCCTCCTGAACGTATATATTTACCACAAGAAGACCTTTTTTATTTTTATTAATACTCAGTCTATTATTAAAGGATATGCTTTTATAATTAGAAGATCTACTGTTCATAAGTCTAGTCGACGTATTACTACTTACTCATGCGATTGATTTCGCCAGCCTCTTTGAAGAGAGCGGGAAGGAAATACATTTGTAATACCTCGAGGTCTCGGCTGTCAATTTTCAATGATAGCTAAAGAGACCTGGTATAGCCTTGAGGTTTTTAGGCATTATACTGGAGCTCAATTTCTCAACATAGCCACAAGTCTAAGTCTCCTTCCCTACTACAGAAATTCTCCACAAATGTTGTTTAACGTAGCTCTTAGCGTGCTGACATACAGAGTATGTCCGCAGGTAGTTTTCTACAACTAAACCACCAGACACCGGTTTCAAATTCCACTACGCTATCCTTTGGTATAAAATAATTAATATAATGTGCTCCTATTATTATTGCATTAAGGATTATGCTCTTAAAAGAAAGTTATAATTTTCTACTCTATAACACTCAGTAATCTGATAAAATGCACAGATGCTTTTGTAGCTTGTACCCCACCAAGCCACATACCTAGGTTATAAGTCAGATTGCCACAAAATCAAGCACATACGACCATAGGTAGTGGAAAATTCGGGGTCCCGTCTGCTCCCCCATAGACAAGCCACTAACCGGCAGATTAGTAGTTGAGTGGGTGACCATCAGCGAACACCGGCTGTTGTATGTTTTCTTTTTTTTTTTTTATTATTATATCTCATAAAAATAATAATCTGGAGTATATCATATCAATTAAGAGTGACGAGCAAATTGGATGCAATCGTTGATGTGCATGCTAATAACGATATACAAATTTACTAACTTATAATAGTAGCTTAGGCTAAACTACTAGCGGCGGCCCTTTGGCCAAGGTAACAATTGTTACCGAAACTGCAACTTGGGAAATATTACCCGGCTAAGGAGATACGCAAAGGAGAGCGACCCAAATCAGGCCTGGGCATCCCGGACGACGAGTTTTCCTCCTCTTCAAAGCAGCTGTTTGAAATTTCCATCATCGACCGGGTTTATGGCGAGCCCTTGATTAACACCACTATCAAACATTCTGCGAGGCTGAAGCACACCAAGCGGTGGTCAGAAAAAGAGGGACTGCAAAATAAATAAGCACATATAAATTAATAATACGAAGTACATGCACACAGTTTTCGGGGCTAACTGTAGTTTTTGTATGTGTATAGTCATGTCGGTGTGTGTTCAAAACGATTCCACTCCCTGTTTTTCTGACCACCGCTTGCACACTTAGAACTTCGCCCCAGCGTGACGATCTGGCCACGAAATGGGTATGTTGAGCAATGACACAGTGGGTAGGGTCAATGTACCAAGTCAAGAAGGCATCCAATCAATACCATTTATGATTTGGTGTTTACAAATTCTTGTTCTGCGCCTCTGATCCATTCGGGATGTGAACCTTCCGTCTCACGTGCGGCATTCTTCAACCAGATATGCACCTTGCAAAATTCTCGGGTGATGTTTCAGACGGAAGGCACAAGGATTAAATGCCTTTTTGATACGGTCAAGGACTGACTCGTGACTCTATCCGAGACACAGTTTGTTACCTCTTCTGGGAGAAAGATTAGCAAGACGTAATGAGGGAGTATTTGCATGGAACTGGGGGCTTAGATCGATAGATTCCATGACGACACCGGCTGTGCTGTCGCCAATGCTCACTCCGCTCTCGAGGCTGGAGCAACCCATTGACACTAGTAAGCATTATTATTGTTTGTTCCTAGATTGCGCCCAGTCTCTAATTTCATATACCCAGGTGTTTTGGGCATTGGTGAGCGCAATGGCATTACTCCACTGTAAGTTTCGCTACAATCATGGCTAGGACATTAGCTGACAGTGGAGGGCAGTGGCGGTCTGATGGCTCGCATGGTTGTGACGGCCCCCGAGTACGTCATTAAGAAGTATAACCTCAAGGCGCTCAAGGAGGTTGAGGAGCTAGTCGCCTCTGCCGTCCATATCAATATTCCAGTAAGACAATCCCCACTGAGAAACTCATATTTCTCAATTCAGCAGTCTAACTGATTGTTTAGTTCAACAGCCCTATCACTGGTTTCTGCGCTTTGTAGGTTCAATCCGGCTCTTTGTTAACTTTTCAGCTAACCTTGGAAAAGCACGCACAAGGCTGGTATTCACGCCAAGGGTAAGTCGGTCTATAATAAGCATATCACGCCCGATTTTAATTCTAGTACTGATAATTCAGCTATTCTGGCAAAACCTTCGACATACGAGATTATCGACCCTGCCCTGTTCGGATGTAGGCCATTCGCGTCCCCTCAACTGCTCGCCCGCTGATGCTAACTGTCCCATAGTGACCCGCTATATCTCAATCAACTCAAGAATTACTGGCTGGAATGCGATCCGCTCGCGTTGCGAGCAATTGGGAATAAAGATGACGGATGACGAAGTCAAAGAAGTGTACGTTTGCCACCCTCGCAATGCCCCTTTACGTAGCCACTCAGCAGAGCGAACAAAGTACTGACTAGGAGAATAGGACTGCCAAGATCAAGAAGCTGGCCGACAGTAAGTACCATTCCTAGTCTTGCAATTCCCAATCTAGCTATACCAAGTCTTACACTGATTTAGTTCGGCCATTGGCTATCGACGACACCGACTCTATCCTCCACTCTTACCACATCGAGTTGCAGAAGAAGCAGTAACTGCAGGCGCAGCAGGCGCAGAGATTGATGAAGGTGTTTGGTTGTACTATTTAGGGCCGAGGATCAAAAAGCGGGACTGCGCCACAATTTAAAAGTAGCAGGAGGGAATTGGCTGGGTTGTAAAGAAATATTAAGGGCCTCATCGGCCTAAGACAAGCATTATTTTCTATCATCTGTCTATTTGGTGTTTTGACGCCTCAAAGTGTGCCCCCTGGTACGGCTCTGTAAGATCAGAGAGAATAGACAACCAACAACACTACCTAGGCAACGCTACCTAGGCAATTCTGTGTAATGCGGTTGTACAGTAGGAAGCAAGCTCCAGAAATTAATTAATCTTATACAGCACGCCTTAGATCAACGTTCTTCCTTCTTGTAAGGGTTGACGGGCCTGGTGTAAAGCGATATAACACCTAAGCTTTCAACCCCGAGAATCACATCAGGAATGCCCATTCTGGTAACATTCCGCCTGAACATATTATTGTCACGGGCTGCGTCAAATCTCATACAATGGGTAACATTTTATTTAGCGAATAGTGCTAAAGGTTAATATAATTGCAAAACACACCAGTGCCAACATGTCAGATGCAATTCATCCTTCATTTCCCGAACTGAGTTCCAGCCACCGTCGGATCAAGGATCGAAATTGTCTTCTCCGTCAAAAACTCACTTAGACCATACTTGCCATTATTTCTTCCCCAGCCACTCTCCTTTGTTCCACCAATCGGAATATTCGGCTCATCATACTCGGTCAGATTGCCAATGTGGACTTGTCCTGCTTCAATCTGTTTGGCAACCCGTATCGCAGCGAGGATGTCTCGGCTGTGGACTGCAGCGTTGAGGCCATATACTGTGTCATTAGCAACTCGGACAGCCTCAGCTTCATCTTTAACGACGGTGAGAATAGCAGCAGGGGCAAAGAGCTCCTCGATGGAGATTTCGTCTGTGGGCTTTACATCTGTGATGATAGTAGGCGTCAAGCTTGTTCCAGATGCGTTTAGAGTTCCATCGCCAATAAGGAAACGAGCTCCTGCGGCGTGAGCTTTTTGCAAGAGATCATGAGCCCTCTTAGCCAGGTTCTTGCTAGCAGCATGGCCTGCTCCATTAGGATATTGCGTCTCAAGAAAGATCTTCATCTCTTGAACGAGCTCATCTGCAACATCTTGTACCACTACAATGCGATCGGTGGACATACAAATCTGGCCATGGTGCAAAACCGCACCATCAATGATCTTCGCGGCTGCATGCTTCACGTCGGCGTCTTTGAGGACGACAGCTGGAGCCTTCCCTCCGAGTTCCATGAGCACAGGCTTCAAGTGTTTGGACGCAACTTGGCCAATGATCCTCCCTACAGCAGCACTGCCGGTGAATTCGACCTTGCGGATCGCTCGATGGGAAATCAGTGCTTCCGTCACGGCTGGTCCATCCTCACGCGAGGCTTGAACTACATTGATGAGGCCCTTCGGCATACCGGCCTCTTCAAATGCCTCGACGATGGTATGATGTGTTCGTGGACACATCTCTGATGCCTTTAGCACGACTGAGCACCCAGCACCAATAGGCCCGGCCAATGAACGTCCACAAAGGATCATGCTGGCGTTCCATGGCGCGATGGCGAGAATTGGACCGACTGGTTCCTTATACACCAAGACAATCGCTCCAGGTGACTCTAAAGGCGGAAGTTCGCCGGTCGTGGCGTGTGAGATGTTGGATGATATCTCTCGGATGCATCTCACCAACATCATTGTGTTTACCCTGGCCCATTCTTTAGAACAGGACGTCTCAGCTACTTGCAGCTCGACGAAGCGATCCACCCAGGACTCAATTACATCAGCCACTCGAAGGAGCAAATCTCGACGTTCAACATAGGTCGTAGTTTTCCATTGCAGAAACGCTTGGTAGGACGCTTCGGCGGCCTTGGTGGCCAGTTCAGGCGATGCACCTTGGGCGTAGTGGACGACTTTGCCTTGGAGATTGGACTCGACTGGGATGAGACGAGTTGGGTCTATAGGCTCAGAGGCGCCATTGATTCTGATTGGGACGATTTCCTCGCCGTTGGGGCCGCTGAGAAAAGGCATGGTTGGTGATTTTATATATGTATATATGATTAGTCTGTTGTATTGATATGATGCGTGAGTCAATGGTTAAAGGACTGTATGATAGCGATCAGAATCATGATTTAGCTACTGGCATGTTGTTAGTATTTATATAAATTCAGCTCCGTATACATATCCCTATAATCACGAACCTTTGTCCCCATCGCATTATGTTAGCATTGTAGCTCTCTTCCGACAGTGCAGTGTCGGGACGCGAGCATTCGCGTACCTTGTTTCGGAAAAGGGTCACTGCTAGATTCGGAAATGGTCCATCCTAGTCATCGGCAGTTCGCCCTCCGGTGCTGAGAGATATCTTGGCATCGGCGGTGTTCTGGATTAAACAACGAGCTTGCTTACATGGTGAACAGCGATGCCAGCTGCGTGACAATCCCAGGGTGTTTCATATGCTCTATATAAACGTATGACAATAATACATATTTATGTCATTTGTGTCTAGAAAGAAATACATCCGAGATCGACAATACATACAAAGTAATCAGTATTCCGGCTGTGCATATGCCTACAGCTAGAGATTAAACATGGGGAGACAGTCCAAGCATAACGGTGATCATTAGATTAACTTGCATAGGTGCACTAAAGCTTTTCTTTTTTTTCTTCCTTCTTAGTAGCCATTGGTACATCATATGGTATCTCCATCGAATAAATCTCATGGCTGCCACAATTATTCTACGCTCGCTTAGCTCGACTGTTTGCACGGAGTAGTATGAGATACAAGCCGGATAGGGCCCCGCTGATTTTTCTATCTGTAACTATTCCCGACCCTAGTCAATTTTTTCTAGCTTATAAAGAGACTTAAGTGCCCACTTTTCGGCTTTCTGTCTATTTCGGAGCAGTGATATATCCGACGCATAGTATACCATATGGAGATTACGAGGCTAAAGCTCTACACCCGATAGTTTAGAAATGTCAGCTACAAATAGCTTCCTCAGCATTGTATTTTATGACGTCTATCTCAACGTTTACTGATGAGGAAAAAGGATTTCATGCTACCTCATTTCGATTGGTCTCCGCCAATATCGGATCGGGGCGTTAGCACGCCGATTCTTACCGACCAGCTAGATTGATAATTATTATCAGATGCTTACTCCAGACAGCACATTGGTAGTGCGTAGTCTTGGCAGTCGAAGTGAGAGGCTGAGCCTAATAGCACGAATGAACATAATTGAAAAATACGCACTGTGTAGAGGATCACTAAGGAAAGATATGCACATACATATCCAGATATATTATGAGTGCTACGATCACACAACTACTTTGTTTATTCCAAAACCGCAGACTGTACCGTGTGTGAGGCCCTTTCTGCTTTGTCGATGCCTTCTGGCCCTTTTTTGTTTTGCTCCGTAGTTTGCCTTTAAGTGAAGCCCCCTTTTTGGGTGTTTTGGGTGTACGGCCTGATGTAAGACCTTTTTTTATCTTATGGTCCCTCTTCTCGCTATCGACTTTCTCTTGCTCTTTCAGAACTCTGAAATCAACCTCATCAATCACTTCTAACTGTTTTTTCAGGAGATCGCTTTTGCATGTAAATTGGACCACAACCCGAGCGAATCCGGTGCTAATTGTACACCACCCGGAGATCATTTGCTCAGGACTGATAGTATGATGAACCTGTTGACGAAGCACCTTTTGGTCAATCATAGTAATCACAACTCTCTGAATGTCAAAGATACCCTCAATGCCAGCATTCGTAACAATAATAGGGTGTGGTGAGACCATAGCCAGCGATTCCTGGTCAGACATCATTTTGTCAAACTTTTCGTTTGTCTCATTTTGATCTTCGAGGTCATCAAGTATGGTTTCATGAAATAAATCTCTCTCTGTCAAAAAGGTATACATAGTTTCATATTCCTTTTCAGATATCGAACCAGTAGACCAATTCTTAAGGCACTTAAAAATGTCGTCATCGCTAATGAGAGATAGTGAAGCCTCTGACGCTGTCGCTGTTTCAAGAAGTTCATCTCCAGAGGTAACCATGCTTCGTGGAGGACTGGAATATCTTGTAACCGTTGGTTCTGTTTGTACGTCGCTGCTTTCTGAATTTGAAAAAATACTAGGATTTGTGGAGGACGTCATTATAGAAGATGCGCTTGTTACAAGAGCTGTAGATGCTGCTGAATCAGAGGTATCGTCGTCTTGGTTCAGTTTCTCATAGGGATGAGGAGGGTGATTCCAAGAGGTTTCCATGCCATGTAGCGGAATTGTGTGTTCTGTACCCGCCCGGTCTGTTTGTACAAGGCGAGTTATAGAATCCGATGTAGCGTCAAGATCCGTAAGCGATGCAGGCAGATAGACAGCGCCTGGAATAATATGTTTAGATATTGCTAAATCATCGGCATTATCGTCCTTATTTCTCTCACAGACTAAGTGAGTTTTTGAGTTTGACGCTTGCTTGTTGTAAGCCATGATATATCTCATAAAGCTGTTGATGAGCAAAATATCTAGCTGCATCTTGCCAACCTCAAACGTTTCCATTGTCCTATTGTCTTCAAATATTATGCGAGTTTCGATACTGTTAAATTGACTATTCTTGATGACCATAGCAATTTTCTCGATCCACTCAACTTGCATTCTCTGCGGATGGACATCTTTCATAAATTTAATCATGTTGCGTAGTAGCGTAATGATATTGTGGTATTGGACGGTGATTGATTTGACCTTGTCCTTTACCTTATCACACAGCACCAAGTTGTTACGGTGAGTGCGATTGGTTTCCTTGAGGTATGCCTCACGCGACGAAGGATACATGGACCGTCCGCGTACTTGGCTTCCCTTGTCACAACCACTCCAGTTGAAAACAGAGATATCGTTGTGCGTTGTGATTACCTCATCAAGAAGTCGACATAGGGCTTTTTGATATCCCTCAGCAGGAAATGTATGAAAACGAACTCCAAGGATGCCCATTAAGCAATATATCTCATCAATGGTTTTCGTTGTTGATCGGTTGCATAATAGAGACATGACCTGTTGTGTAGTAAACCCAAATCGTTGTGATCCTTTTATCCAGGAAGTAAGAGAGTTAATTTTCCCAAAGTCGGCGATGTATTTGCGGTCATTTTCAACGAGCGTCTTTGTTTCATTGACCAGAAGCAATAAAATATGTGTAAATGTAGTCGATATAGCCTTTGATATTTCTTCAGGTGTACCATTGTCATAGATGGGATACGCATTTTTCATCTGAGGAAAACACTCTCGGAGCTTTAGGAAGAAGGCATATCTATCTTCCAGTTCTTTTGCTCTGCCAATTTTCTTTACCTCCCAGTTAGTCTTTCGCCTCGCCTCCAAATAACTTGACGGTTGGTTATTATTTCTTCCGAGCCGGTTCTGATCATTAATTATTGATGCTTTCTGGGTATTTCTGGTTATTAGCCCTTGATGATGTCTGGCTACGACCACCTTGTATTTTTTGGCTGCCGCCTCCAAATTGTCCCGAGTAACTAGTTTTTGATGATGTCTAGTTATAGCTCTATCTTCTTTACTGGCGATTGTCTTCAGCTTCTTCATTGCAATCAGTTGTTGGTGATATCTAGTTATAGCTTTCTTGTGCTTATTGGCGATTGATTTCAAATTGTCCCTGCTTACTAGATGTTGCTGATGCCTGGTCATGACTGTCTTGTGGTCCTTAGCCATTGTCTTGAAGTTGTTTCTGGCTACTAGTTGCTGGCGATATATAGTTGCAGCTTTCCCGTATTTGCTGGCTATTGCCTCTAAATCGTGAATGGTCACCAATTTTTCGAAATTCCTGATTTTGGCTTCCTGTTTTTCTTCTTGGCTCTCCAACAGGTTTTTTGTAGCAGAAAATATGGCTTTGGCCATCTCAGCATTTGCTGTCTCACGAGTAATGTCTTTAGGGAACTGAAACCCTGCTGATTCAAGACCTTGGATAAGAAGAAGGGCATTTTCAATATTATTGGGCTGAGTTCCATCATTTTTAGGAGCAAAAACAGCCGCCATTGCCTGACTCCAAGGCACAGACTCTGATAAAGTGCCAGAGAGTCGATCGGATTGCCAATCATTTGTTGTAGCTGTGGATAGATTCAATGGGCGCAGATATATATCCATAAATGGAATTAAATGATATACCTTGCCAAGACTCTCGATAGGCCGGCTCAATGATTCCCAACTGGCGTTAACGTAATAAGTCATCTTGCTCATGACGAGTTCCTGGAGCGTCCATCCTCTGCTAGACCACTCATTGTTATTTTTCTCGATTTCTTCATAATTTTTGATCGGGCGCCTTTTTTCATCTTCTTCTTGCTTAATCTTCTGGGGTGTTTCATTTTTTATAAACTTATCCCAATGATGGATAGCATCAGCTTCATTGTCAGGGGTGTCCAAATGCACAAGAGTAAATGTGGATTGGGCGTACCAATCACCCATGAGCGATAATGATTCAGAGAGCTCGCCATGGTTCAACTTGTTTATACAACATGTATCAAGCCAAACATAACGAGTTTGATGCTTCGGTAGTTTCGGGTCACGATCAAAGATCTCCTTAGCCTTCCGAATAGACTGCTCAATTTTGACTGCAGACCTCCAACGTTGCAAGCGACAGATCATACCATCTACCTGTTTAAGCAGTTCTCGGTGATTATTGAAGAAATGCACATCAGGTGAGGATTCATCTCTTTCAAACTCTGCATTAGAAAGAGCTTCATCAGTGGATTTTAGAGTCTGTTGAGCTTCCCTCAGAGATTCTTGAATAGCGGAGTGACCTCCAGCTCGATTATTTGACAGGCTTGGGCCCATATTGACACCAAAGCTATCTGTCATTTCGCCAATGAGATCACTAAAGATCTGGCTTTCCATGTGCGCAAACCGCAGCTTGAGTGCAGCTTTTTCGTTGTCCCCCTGGGCCTTTGCAAGCTTTCTAGCCATATCTTTGCCTATAAAGCGTTTCTCGAGCAGAAACCGGACGTGGCACGTGTCTTTTGATAAATTGAGCTCCTTTATGGCACAGTTGTTGATATTTTTTCTTTTTTCTTCAATCTTCTTTATACACCACTGCATCACAGCATCAACATCGTCCAGGTTGGGGTTCTGTTTCCTTGCTTTTACTAAATGCTGGAGTACGATTTCGTCACCCTTCCAGCGATGGGATAGCATACAGTATGGTGCTGAGGTGGCGGGATAGTTGACGAGATTGCGAGTTTCGAGGTCAAACATGCGGTACAGGCCTTGCTCTTTGAGGGGCTCAGATATACCCAGGAATTCGACATCCTGGAGTTCAGCGACGGTTTGATCAAGACCTCTGTCAAAGATGGGTCTGAAGTTTGGAACCAGCCATGAAGTGATTGCGCCCCTGATTTTCTCTTGGCCTACACCCAGAAGATCAATCGATTCCTGTATTATTTTAACAACCATTGATTCTTCATCTTGACTCGCGGATTCGTTGGCCATCTTCAATTGATCTGTAATGTTGTACGGGGCGTAGATAGTGTCAATGTGACGTACAATGTTAATTGATCAATGAGAGTATGGGGTCAATTTAAAGAGAGTGATAGACATTGTAATAAAGAAAAAATGTATGTCACACATGTATATGACTCTATTATGAGATTTTGCAAGTAGATTCGACTACAAAGTGGCCCCACTTTACTTCTCCATTCGATCCTGCACGCGCTCGGAGCGTGAATGGGTAGAATGAAACAATTTTGGATAAAAGAGGAGACAATGGAGCATTTACTTTTTGTCCCTCTGTCTTGATCATAAGTGATATGACTTGTCACATTTTTCAGCTTTGTAGGAACAGACTCCTCTTACCGAATCCGAGTTTTATTGGCTAGTTCGACGGTGGTATTTTTGTCCCCTACATACAGCCCAATAGGCCATGCCTGTACATATCTGCATCGCTGCCCAAGCGGTAACATGATCAAATATGACAAATATTACTCAAGTGTAGATATCTATCGGGCGTTCATGGTGAAAGGTTGATTTCTTTCTCTGATGGCTGCGTCTCGTACCGTTGTGGGTGAGCGATTCCGACTCCTCTTTATATGCCTAAACCTACTCATAGCGAAACTAGAGCGCTCTCATTTTCAATTTACTATCAGGATATTGCAACCTCAACCTTGATAATGACCGTGCCGAAGTCTTGAATGAAATCTTGTTAGACCTATTTTAGCAATGGCCTCTTATCACCGTGTGCTGCGTAACTTTGAGCGGAGTGTCAACGATACAGCTATGGAATGCAACTAGTAGGTAGATATTTGCCCCTATAGGTCAGTGGCTTCATACTTAAAAGTACTAAATATAGTGACATCCATCCGTGGGATATCTTAATCGATGGCAAACGATGGCCCGGCAAGATCCGACTCATTGGTTACATCGATCTGTTTTTCTTAATATGTTATTCAGGCGAGTCTCGATTCGAAAAAGGCCTTGTGATATACAGTGAGTTCAGAGACTGTTGATGGAAAATGAAGATTTCTAACCTATCCTATCTCACATTTATCAGAGAATTTTGTGCTAATACGTGTTACGAATGAGAAGAGGATGATAAAATCATCCGCGAGTTATTAGAAAATTCAGATACAAAGGCAGACGAGATAAATCTAGTTCCTTTAAACTCTAGAGAGACCGAAGAAAGTAGGATCGCACTTACAATTCTTCGTCACCTCATGCTACTCAAACTAATGAACTCACCTTACCACTACTTACAGGTCGCCAAAAGTATTATCGATGTAGCAGTGAGAAACATGACAATTACTATGTTATCACTAGCCTAGGCCATCCAATGAAAATAACGCCAAAATACCCGAGAAGTTATCTCAAAAGTCACACTATAAGACTATATAAAGGGAAGACCCCTGCTATGCAAAGTACGTAAGACAGTAATGCGATTACTCAGCGGAAACGATAGAGTACAAAAAGAAAGTCGCTGATTTCATGAGTAACATCTAGAAGAAATTGAGCGTGGCGTGATTCAGCATGGCATACCTAGACTTATAGGTGACGTACTCCGAATTGGTGTTGTTTCGACTGCTGAGTTTGTCAGTAAGATAACAAACGATGTGGTTGGGGGGTCAACCATCTATGTCACGACCGAGAAGACCGTAAATGCACTTATCACTAAAGACTCGCATAATATGGCGTTGTCAGCTGCCGAAAAGTGAGAAGATTGGCCACTTGCGAGGTTCAGCCATGCTTTTAAAAGTAATTTCAAGTGTGGACCGGGTGATCATCTTCCTGAAAGCAAGTGGTTAATATAGTTGTAGCAATACATTATATTTTCTAACTATTTAGTTTCTTTTTTCTTTGTGATGAGGGTCAATACGAGTAATCTTTCGTGATTTTATCACTCTTGATCAATGCATCAATAACATTGCAATGCATCTTTTGGTCGCGAAAAGGAAAAAGAGGCGGGGAAGCCAGCAGTTGAAATATATTGTAAAACTTTGCAGCAATCGCTTGCAGCCCGATTCCTTCGCATTGCGGATGGTTATTATGGCTTTACGGTTCTGGATTGGATATTATATTAGACGTGTCAACTTTTCCCACCTATGCTTGGATCGCATAAGAACATGGCCATTTTGTTGTATGTGCTGCCTTTTTGGGCGTTTCAGCGGTATGGGGCCCAACTCGAAGACTCTTATTTGGCGACCGTAAGCTGTTAAAAGCCAGACCAACAGGCATATGATAATGCACATTTTTGTAAGAGTCCGTTAGATGTTCAAGGTGATGGCAGTGCCAAGCCACAAATTGATAAAAGTTGATCCTTATTATAACACACATGGCGATAATGGTGATATTAGAGAGTATGTAAGAGTGTGTAAGGTTGTGTAATTACATATATCCATACCAGACTAGAAATTGAAGCTTCACAGTAGCATACGGATTTAGGCCTGTTAAGTAATGCATCATTCGATTCCTATTACCTATCTACGAAATATTGGCTACGGAAAACTAAATTAACGCCAGCTGAATGCCTTTGACCTCTTTGCCACTCGTGAAAGAAATAGTTAAGATGTCAAATATCTTGTGCCATTCGTTTGGCCAAAGCGTCGGAATTCTATATGTTGGTGGTTGGATTGCTGTACGGAAAGACTCTTCCGACTAAGGAGGTCCTAAACGTGAGAAGAAGGCTGCCGAATTGAAACATGCACAATACAGTGGTAATAGCTTAACATGGCCTTTCTTCCTTTATGACCATGCAACCAAATTATAGCCGGACTTAGTATTCTCCTTGTACGGCTGCTCTTGTCATGGTAGGAGTTGGTCGATGGCGGCGATCCGCATTTGAACGTGGGATCATCGACGAAAGATTTCGAAACGTAGCTCCGCAGCTTAAGATTTTCTCCGTCTATGAGACCTTGCGGACGAAACTGGGATTTACTTCTGCGGTAAGATGCTTGCCCGAGCATATTCAGAAGACACCCATCAAAGTAAAGCTCCCGTATTATTTATACTGATTATCTATAATATATCATTAATGCTAAGGGAGGGTCTTTACTAGTTGGCACCTGAAAATTGTTATCTCTGGCAAGAGTGAAAGGGACGGCACAACTATCTCGGGCATGTGAAAAATAATCGGGGGAAGAGATCAGCGCGAAGTAACCCTACCAAAAAAGAAAAGGAGCAGCTCGGGGTTTTTAACTTCATATAACGGTGATTTTGATCTCAGCAGTACGCAATTACTCGTTTTAGATGGCCTAGGTGTCCTAAAGACTTCTTTGTAAATAGTAATCGCACGATGATTTCAAATCCAGTTAACTACGTGCTCCACTCTGTAAGCGAAATAAGCAAGAAAAGCGACGGACCCGAGCTGAAGTGTATTGTCATCGCTGTACTCGTTAACTTTGATCGACTCTAGACTTTGGATATAAACGCCGGTCATTTGTCATATAATAGTCCCACTCCCTATTAAGTAGGTATATGTTTTAATGAACCGGATATATGATATATCTAACCCGGTCGCTCGCAAGGCCAGATCCATAATTTGTATATTATATTTCTAGTAGTACGATCCGAAATTTCCATTTCATATTGCTCTAATATTTATTGATGCTCTGGAAAATACCATATCCTGCCAGGCTGAGCTTCGAATCATGGGAGCCCAGGAAGAATCCGATGAATCAATGCATTCGACAAGGCCTCCGCCTGAAATAAACGACGCACCACCGGATGGAGGAACTGTCGCGTGGCTACAAGTGCTCGGAGGTTTCTTCATCTTCTTTAATTCATGGTGTGTAATTCGTCCGTGTGTGTTGAACGATCTAACAAGTAGGAAAAGGGGCATTGTTAACACGTTTGGGGCATTTCAGTCCTTCTACGAATCCTCACTCTTGGAAAATGAGAGCGCCTCGACCATATCCTGGATCGGAACTTTCCAAGCATTTCTTCTCATCGCATTGAGCATTTTTAGCGGTCCAATATTCGATCAGGGCTATGCCCGGGAACTCTTTTGGGTTGGCTCATTCCTCAGTGTCTTCGGACTGATGATGAGTAGCTTGGCAACTAAATACTATCAACTCTTCTTGTCCCAAGGATTGTGTGTTGGCATTGGCGGCGGATGCCTCTTTTTACCATGTGTTGCAGTTGTTTCTACCTATTTCACAACAAAACGGTCACTTACAATCGGAATTGTGGCTTCTGGCGGCAGCGTTGGAAGTACGATTTACCCGATTGTCTTCCGCAGGCTCCAGCCATCGATCGGTTTTCCATGGACGATTAGAGTAATTGCCTTCATCGCATTAGGCTGCCTCTTAGCGAGTATAAGCATTATGAAAAGTCGACTCTCTCCTTCTAGAAAGGCACGGAAATTGGTAGATCTGGCTGCGTTTAAAAGTATACCCTACGCAGTGTTCACTGCTGGGCTGTTCTTCGTTTTCGTTGGCCTATACGTGCCAATTTTTGACGTCGTTGTGAACGCTCAAATTGGGTCGCATGTTAACGAAGATATGTCGTTCTACATTCTCTCTATTCTCAATGCCGCATCGGCATTCGGTAGAGTAATCCCAGGTCAGCTATCAGATCTTTATGGATCTCTGGAGGTGATCATCGTCTGCACATTCTGCTCTGCTATTTTTGCGTACGGCTGGATAGGGATCCATAATTTAGGCGGAACCATTGGATTTGCAATAGTTTATGGATTCATGTCTGGAGCAGTTGTGTCTGTTCAAGCAAGTGTGATTGCATCTCTGGTTCCTGATGTGCGTTATATTGGCACGGGGATGGGTATGGCACTTTTTGTGGCCAGCTTGGGCATCCTTATTGGTAGCCCTATCGCCGGGATGCTTGTTACTTCAGGGACTAAGGGCTTCGTGGACCCTTTCATTTTTTCTGGCACTTTTACTATGACAGGCGGAATTTTGTTCTACGTTGCTTGGATTTACAAAAGAAGAAGCATTAAGGCTTAATATTAACATAACATAGATATCTTTAGAGGCCTAGGAAGTCTTGGATAGCCACAGTATAGAATTCATTATTAGATTGATTTAATACCTTAGAGTGCAACTCTCACTGCATCCGAACAAACTCCTTTGCCCGATAGCAGCAGAGCCCTAATAACTGTGAAGCCATCTTACAGAAGACTCATTGTCACATCCATAAAGCTTCGATTTCCAGGCCCCGGATCATCATCCCTTCTAGATAATGTTCTCGCTATACTCATCTTGTCCCTAGTCTTCCCACAGTCCTCCATGGTCCCTGCCTAGACTCATAGCGCGGATTTAGCAAACGATCTCTGCAGCGACTCGATCTGAGTGTTCGCAAAGGTACTGCGCCAAAGGCTTAGCGTTGATTGGGGATTCTCATAAACTTGTGGTGCTTTCTTTGAACGACGATGGCCTTCTCGGCGCATTTGCTATCCTTGGAGACGTAGGTCGCGACCTTCTCGTTATCGCAATAGACCATATGGGCAATGAGCTCAATCCATATGCCGACTGAATGGTTCGCATTCTCCTACTAAACGTTCAAGATCAGACGGGTGTGTTGCCGGAGGTGCGCATGAACAGATTCTGAAATATTGGTCTGATTGACCTTCTTCTTGAGTTGTCGACTTCTCCGACCATTTCATCTCTCTTCCCGTAACATAATAACATAATTGTACCATTCATTCACATTCATTAACATACGCCTACACTCACAAACGCATTTCCTATTTCTAAGCGTCCGCGTCAGTCAGCAACCAATCGAGTGGGTCAATCGGCGGCGATCAGAGCGGCGACGCTAACGGTCCGTCGCCGCCGCTAAGACCAAAGCGCCGCTGCAGACCAGAAGCACACAGAATGGCATCTAGTATTGCTGTAAGTGCTTGCAAGTAGAAAAAGTATATATAGAAGAATAGATCCAGTTACTATTCAGCCATCATCTTCATCTAAAGCATTTTCTTTCATACATTATCCACCCAGAAAGCCTCATCTACCTCATATATTTGCCCTCACCACCATGTCTTCTCTAAAATACGTCAACAAGCTCCAAGGGCATCGTGTCCTTGTTGTTGGTGGCTCTTCCGGCGTGGGTTTCTGCGCTGCTGAAGCAGCTCTCGAACACGGCGCTCAAGTCATCATCAGTAGCTCCAACCAGACCAAGCTGGACACCGCCGTCTCTCGTCTCCAAGAGCACATCAAGGCAGCCAACCTTGGAGACGCCAGCAAACTGATATCCGCCAAGACGTGCGATCTTGCAAACAGCGGCAAGATCGAAGAAAGCGTCGTGGAACTTTTAGAATTCGCTACTAAAGATGGAAAGCTAGATCACGTCATCTTCACGGCGGGAGATAGTCTGCATATTCCGGGCCTTCAGAACATAACAGTCAAGGATATCCACTCTTCTTCACAAGTTCGTACCGTCGGCCCCATCATTATCGCAAAACACTTGCCCAAGTACATCAACTCCAGAGTCCAAAGTTCCTTCACCGTGACCGACGGAACAAACACCTGGCGTCCGCTACCCAACTGGTCCGTCATCGCTGCTGCAGGAGGCGCCACCGAGGCTCTGGCACGCGGACTCGCAGTTGATCTACGGCCTATAAGATGCAATTGCGTGATTCTCGGTGCTATTCAAACCGACGTATTAGGCATGTTTCCTAAGGAGAACCTGCATGCGATTTTGAAACTATTCCGAGAGTCGGTCATCACTGGCACGGTCGCTACGCCTGAAGAAGTGGCAGAGGCTTATATCTATTCTATGAAGGATTCTTTTGCCACTGGAGCCATTATTACGACTGACGGAGGCCGTCTTGTTGGTGACAGCAAGGGCGCGCTCTTCTAGTCAAGATATTAAAGCTACCATGAAGAACAGCGGTATAGCAAAAGGGTCTTTAGGTTACAATTCGCTGTATTAGATTATTTCTCATATAAATGTTCTTGTAGATCGTCACCTCGCAATCCCGTCTAGTTATTCAAAATTAAGACTATTTGAGAAGTCACAAGACCTCACTTCCTTGTTTTTCTTTCTTTTCCGTATCGGCGGGGCATATTTTATTCTCCTTTGAACTAACCCATGAATAAAGGAAAATTGGCTACTCCATTCAGCTCGGAATATCGAGCTTGAAGTCATCAGGAACACTTCCCCAGGTGTCACATATTCCAAGCAGACTTCGCGCACCACCAGCTTTTGACTTGCGCGCGAATACTTCTCCTTGGTGTAGATAAAAATACATTCCTTTGCTGAATTTCTGTCCCAGAGCACTCCATTCTTCCTTCATTCTGATATAAGTCAACGCAATAACTTCCAGGTCTTCCCGCACTTTAGGATCGTGATCCACAGGTGGCTGGACATCGCCCACCGCTCCAGCTTCTTTGTGATACCTCGAGGGACAAAAATATTCAGCCACGAGGACCCTGCAGCTAGTGAAGAGTAGACACGGAAAGTGTGCATTTCCCACGAAGTCTATGGATACTCGAGAAGCATTTCGAAGGACAGATATTGTCGCCCGCGCAGCAGCAACGCAGTGAGGCCAGTTTATAGCCATCTCGGTTCCAGGATCGTCTAATGACTCGCCTTCAAGGAGGGGTCGGTGATGTAAAAGGATGGTACATGTATTCAAGATGACGCTGAGCCAAATAACCTGTATGATTTCGTCATAATTCGCCAGTGAGAGCTCTGTAGCGGAGCGTGGAAGCATCAATCGAAGTCTAATAAGATGCGCGCAAAGCGATTCTATTCGCTCTTTACGATCTTTATCTTTATCATCGGTAGTGTCAAGTCCTTCGCTGATGTGCCCTAGCAATGTATATGCTAGAATAATATACTGAAGCTGGGTTGCGGAGCCATGCAAACTCTTATCTCGAATTATAGTGATTAGGTTACCAAAGTCATCTGTAAAGCGACTAGGATGGGTAGAAGGGGGTCCATTGGTGCTTTGAAAATCATGCTCCGACATGGGAAGTTCAATCTTCATTCTCCGATCATCTATTGCATGCATTAGTCCAATCGGAAAACACATTCCTCGATCCATAATGAAGAGCATCCATGAGATTCTTATGATCTCTTCTCTCTCTATCCATGTCTCTTTTTCTTGGGTGCCCAATGTCTGGACAATCAACTTTTTTAAACTGTCGCCATAGCTGTGGCCAATAGCAACAGTTTTCCTCCAAGCTTCACCAAGGACCACTATGGAGGGCGAGTAATCAACAAATGCAAGCCCTAGGTAGATGACCAGGACCGCGGCTTGCAAAGTTTGAAGGACATGATGCGGTAATTGTATATCTTTAGAAACTCGGCTCTTTGCCTCTTTGTACCAGAGTGGCTGGGATAGTCGGATCTGGCGGTCAGGATGGGAACCGGTTGAAACAGCGATGATGGCAACGAGCAAAACCGGCGGCACACCCTCGATACCTTGAGAATTAAGGGCAGATATTATGGTTTGCCGATGGATTATGGGCAAATAGCGATGGAATTTCTCAAAGAACAAATCGATCAGCTGCAGTAGCTCTGGTAGCTCTGGTAGCTCTGGTGGCGATACTAATGGCGCGGATGAAACGGCATTGTGAGATATGGAGACATCTTGATCGCCAGGGCCAGAATCATTAATACCAATTTCTGGCAGCTCATTGTTGGACAACATCCACTCGTATGAATCCCCCATATGTGGTCCGGCTACAAGAGACGGAATGATCTCATTGGATTCCAATCCTAGCAACGCGTCGGTCTCGTCCATCGGCCAGGAGCTCCAGTCTTGCGGAGCAGAGCTGGGGAGAGCACCGCCATTTGTATGACCAAAAACTCGGTCACGGCGAGGATTCCGCTTGTTGCTTCTCTCATAGTAGCAGAGCTCACCTCTCATGGCACACGATGAGCAGGACGGTCGACTACCCTATGATCACGGATTAGGTAAGCCGGCTGGCGAAGGTTTCTGTGCATCTCACATCACATTTCTTCTTTCTTGATCTGCACCCTTTGCACACATTTTGAGGTTTCGCGGGAGTAGACATTATGCAGTCAGCTATTCGAAGCTAACTTTAGGTCGAAGCCTGCCAGAAGCTTTCTAGATATTTGCAGCTTTACACCGTAGGATGCGATCACGTAAGAATCCGGGCCGGATTATTTAGCTCCTAACTCCGCCTCGCAGAAACGCAGTAACATGGCACTGCACAATGGTGCCAGAGCAAGTAGAGTCTATATTTGTCTGTTGCTTTTTTCTTCAAAAATACTTCATTCTAAATAACCTTATGCCATAGAGACAGAATAATATCTCAGAAAATTGGGCTGATAGTCATGGATTTCGTGTGTAAAAGTGCAAGATAACGCCAGCTTCAAGTAGTTTTTCTGCTTAAGGATTTCGGGTTTGAAATGCTCCGACTCGGCACCGGACTCTCGGACTCGTTGAGCTTCTACAGTAATGACACGAATCCAATCGTCATCATCTCAACTCGGTATTGAAGCATTAAAGATAATTCATGTTTATTGGCGACTTTAGCTAAACTGAAGAAAGCTTCAAGCCCATCGTAAATCCAATTTCCAATTGCCTGTTAGTGCTCCGTGCCTATGTCTAAGCTAATACTCCGCATGTGTTTCGTCGCTAATGCTGTTTTAATATGATCCCAAAGCCACGTTGCCGGGTTTGTCCTTATATGCCTGTACTCCATATTCCTGCCATAATTTCCCGTCGCTAAAACGCATATCCTTCCTGCAGTAGGTGAGAAATTCGCATTCGATTCCTCTTCTTGTGAATCTGGTGTTTTCAAGGGTACGCAATTAATGAGCCCTTCTGTCATGCTTTATCCCGGCTGTCCATCAAGGTGCAAGTGCCCGCCCTGCACGATTCGTCTTAGCAGACATCGCCATTAGAACCTTGATGGCTCCGACGTATTCTGTCTGCTGCTGGCATGACGATTTATTGTGATGCATCGTCTACAGGCACGGTTGAGCCATGCTGAGAAAGTTGAATCCCACGATGCCCTCGGCTACTAGTCGACTGGGGGCGGAGCGAGAGTAAAGTGACACTCGCCGACCGATGATCCCATCGTTTCCGACTTCAAGTGAAAGCGGCTTATCAAGGGGAAGCTCGATATATTCTTTATTGAATGAGCTTGTCGCCGTGGGAAATCGGAACTGCTGGAACGTGCCGCAATCTTCTGGTCTTCTTGACAAATCTCCGCTGGAACTGTGTCGCAAAGTTAGCTGGGTGGGATTCATTCATTCATTAGGGCCTCAAGTGAGCACGCACTGAATAACGATGTGGAGATCTGATAAGATGCTGGAGTCATAATCAGCGTCCGGCGTCAGTCTCGCATGTGTCGCTTCATTGCTCTCTGGGCGACCTGGAGTGTGAAATGCGAGATCAGCGCAAATGGATCTCAGCCGATGCGCATCAATTGGTGAGCTGAGGGCAGCAAGTGCGCCTCCACGAGGCTTGTTGGTGAACTCCGGACCGCACATGATAATTCTTTCGTGTTGGTTAATTGGAAGAGTTGATGAGAGGAGAAGTAGTAGTGCTTTTTGTTTTTCGTGGCGTTGTTGATATCCCAGAGGATGACTTTATACACAAAGACTGGCCCTGCACTTCTTATATGAAAGGCCGTTGCTGAGCTTGTTTGGCAGTGCTGAGCTTGTTTCATCGGCTGTTCGTCTCATCCACTGCCCATTGAGATTGAGTGGCGCGGGCCAAGAGCACAGTGTCAGACTACCTGAAACGGCCCAATCACGGCTCTGCAAATCTCGCCCCCTTTCCCCATGCGGTAACCTCAGGTGAGCAAGTTTGAGAGGGAATGCTCACGAAACTCCAGCAGGTGAACCTTGATGGAGAGCCACTTGCGTTGATGGGCATTTACTGCTGTATTAGTCATTTTCATTCGTTCTCTTGATCACGTCTTACTGACCCCATCTTTACCTTGGTAGGCAAGCATTAAAAGAAATGGCGTCTCGGGTCCTTCTCCTGACGGCTCTCTCCCTGCTACCCCTTGGCTGTCACTCTTCATCCCAGGATCCTTCAAAGCCGGAATTTGCCAGCATCAAGATTAAATCACCTTACGGCTCTGATTCACCTATCGGTCAAGCTCGCCTCGTTGACTCTTTTGAGCCCACGATGTCTGTCGGCACCTTCTCACTGCCGGCTCTGCCGTACGCCTACGATGTGAGTTTACCCTGGCTCTTAACCCATCAAGGTTCTACATCTGCTAATTATTCCAATACAAGGCTCTTGAGCCCAGCATCTCCGCTCAGATCATGGAGCTTCATCACAGCAAGCATCACCAGGCCTATGTTACCAACCTGAATAATGCACTCAAGACCTATGCCACCGCCATCGCTGCCAATGACGTGCCTTCACAGATTGCCCTGCAGGCTGCCATCAAGTTCAATGGCGGCGGACACATCAACCACTCTCTATTTTGGGAGAACCTGTCGCCGTCCTCATCCGCTGACGCAGATTCCGCCAGCGCCCCCGCTCTAACTGCTGAGATTGCCAAGACCTGGGGCAGCTTGGAAAAGTTCAAGGAGGCCATGGTGAAAGCTCTTCTAGCTATTCAAGGAAGCGGCTGGGGCTGGCTGGTCAAAGATGGCAATGCCTTGCGAATCATAACTACAAAGGATCAAGATCCCGTGGTTGGTGGAGAAGTCCCGATCTTCGGCATCGACATGTGGGAGCATGCATACTACTTACAGGTGAGTCACTCAGGTAGTCGCATTTGAAGTATGCCCAGCTAACTCTACGATTAGTACCTTAATGGCAAGGCTGCATACGTGGAGAACATCTGGAAGGTCATCAACTGGAAGACTGCTGAGCAGCGCTTCAAGGGAGGCCGAGATGACGCCTTCAAGATTCTCAAGGCTTCGTTGTAAAGAGGATGTAAAAGAGTAATTAGAAGCATGACACACATCGGATGCAAGGATGCAAGCCTCTTGCAGGAGATTTAAAGAATCTTTGACCAATTAGTGTCATCGCCTCCGCTCATATATGTGTAACTAACGCATACTACCCAACGACTTCCTTCGAAGGAGCATACACGTAATATTGTCTTCTCAGCTGGAACTTCACTATTGTGTCCAAACAAAGTTGTACAGGTGCGACTATGGCCATATGCAAATTAACCGTCCCACATTGCGAATCTGAACTGGTGATGATTTACTGCGCCACCGAGATGTTGCGCCAGCGTATTGAGACTTTTCCATGTGTCTACCCGTCCCAGCCGTCTCCGTTTGCTTAAGAGGAGCGTGTAATACCGGAAGGGATATAAGCTACCAGTTTAATTACAAACTTTCTTTGCAGTCGATAAATGTGTAAAAGCAATACAGCCATTATCATGCTCTCCGGGGGTGTTGGTCATGGAGGGAGGTAGCCGAAATCAGCGAGGAAAGTAGACCCTCTTACTATAAACATCAAAGTAGCATCTTCATTCCCTTACACGGAATCTTTCTACTCGCTATTTAGCATTGCTAGGTAGCTGTACCATCTTTTAGTCAATGTGATAATAGACTCGGAGTAAAATTTGCTTAAGCTTCAAGGGCCGAGCCACCACATTATGCAGGTACCCCGAATACATGTACAAGCAGCGAGCGGGAGCATGCATATCCTTCGCAAAGTTTCCCGATAGAGTGACAGAGCAGTTTTCTCATCTAGGCCATCTATAATCTTAATGCTAGCTTGTTCTGTCATGGTCAAGGATATAGGCGATGAAGAACGGTCGAGGTGGTTCACGGTACGACGTAGGCACAACATCTCCGCTCCACGGCAGCTGAAAGCGTCTCAAATCTTGCGCAACCGACGGCTCGTGGCATTTTGTGTTCCTGGCCAACATGTGCTTCGTTGAAACAATAGCTTTGGATACACAGCCGCAGCGAGTGTTCAGTCAGCGATGAAGGCAGAGTAGAACAGAGATGCTAACTAGCATTCGAAATAAAGTATGCATTGTTAGATAGAACGCAATTTTGTTTAGTAATTCCGTATGACGAACATGGTGAGATTGGCGAAATCATGGAGTAACATGTAACGGGTAAAGGTACGGTATGAATCCGTCGGGACACGGGAGCACGCAGCACGCAGCACGCAATACGGACTCGAACGGGAGGATCATGTTGTTTAATCTTGCACGATGATGATGGGAGGCCTTACACATAGCTACGTAAACGTATAAAAGGTGGAAGAGGTCAGCAACCTCATATGCAGAATTCTGATTCTAATACAACTACCACAGATCGAAACATCGTCTCTCGTTTCCAGTCACTCGTTCCATCACCCTCGTTAAAGTTTACTTTATCTCGTGTGAAACTCGTCATCATGGTGAACAAATCAATTGCCTTGGCCCTATTGGGAATCGGGTAAGTTTGGCATAGTAGATTTCTGGTGTGAAGAAACTACATGTATGCAAGCTAACAGAGGAGTAGCGCCAGTCTTGTTGGCGCAACAGACAATACCGTGACCGTCACGACAACCAAGACGGAGACGGTCACCGCCTGTGCTTCATCTTGCTATTCGGTCCTAACTAGCTGCACCTGGACCGTATCCTTGACGTCGTCTACTTCGACTGCAACGTCGACAGAGACTACTCCTACTGCTGTTTCCACCCAAAGTTCTACTTTGTCCGGAGCAAGTTCTACTTCGTCTGGAACGAGCCTTTTCCAATCGACGTACTCTGGGCCATCTACTTCTCTGAGCACTTACCAAACCAGCACAACTACTACGGCCCCAACAGAAACCTATCAATCTACACTAGGTGTCACTTCTACTGTTTCCACTCCCACTGCCACTGCCAGTGTCGACTCGAGTCAGCTCCCCGGCACTTTCACTACCTCTAGCACAACCTCAGCTCCAACAGAGACCTATCAATCCACGCAAGGTGTTGCTTCTTCATCTACGATTACTCCCTCTAGCACTACTACTGTTGACTCAAGCCAACTTCCCAGCACTTCCATCGCCTCTAGCACAAAGTCATGTTCTCACCCTTATGGCTGTGAATCTTCTACTACTTCCGGAAGCACAGATTCGTCTATTCTTCCCGGTACCTCATCGCCATCATCTTCTTCTATCTCTCCTACCTCCTCCCCTTCCTCTTCCCCATCTTCAACCTCAGTCTCCAACCGAGCCACCACCTTCGAATTCCCAACCACGACGCAGGCTCGAGCGCCTCCAACATCGTCTGAGAGCACAACAAGCACGACTCTTGAATCAACTCTCACGCAGACTGTGACTCTCACCGAGAGCTCTCAATCTCAAACTTCTGGTCCAACATCATCAGCGACTTCTTCAGAGACTGCATCCAAGTCCACAGAGACTATTTACAGCACAGACTCCGCTGCAAATACTTCCACCGCGTCTTCTACAGCGTCTTCCACAGAGAGTTCATCCAAGTCTTCTACAGTGTCTTCTACAGAGACAATTTACTCTACCGAGTCTCTCTCAAAGACCTCCGCCGCATCTTCCACAGAGTTTACATTCCCATCTTCATCAACAATCACCGTCACGCCATCTTCAGAAATCACATCTACAACTTCAAGCTCCCAATCCGGCACCTCAAAAATCTCCACCCCATCCGGGACCCCCTCATCTTCATCTACGAGCACAGAATCAACCGATTCTTCAGCTTTAGCGGCCACCACTACGAGAAATATCTCCACTTCCTTGTACACATCTTGCACTGAGTCGTCTGTGAGCCCTTCTCGCATTTACACTCTCACCAATTCTTCCGCTTTTGCAACAAGTCGCTACCCAAGCACTGGGACAGGATATTCTACTACTCAGTCGGCGTCTCTCAGTTCTAGTTCCTATGTGATCCAGACTTCAAGCATCACGGTCGAATCTTCTGCTGCGGCGGGCACTGCTTCGACTTTGACGAGCAGTTCGTACTACTCTGCCCCATTCAGTCAGACATACATTTCATCTTCCTCTGCTTCTTCTTCATTGTCTTCACTGGCAGGTTCGACCGCTTCAGCTTCATCAAGCTCTAGTTTCACCATCTCATATGCGTCCTCCGCCGACGCCGCCATGCAGCCCGCTGTTACATCTTCGACTTTCACCTCGACCACCTTCTACATAACCACCACAAGCAATTCAATTTCGGATACAACCACTTCGGCTACCTCTACAGTCCCAACTACCGCTTATCCTCTTTCCACTCCGCCATCCTATGGCCCACCATCTTACGATATCCCATCATATGGGCCACCGCCGTCGTACGGTTTCAGGGGCCGAAGGGTGTGGTAAGATGTGGTAAGTTGGATGAGCAAGAGAGAAGAAGAGGCATGGAAAAGAGGGGAGAGTGTGAGACGAGCAATTGGCGGGCAAATAAGGTGATGGATGTGACTTCTTGTCTTTTCTACGAAAGGGGGGAACTGGTATAGTTAGTATAGTGCTTGAAGATGTTATTAATCGGCTTTCCATAGTATTGCATAGATTCAATTAGTTAGCAGCCAATCCATATAAGTCTTTTCCATTGACAACTTCTATACCCTACGAAAAAGTAGAGGTAAATACTCTATAACATGTAATCCATCCTAGGCTCTATAATTTCTAAAATCTATGAGTCTTCTTTTCCTTCTTCTTTTTATCCTTATAAGAAATCACGCTAAAATTCCATATCGCTTTTATTTGCCCTCAGACAAGCACACCACTGCCCACTTTCCATGCCATGCCCATCGCCTGGAACCAGTGTCACCGCCACCACCCTCAGTAGCTCTCAGCTCTTCGTCTTTTCCAGCAGGAAGACCGACAACGACGTCAGCTTTGCATGTTCGCAGAGACATAACGTTGACACCGGAGCCGGCACCCATGGGGCCGAGGGCCTCGGCAAACGGAGTGGTAGGATCCCACCAAGCCTAGAAAGAATTAGTAAAAGGGAATGAGTAAGCTCATTGTGAACCAAATCACTTACATCACCAGTCAGTTTTCGGTAGTTCAAGTCACCCTTGAAGATGACGAGCTCAGCCTCCTTCAGGTCCTCGTGCAGCTCAGGAGCTTCATGGGGTAATCGCCAGAAGGAACCGCCAGCGGTCCAATATCTGTTGGGTCGGATAGTCAGCTGCCCCTCAGAGTGCAGAGTCGCCCAATCCTGGAAGACGAATAGCAGATCTTCGGCCGCCTTGGCCGGCAGAGGCGTAGGAGTCTTTTCGGAGACCTTCTCTTCCTCTGTCGGTGCCTCGAAGAATGCCTTGGGAGAGGCGAGAGCGCCGAGGAGGCCAACGAAATCGCCCGGAAGAACATCAGAGACAAACCAAGGAATAGATTTGGGGCGAAGAACAACGTTAGTAGCAAGACCTGTGTGGAGAAGATAGCCGGCCAGCACAAGGTCGACATAGAGCTCGAAACCGGCATTATCGAGAACAAAGTCTACGCGACGCTCCTTCTTGCCCTCAGCCTGAGCCTTCTTGAGCAAAGCGAACACTTCGGGAAGATTATTGATGAGGATGTTCTTCTCGGCGGCCTTTCTGGCCTCGCTGCCCTGCAGCTTCTGGATGTCCTCGTAGGTCATGTTGGTAAGCAGCGACAAGTCAGTCGCATTACCCCACAAGCAGACCTCGCACATCTCGGCGAACAGGATCTTTTCGGCTTCGACATCGTGTGTAACATCCTTGTTTTCGCGAACCTTTGTGATGATGTCTGCGTATCTGGCGGCAAGCTCTACAACAGCGTTTCGAGAGGTTCGGAAAGTATCGGTTTTCTGACGGGAGAAGAGATCGTAGTTCTTCCAGTGCTTGGTGACGGTGAAGAATGTGCTAAGACGTCTGTGGATGGAATTAATATTGCAGCTTCTAGAATAGAAAGATTGAATCGGTTGGTGGCATACCGGTACATGTAGCATTCAGCGAAGAGCCAGGGAACTTGGAACCAAGTAGGGTTGCCCAGCTGCTCCAGCTCCTTGTTGTAAGCGGCGGTCTCGTCAGAAAACCCATCCTCAGCTAGAGGTCTATACAGGATTAGCATCCAAGTTATGTTAACTGAGAATTGAAGGAAAACAGAAAATCATACGTCAACTGGCGGTCGTGCAGCATCTCGTACTTGAGGCTGCCGAGCTGCTCGACAATCTTCTTGCCCTCAGCTTGCTTCTCGGCATCCTCTGTGCTGGAAATGGTTTTGTAGACATCGTCGATGGCGCCAGTCTTTTGAAGGAACAGTAAGTTAGTCAGAGAGCTCAGCGGGGGCTGGGTCGAGCGTTGGCGAAAGGAGAACTGACGAGAATGACGGGCCATCGCATGCGAACGGAGTCGCTAGCGAAGGACTTGGGGTCGTTGGTGACCGATTTCGCTGTGTCACGAGTTAGCCAGGGTTTGAGTAAATCAATGAGAGCAGCATTGGGTATTTTTCCGTACGTGTCTTGGTATCGTACTCCATTTTGGCGTGAGTGCTGGCCGTGTATTCGGTTGACGATTGATGTTGAGGGTTATCAAGACGAAATCCAGGACAGGATCTGGATGTTTAACTTTTGGAGGGGCAGAAATACGGCTTAAGAAAAAGGCATGGCGGGATTGGCGGGGCACATGGCGGGGTTACTTTCTGGTACCTTGGAGTAATACGGAGCAGGTACGTACATCCTAGGTACTTGGCGGTATATTGGGGACGCAATTAATACCGCCGCCATAAGGGGCAATTCCGAGCTCGCGGATCCATAACTGCGTCATTCTGGAGGGGCGTCAACTCCAGCCTTCTAACTCGCTCAGGGCATGATCTGCTTGTTATCATGTTTCTGTGGTGGATCGAGGCATTATTTACAAAGTACGAAGTATAACGGTTTGATTTGATTTGTTCTGATGGAGCTGCGACCTGCAATGTTGACGTTGGAGGTGCCGGCTTTCATTGTTCCTGAACATCAGAAAATAGAGAAAGGCTAGAGGTGGCGCCGTTTTGGAGACTGGTTTCTCTGCCACATGCAAGATGAATCTGTTATTATTACCAAGAAGGGCATAGCCATCTTTTTGAGGCTGTTACTGGGAACCACGTTGAGAAATAATTGGACGAATAAGGGATAAATGTATGGAGTATTGAGGCTTGGCCTTCTCTCAGCTCACCATAGCTCTCTGGATCTTGGAGGCGGTGACTATCCAGCCGGAATACCGTTTTCGTTTATTTTACAGGGTAAGGCTTGTTGATAAGTGGCATCCCATTCATCATTACCAATACTACTTACTCATAGCGGTCTATATAATTACATGTACATACGTGTTAAAGAAAATAAAGAGGATCGGTTTCATTTTTTTACTAGGCGGTTTGATGATTAAATGAAATTCATAATCCATGTGGATGTGATGTGGGAGACGTGGTCGTTGAATCGAACAATATTTCTGACATCCACCGCTATAATGATAATGCATCATCTTCCTAAAACATTCGTAGAGGTTCAAGAAGAAGTAGCTACTATTATGAATAAAAAAGGTTGCGATAATTTAATAATATTAGGCACAAGTAAAGCAAACTCAGCGAGGTGAGCGGCATGGAGTATGGAATTGATATATTGTGGAGAATACATATGCAGCACACATAAATTGTTCCAAGTGTCTGGTACATATTAGTGACCCTGGCTTCTAAACTTAGTACACACCCGCTACTGAGACATCAAATACAGCTTAATCAATACTTACCAAGTGGACCAAAGGCCAGTATAATTTGCCTTCCATACGCCATAACAAATTGCCCATGTAGATATTCTCATCTTAAGAACTACAATTTATCAGTCTAATCACCGAGGATTTTGCTTTGTATATCTAAATCCAAGTAATAGACATGTGCATACAAAGTACAAACGCAGCACATCGCCGTACCAGCACCAAATGCTCATCCCGCTTACCACCTTCACATTTCCCATTAATTACACCCGTCCAGCATTCCAAATCCCTTTATCCACGTGGTCAAGCGTCACCCCATTACTGACACACGTCACCTCAACCCCCTTCTTCCATTTTCTTCCCGAAAACAAAAAAAACAACAACAACAAGGAAGAAATTTACTATCCAACTTTCTTTCTTTCTTCCTCATCGTTCCATCTCCACCTCCGCATTTCCTCCTGCAGCCGCAGCCGCAGCCGCAGCCGCTCCCTAGTCGCCCCACCAACCCGCCATCAGATCTCATTTCTCTCCATCCAACCTCTTGCATCATACCCTCGCCATCGCATACGTACAACAGGACAGTGACAACAAACTCCAATACTTAACAAGAGACACAAACAAACAAAAGAAAACCGTCATCTTCAACTCCGAAACCATGTCCTCTGCAATAGCGCCCACCAAAAACAGCGATTCCGAAGGTGATACCGGAATCAAAGGCCAAACAACAAGTCTCCTGTCCGCCACATACTCTTATGCGCATCGTACTCTCGACTCCATCATCCCTCCATCTTCTCGCCAACGCGCCCACGACGCAACCTCCTCATTCGCCTCCGACCAGCCCATTCTATTTGTACGTGCTCCTGGTTATTGAAAATAACAATAAGACAAACACCTCCTTTTTAACTAACACAAATTCGCAGTCTTTCATTGCCTTTCAGGTCCTCTTCTCGCTGCTCCCTTTCCTCCTCTTCATCTCATTTGCTCTCTCCACCTTTCTTCTCACCCTCTGTGCGGCCTTCGTCTTCACGCTCTTCTGGATTGGCGTCGCAAGTCTCTTCTTAATTCCTACGCTGTTCATCACGTCGTCTCTCGCGGTGCTATGCTGGGGATCTTCAGTAGGGAGCTTTGTCGTCGCCAGATGGCTGTATCACCATGCGCCTGTGGGTGTCTTCCCCAGCGGCAGTGGTACGTCTTCACCAAGAACTGAAGTCACGTCTGATGGAGCTTGGAAAGAGGTTCAAGTCAAACAGGATGATCAATTTGACGACATTAAGAGCTTGGAGTGATGGCTTAACAAATGAAGAGGGTTAACAAATGAAAAGGGTCGTGGCAGGTTTACAACGTGTAATAATAATGATCTTGCGTAATTTGGTAGTTGGGAGACACAGTTTACTACATTATACTTTTTTTTCCCGCTTGCTTCATGGTTGCATTAACGCGTAGTTGAATAATGTTTACCGATAGCCCCGACAACCTCATGCTTCTATAAAAGACCTGGGCTGCAGGCATCTCCCGCTCCATAAGCGCTGCTACCTAATACCACAAATACAAGTTCCACACATTAAAGATACAGGCCCTCCGGCTCACCCTCTTGCTTGGTGCGCAATACCCGCTCTCGAGCAGACCTGAAATCTGCCATCTGAACTCGCATGCGCCGTTCACGTAGGGCCATCATACCAGCTTCTGAGCAGATGGCCTTGATGTCGGCACCGGACAGGTCATCCTTCTGTGAAATAAACTCGTCCAGGTCAACATCGTCGTTCAGGCTCATCTTGGAGGTGTGTAGGGTGAAGATCTTGCGCTTCGTGTTTTGATCAGGATTCTCGAACAGAATCTTTCGATCGATTCGGCCAGGTCGGATCAACGCAGGGTCCAGCGTATCGATCTTGTTCGTCGCCATGATAACCTTGACGTCACCACGGTCATCAAAGCCGTCAAGCTGGTTGAGAAGCTCCAACATGGTTCGCTGAACTTCACGTTCTCCTCCAGATGTAGAATCGTATCGCTTTGTACCAATTGCGTCGATTTCGTCAATGAATACGATTGAAGGTGCATTTTCTCCAGCAACCTAGCCTTTATTAATATCACATGCCAATGAATTATTTCATGAAAAGAGAGAAAGAGGGTAAACAAACCTGGAACAATTGTCGTACAAGTCGGGGGCCATCTCCCAGATACTTCTGAATCAGCTCACTGCCCACGATACGCAAGAACGTAGCGGATGTCTGGTTGGCAACTGCCTTTGCCAAAAGCGTCTTTCCAGTACCTGGGGCACCATACAGAATGACACCCTTTGGGGGCTTGATGCCCATTTCTTCGTATAGCTCAGGATGTAGCAGTGGCAACTCCACTGACTCTCGAACTTCTTGAATTTGCTGCTCCAGACCACCGATATCAGCGTAGGATTCCGTCGGCGCCTTGTCGAGCTTCATCACGCTGACAAGCGGGTCTGCGTCATCGGTTAAAACTCCAACGATGCTGACGCTCTTGTGGTGCAGAAGAACGCTGGCACCGGGCTCAAGAAGGTCTTTGTCCACAAAGCTCATGATGCTGACGTAATATTCAGGGCCAGTCGTACTACTGACAATGGCATGGTCGTCATCAATGAGCTCTTCTAGCGTACCGACACTCATTGGGCTTCCTCGCATGTCGTCAACGCGGCTACGTTCGTCGGCTAACCGATCAACGTCGACATCGGGGCCGATAGTCTGTCCCTCCTTGGCGACCTTGGCCTTTCGTAGCCGTTCTTGGTTCTCGACGTATTCTTCCTCGAGGAGCAGGTGATCGTGGATTCTCTGCATACGAAGCAGTCGAAGCTTGCATCGGCTCGTAGGATAGACTGCAGGGAGCTTGGCAGCAGCGCTACTACCGCCAGCCTTTCTCTTCTTGCGGCCTACCCGGGTTGTTGGCCTTGGCGGGGGTTCGTACTTGGGCTTATCCTTCTGCAATGGAGTCTTAGTTTCCTGTGTGTGTCGACAGCAGACAAAGAAAAGGATTATTTACCTTCTTGTCCTTTTCATTCCTTCCCCCCTCGCCACCCATACCAGATTGTCCTTGACCCTAGAGCAGCAAATGTCAGCAGAATTGCAAACCGCAGGAAGATCAACCAAGATGCAGTAGAGCTCACCATTTTGACCGGCCAAGCTCTGGAAAGCTGCTTTTTGAAGCTTCCCGTGAATTTTTTGTCCTTCTCCAAACGGTACGCCTATATGAATGAGGCACAGCTGGAGAAGAGGCGTAATTGTTGATGTGACGGAGAGGTTAGTCGCTACTTGACTAGGGTGATGCTGCACAGAGCATCCCAGGGTGCTTCGGCTAGGCGCCAGAGAGACACGACAGCTCCAGGCAGGTCACGTGCCGGATCAATTGTACACATCACGTGACTATTAGAGAGAAGATGAGAGGCAAGCAATTGTCAGCTTTTTCAACGACAATCTGCTTCTGCTTCTGTTCTAAAAGAACCCATCGGCCCAGCTATTCCCCAAGAGGACTAGATTCATGGGATCGCGATTGCTCAAGCTGTCATTCGGTGATCTCAAAGCAACGCTGCACTAATACGGAGTACTACTCTAATGCATTCTACAGTACACAGATAAGACCCATGGTGCTCAAGGCTCACATAAGCAGCTTGGCCATAAGACTTAGGCCCAAGTTTCCAAACAGCCAAACAGACAGCTGCAACGTAGATTAACTCTCCGCATGCTGATTCCTTTTCGAAGCGGAAAAGAAATAACTCGCCTACATATGCTACGCTACTTTATTTTATCTGCCACCTCGGCCGTGTCACAGTGGCACGAGACTTCCAATTCCCCCAATCATGCAACCCATGCTTGATTCGGAATTCAAAGCCACCCTCGTCTGCTTTACTCGCGAGCACAGACGCTGATGCCAATAACGCCTTAAGATGGGTACACTACTGAATACCCACCTCGCTCTAGAATGCACAAGGCTTTATATCAGGGTTTTCGGTGTCGTTTCCCTCTTGTTTGATTCGGTACAATATCCGTCTTCCTGTACATGGAGATAGGTGCACTAGCCCATCCATGACAGCGCCCAAGGCTCACTGGGCACCATCCGGACACATATTCTCGTTGATTTGACATCTTTCGACTTTTCTTGGTGAGATGCTGTTATTCGGACTGTTGAATTAATTAAGTCGCACCTAATCGGCAGGCCTAGCTGCAGCCCGCTAAAATGGTGGTGTCCCGCAGTGGATGGCCTGGCCTGACGTCGACAGCCGCAGCGCCCCTCATCCTCCGCCACAGAGACGCTCCAGTGCAGCAACTGATAGCCAACCTGGAACTTTCATTCTTTCCATTCCCATATGCCAGCCTGCGCCTAAAAGCGTCCTGACCTGCTCTTCTCGCTTTCAATTTCAGATTCTCTCCTTTGCCTCGACAGACTTCCAATAGCGCTAGACTGCCTAACATTCTCTACATCGACTACATTCTCTCGCTTCTTCTCTACAACAAGCACCACCTGCTACGTCCACGTTAAATCCGATCGCCATGTCGAATAGTAGAGATCGCCGGATTATGAAGGAGCTGCAGGACCTGACCGAGGACAAAGACAACTCAGGCATCTACGCGGCCCCTGTGCAAGAGTCTTCGCTCACAACTCTCAGGGGCTGGTTCTTTGGCCCTGGAAACACGCCATACGAGGGTGGCAAATACGTGATCCGGATTTCGCTTGAGAACGAGTACCCCTTCAAGCCCCCGCGGATGCAGTTTGAGACGAAGATCTGGCATCCGAATGTCAGCAGCCAGACGGTATGTCTCCCCCGTTTGGATTTTCTCTCCCAATCCTGCCCAGCCCAACCCAACCTAGCACAACCCACCTTTCTCTGGTGTTGGGGATGATGTAGAGCATTGGGCCACCGGCAGGATTCCTTTCCTCCTGCTAACGGTTGCTTCTAGGGCGCAATTTGCCTCGACACCCTCAAAAACAACTGGTCACCCGTCCAGACCATCAAGACGGCTCTCCTCTCCATTAGAATGCTCCTCGAAAACCCGAATCCCTCGGACCCACAGGACGCCGAAGTCGCTAACATGCTATTGACCGACCCAGATTCATTTGTCCTGATGGCTCATGAGTGGGCAGTTAGATATGCTGGTGCTCCACAGCAACAAAACATTGACACGACCAGATTCAGAAGTTTGGCCAGGCTACCCGCCTTGGCTGTTGATGAGCGCCGGTATGCCCTTAGTAATAAGAAGCGATCTCGGAAGGAAAAAAGACTGACTCAAAATGATTCGTAGATACCTTGGATACAACCGGGCGCTGGTCGATCGGTTCACGAGCATGGGATTTGAACTCGACCGTGTGGCAGAAACGCTACTCTATTTCGGCATCGATCGCAATAACGGTCGAGACTACCCCTTGACAGAAGGTCAAGTGGGCGATATCACTGCGCGACTTCTCGGTGAGCAGTAGATACGGGTATAAACAGCCTCACCAGCCTGGCCTTATTCGACAGCGGGCGGCGATTATGGATTGGGAGTTTATATGAGTCGAGGATTGAAATTTGGGGTTTTGGTTTTGTATGTTTTGATATCTTGTTACCTGGACTCAGACTTGGTGGGGCGGTTGTTTACCGGAGGACTGTTGATCTGCCAATCAGGCCAGTCAGTGGCCGGCTCGTAATCCGAAGAGTCAGCTATGAGGATCAAAGAGCGTTTGGTTTTGAGGGGGGGAGCATAGGTGCCCTGGAAGCGCATACAATCGGGTATATAACGACTTTGGAGTTATCAGGTCGGAAATAGCATATTACACTCAATAAAGCGTCTGTTATTTTTATATTGCCAAAGCTCTTTAAGTTCTTTCGCCTTTTCTTTTAGTCATGCCCCCTAGAGGCCAATCTTGGATTCTTGGGTGTTTTTGTACATGGCTGATTAAAGCCACCACTCACTCACCCGGCAAAGCTGAATGTGAGATGAGAACACAGGAAAAATCACAAGAGTAAACCGCACCTCTGAGAATAGCGAAATGGCACATCGCCCTCCCATGACACCTAATCTATCACGTACCTACGACAACAGAATTAAGTGAAAACAAAAACAAGAAATAGCCCATTTCCCTGAAATAAGGGACATGATTTCTTCCGTTTCCTTCCTATCCACATGCTCTAGAAGCCTATCACCAGTCATTTTTTTTTAACAGCCTCCACTCCCTCCATGTGTTTTTTTTATGCATATTTAATCGGTTTGAATTATGAATAAGATTAAGTCAAGGTCCACTGTCTTATCTTGCCGTAAAACGTCTTATTTCGCAAAAAGGGAAAAGAAGATTTTTAAATTTACAGCAGGTCGCGGCGGACAAACTCATTGTAGAGAGCCTTGCCCAGACCAGCGGGTGAGCGCTCCACAATGACGCCTGCGTTCTCCAGGGCCGCAATCTTGGAGTCAGCACCACCCTTGCCGCCGGAGACGATGGCACCGGCGTGGCCCATTCGGCGGCCGGGGGGAGCGGAGATACCCGCGATGAAGCTGACGACGGGCTTGCCGCCGTTGACGGTGTTGAACTGCTTGAGGAACTCGGCGGCGTCCTCCTCGGCGGAACCACCAATCTCGCCAATCATGATGATACCGTCGGTCTCCTCGTCCTCGATGAAGACCTTGAGGCAGTCGATGAAGTTGGTGCCGCTGAAGGGGTCACCGCCAATACCGACGACGAGAGACTGGCCAAGGCCGGCCTGGGTGGTCTGGTTGACAGCCTCGTAGGTCAGGGTGCCGGAACGAGAGACGATACCGATGCGGCCGCGCTTGTGGATGAAACCAGGCATGATACCGATCTTGCACTGGCCAGGGGCGATGATGCCAGGGCAGTTGGGTCCGACGAGACGGGTCTTGGACTGCGTCTTGAGCATCTGAGTGATGCGTACCATGTCTGATTCCGAGGGTTCGCCATGGTTAGCCTTTGGAAGGGGGGATATTTTCTGAGGGCGGGAATGGGAGATGTCTATGGTGGGGCTAAGTTCTGACCATGTTGAGGAATTCCCTCGGTGATGCAGACGGCAAGGGCGATCTCGGCCTCGAGAGCCTCTTCGATACCGGCAGCGGCGAGAGGGGGACTTGGGATAGTTGGTCAGTATTATACGGGATCATGATCAGGGGGTTTGAGTGTCGCATACGGGACGAAAAGTGCAGTTGCGGTTGCTCCCGTCTGCTTGACGGCGTCGGAGACGTTCTTGAAGACGGGCAGGTCGAGATGTGTCTGGCCAGCCTTCTTGGGGTTTGTTCCACCAACAACCTTGGTACCTAGAGGCGCGGCGGTGTAAGTATTCGGATCCAACTTTTGTGCGCAGCGATATCCCGAGGCTTTATCGTACCGTACTCAATGGCTTGTTGGGCGTGGAAACTGCGCATTGTATAATTAGCATGTCATTGCAACCCTTTTCCCTCAGATGCTCTTCTGCCAAAGCCGGTGTAAAACATACGTTCCCTGCTTTCCGGTAAAGCCCTGGTAGATGACCTTGGTCTCGCCGTTGATGCGCAGGTTCTCGATCGTCTTGGAGTAGGGCGAGCTGGCCGAGCTGTAGCCACGGCGGGCAGCGTTGCGCAGCGCAGAGCGCGCGGCAGTTCTGGGAATGGCCTGCATGGCTGTGAAGAGGGGGGGAAGAGGAGAGGAGAGAAGAGCTTCCAAGGAAGACAATGTCTTGAAAGAGAAGCGCCGCGAATGCAACGCTGGGAGGATGCAGGGAGAGCGAATTGGAGAGGTTTTGAGCTGCAAGCTTGCAAAGAAGGGAATATCGTCGGTACGGCAGCAAATTACCGGCTCTGGCAGCTCTGAATTCGGGTGCTGCCGGGGGCCCGGCAGTTAGCTTTTTCCGAAGAGGGCCGTTCTTTTTTTTCCTATTATCAGAAGCAAATTTTGGCGCTCCAAAATTACGGTGAGGGGCATTGTGCATGGAAGAACACGGAACTAAGCCGTTTCAACATTCCGTCTGCTTGATCTTCCGTTTCAACCATTATTTTCCCATATAACGGTAAACGGAAAGACTCTTTTGGCCTCCGTTTACGATATTTAAAAGTTTGCCCCACCGAGGCGATAGTATGCCAAAAGTTCTTATCGAAACATCAACGAGGGGCACTAAACACCAAAGCCAACACCAACATTTCGTCGCTTCGAAGACGCATAAATCGACCATTTCGAGGCTACTTTGCCATTATAAGTAACGAGTGTGTGGCAGAGTGAGGAGAGATAACCGACGATGTCGACGACCACGATTACGACGACGGCTACGTCGCAGAAGAAGAGCGTCGAGCTTGCACCGGAGAGCGAGCGCTTCCTGCGATGCTGCGCAGATCTTGCCAACGCTCTGATTGAAGATCACGAGGCTACCAAGAATGGCCGCCCAGGACGGGACATCAACCTCAACTCGCTGCGAGCGAAACTGGCAAAGAAACACAAGCTGGCAAACATTCCTCCTCTAACGGCTATTATTGCTGCAATCCCCGAACACTACAAGAAATACATCCTCCCGAAACTAATCGCAAAACCGATTCGTAAGACTAATACCGATCAAGGAAGTGCAAGGATATAGAGCTAATTTATTGATAGGAACATCGTCTGGTATTGCTGTTGTCGCCGTCATGTGTAAACCACATCGATGCCCACACATTGCATACACGGGCAATATTTGCGTCTACTGCCCTGGAGGACCCGATTCAGATTTTGAATACAGCACACAATCATATACCGGATACGAGCCCACTTCAATGAGAGCCATTCGTGCGCGTTACGATCCTTTCGAGCAGGCTAGAGGCCGAGTAGACCAGCTCAAATCTCTGGGACACTCTGTCGACAAGGTGGAATACATCATCATGGGAGGGACCTTCATGTCGCTACCTGAGTCATACCGAGAGGATTTTATCGCCCAATTACATAATGCCTTGAGCGGATATCAGACATCCAAGGTCGACGAGGCGGTTGAGGCCGGCGAGATGAGCAATATCAAATGTGTAGGCATCACCATCGAGACACGACCGGATTACTGCTTGCAGCCGCATCTTACAGACATGCTAAGATATGGCTGTACGAGATTAGAGATTGGAGTTCAGTCTCTATACGAAGACGTTGCGCGAGATACAAACCGAGGCCACACGGTAGCCTCAGTTGCAGAGACTTTTTGCTTGGCCAAGGATGCAGGCTACAAGGTGGTTAGCCACATGATGCCTGATCTGCCCAACGTAGGAATGGAGCGCGACCTCGATCAATTCAGAGAATACTTTGAGAATCCTGCTTTTAGAACTGATGGGTTGAAAATCTACCCTACACTCGTTATCCGAGGGACAGGTCTTTATGAGCTGTGGCGGACGGGAAGATATCAAAATTATACACCTAACGAACTCATTGATCTGGTGGCACGGATAATGGCTCTCATCCCTCCCTGGACACGCATCTACCGTGTTCAGCGAGATATCCCCATGCCTCTGGTTACCTCTGGTGTCGAAAACGGAAACCTGCGAGAGCTAGCCTTGGCTAGGATGAAGGATTTTGGCACAACATGCCGAGATGTAAGAACCAGAGAGGTCGGAGTCAATGAAGTCAAGCACAAGATTAGGCCAAACCAGATCGAACTGGTTCGCCGAGACTACGCCGCCAACGGCGGATGGGAGACTTTCCTCGCCTACGAAGACCCAAAGCAAGACATCTTGGTTGCTCTCTTGCGACTCCGCAAATGCACCGAAAAGTATACTTACCGGGAGGAGCTTACTGGCCAGCCCACGAGCATGATTCGAGAGCTCCACGTTTATGGCACCGCGGTACCCATTCACGCGCGTGACCCCCGCAAGTTCCAGCACCAAGGCTTTGGCACTCTGCTGATGGAGGAGGCTGAAAGGATAGCCAGAGACGAGCACGGCAGTGACAAGATTAGCGTCATTTCGGGTGTTGGTGTAAGAAGCTATTACAAGAAGCTCGGTTACTGGCTAGATGGACCATATATGAGCAAGTGGCTCGACGGGCGAGATGAGAAGGCGTGAGCAATGTATAGCCACGGCAAGTTTGGGATGAAAGTAAATGTGAAAATGTGCGGATTACATGGCGTAACGGATAGGATACGAAGGACACGATTGAAAGCTTTTCTAGAACGCATTTGGTACATATATATGGTACGCTAGGATCTCAATTTATATCGAATGAATATTCTTTGTTCATCATTTTACTTCTACCACTCCGTGCGATTGCTGTAGCCCAGTATTATACCTATATTACTGGGCTACAGTAGGCCTTTGTCATAAAAGAAAGACGCTTACATACCACAAGACCAAACTAACGCATGTCCAAACAAAACATTTTCAAAAGATTGCATCTCCATAAGCCATATATACATATATTCCCACATAAATCTTCAATTCATTCCATAGACATTGATCGTAAAAGAAGCAAAAAAATTGCTCACGGCAGGGCTTGAACCTGCGGCCTCCGCATTACCAAGATTTCAACAGAAGTTGAAGTATTAGTACGAAGCTCTAACCAACTGAGCTACGCGAGCTGACTAAGCGCTCTAACCAAGTGCCCTGGGTAGGGTTGGCTTGGTTAGAGCCGAAGTTGAAAATGTTCTTTCAAAAGTAACCTAAGTATGGCCTCTCTACCGGCCATTACCATTTGCTCGCTTCCGACCCTACATCACCCATTTAGAACGTAATATGCTGTTGTTCTTCACTTATGAACAATATCTTTGTAAAACGGTTTGTATTAGAGTATTCTCTAAATCTGCCTTCGTTAATACAACTAAATTTGACTATTGCTAAGCTTCAACAGCTTTATATACACAAAGCGCCTGTACTGCTCATGGTTTGCAGATACCATCAGTATTATAACCGTATTGGCTCGAAGCTTAATAGCTTCATATTTAGTGATATATTTTCATCATTCTAGCATCTACCGACTGTAGGGGGCACTGCATGCTGTACCGTTTTGTGGTAACTAATCCTTGCAGCCTTGGGTGTTAAGGCTGTGTTGGTGCCTGATAATATGCACTACTTGAATTCTGGTTTCTAATTCGCCTGAATATAGATCTCGTGATTGCTGCCTTAATCTTGAGCATACATATCATGCCCGTTTCGATTCCATCAAGGCTCAACAATAGACACGCCGACCAAAGATCGCAAGCAATGGATGGCCGCATCATTTCCTCTAATTCAGTTGGAGAACACGCCCAAATCCATCAGGGTAACGTCTATTACGCTCCCAGTGCTTCTGGTCTGTCGGGACCTTTATTGCTCCTACCCTGATGGGCACATTTCGCTAATTATAGCGAAGATACAGAATCCCCCCCAGACAAAGTTGATGCATGTCGGAATGCGCTATTCCTTGCGGACCCAATCGTTGATCGAGAAACTCTCAAAAGCATAAAAGGCCAGAGGATTACTGGCACCTGCGAATGGATCAGAAATAATGAAAATTACCAATCCTGGCTTAATGGCCACTCGCAATGTCTCTGGATTTCTGGTGGCCCCGGCAAGGGTAAAACAATGCTCTCAATCTTTCTAACCGAAGAGCTTGAGAAACAGATCCAAGAAACCAAGGGCACAGAGCTGCTGCTGTTCTACTTTTGCAGTCAAGACGAGAACCACAACAGCGCTGTGGCCGTTCTTAGGGGCCTGGCATACCAGCTCGTCAGGAAGCGCCCAAATTTGGCCAGCCATCTCTTGGAAGACTTTGAAAGTCCCAAGAAGACTGAAGAAACGCTAAAGTCTCCCCATGCTCTCTGGAACGTATTGGAAAAGATCCTTCGAGCTCCCAAACTTGGGACGGTTTTCTGCGTGCTCGACGGACTCGATGAATGCGACGATGCGTCAATAAGACTGCTAGTTGACAAATTTAACGAGTATTTTTCGAGGAGTTCGACATTAAGCGGTGGGCTATTCAAATTAGCAATTATCAGCCGAAAGACTGATAGGTTGGACGTCTTCCCCCAGGCGAGACTAGATCCTGATAATGACGAACATGTAAAAAGTGACATTCAACATTTCATCGCCAACAGCGTCCAAAAGCTGGAAAGTATACAAGGGTTCAATGATATCTGCAAGAGTGTTGAAACCACCCTTCTATCTCGAGCCCAAGGCACGTTCCTATGGACTGGGTTCGTTATGGAAGAGCTATCAAGGAAAAAGACATGTACCGAAATCCTGGACGTTTTGGACGATATTCCTGTAGGACTACACGCAATCTACGACCGAATGTTGTTGCAGATTGAAAGCAGTCGACAACCTGTCATCTGTGAAATTTTACAATGGGTTACTATAGCCGTTCGTCCTCTTACGTTGCGTGAATTGACGACAGCTATCCGCATCCCGTCTACTACAGAAATTAGCAGCAACCAAGCCATTCGCGATTACATCACTCTTTGCGGGCATATTCTCACAATCCAGAACCAGCGAGTCAGCCTTATCCACCAATCAGCAAGGGACTACTTACTGCAAGAGAAGGTCAATAATGGCCTAAAATTAAAAGAGTTTCGCATCAAATCAGAGGAAGCGCATGCTATAATGGCAAGAATATGTCTTGACTACATTGAGAGGAGCGACTTTCGCTATACATCTGTGGATATTAACGATGCATCGGTTTTGCAGAAATCGCCACTGTTACACTACGCAGCTATGCACTGGCCAGAACATGCAAGGCGGTCTTTATATGCAGATAAGGATATAAACCTTTCGCGGCCTTTCTTCCAAGAGGAATCAAGTGTGCGAATGCACTGGTGGGAGACATACGCAAAAGCCAACTCCATACGCTGGCTACTTTCCATTATACATCTCTTGCACATAGTTTCTTATCTTGGAATCGATTCGGTGGTTTGGAAGCTGCTTACGACGAATACTTGGCATTTTGCGCTCCGAAAACCTGTAAACCAGAAGGGTGAGCGTGGCGAGACGGCGCTGAGCCTAGCCGCTGAAGGAGGGCATGAGGCTACTGTACAGCTGCTGCTTGCACATGGCGCTGATGTTAACGATTATAGGGCGCTGTGGTGGGCCGCTGAAGAAGGACATGAGGCCATTCTACAACAGCTGCTGCTTGCAAATGGCACTGATGGTAGAGATATTCTGCTGAGGATAGCCGCTTATAGAGGGAATGAAGCTGTTGTTCGGCTGCTGATTACAAACGGCGTTAATGTTAACGCAATGGATATAAGCGGCATGACAGCGCTAAAGCAGGCCGCTGGAAGAGGGCATGAGGCTGTAGTACGCCTCCTAATTGAAAACGGCGCTGAAGTTAACGCAAACGGGTTTATTAATAACACAGCGCTAAGTAAGGCTGCTGAAGGGGGGCGTGAGGCTATTGTGCAGCTGTTGCTCGCAAACGGCGCTGATGTTAATGATTATAAGGCGTTAAGGAGGGCTGCTGAAGGAGGACACGAGGCCATTATAGAGCTGATGCTCGCAAATGGCGCTGATGTTAACGTAAAAGATAAGTATGGTATTAGAACAGCACTAGGCGAGGCTGCTAAAAGAGGACATGAGGCTGTTGTGGAGCTACTGCTTGATATTAACGTAGAGGATGAAGATAGTGAAGACAGTCATATAGCGATTCGCTTAATTGCTTCTGGAGGGTCTTGCTATTTTATTTTATTTTACATAGTCATGCTTATAGGTGTATATGAATCTACAGCTTGCTAGGTTTCAAACATAATTGACACTTGCAGCCGCTAATAAAAGATGACTGCTGAATATTAATATCGAATGATTGTTGAGTTTCGTAGTCTTAGGGGACCTTCTACTGGGTACTAGAGGTATCAATAGTGTAAATGACTTTTACTGTATTTTGACTTCAGCGATTTGAGTTTCTTCAAAGATAATTGTTAAATGGGCCAGGACTGTTTATGGTATTCGTATCTGAGGCATATTTACAACAAGGAGACGTATCTTATATGATAAACAATCTGTTATTGTGGGCTCACGTTCCGCGAGTTGGCTCGAGCCTCTTCGGCCTCTTCGGCCTTAGCTATTGACTAACTATCTAAACACTGCAGCATTTTATCCTATGTTTTGGTTGTGTCGCGAAAGTGAATTTGTACCTACTGGTTGTTATTCATTCGCAGCTCGACAAACGGACTGAAAATGAGCGAAACCGAAATGGAGTGGTCAAGCTCCCTCTGGTCCGATTGTAGAGCGCTGCTCACTGGCTCCCATTTGTCAATATGCGAGTTAGCTATCTTGGGCGGGAACGTAAGGCGATTCTGTGGGCTGATTTTGAAGAACATGGCAGTATCTGCAGGATTGCCTAATCATCGCTTACCTAGGCACGAAGCGCGCTGTAAGCAATAAAAAATCAGCGGTGTTACGGAGCACATGAGGCTTCATCTTCCCCGCCTTTCATTTCTCTCCTAACCTTCCCTCTTTAGCATCCTGTAAAGTCGAATATTTAGAAACTTGAAGCTTAATCTCTCCTTTACAGTTCTTCGTTTCTCTCGATTGAATGCAGGTAATAATTCTCGATTGATCGATGGCTCTGGTTGAGCACTCTTAAGCGCACTACTCTCAGTCATTGCAGAAGTCACCTGTGGCGATCAATGTAGCATTCATACCAACGGACATTGTGGAAACCGAAAGTATTTAAGTAAAACATGGATCCCCGATCGGCGGATGCCAAACTCGCCTACTTGTCACCCCCTGCCACCATTATTTTCAATAAAAATGATTATATTTCTAGACTCGCAGATGATCTAGTGCGGAATGCTTCTGCATACTTTAAACAGGCGGACAAAGCGATACTAGAGCGAGTTTGTTCCATTCTTCCAGACCTGCTTGAAGGTTTTGCTCTTAAACTCGGACATAAAGCGTTGACTGAAGAGCACCTCGATGTCATGCGTTTCGTCTTGAAAAATCGAAGGTGAAGAGTCAATTAGGTCCTAAGTTATTCCACGGCTGACACAGGCTCCTCAGTGATATAACCAGTCATTTCACAGACCTCTGTTTAAATAAAGATAAATATGACGCCAACAAGAGAGCCAGAAAGTCTAAGGACATGCCTTTAATCGAGATTATGAGCATGTGGGAAAAACATCAGGACAAAGAGCCTTTAGAGCCTATCGTATCAACTCTAGGAGAAGACGATGAACAGCATAGTCCATATCCTGAGTCTAGCGCTGGCATCATGTTCCAGGGTGCCAATGAAGAGAAGGATAAAACCCTTGAGGACATAATGACGTTATCCCTCCAAGAGTATTGCGATATTATTTTTGAAACTGAGCCGTACGAATGGCTCATTAGCCGGCTACGAAGGGAATTCCTTCTTACCCCGACGGAACCGAATTTAATGAATGATATCAAGCAGAAAATCATCCTTTGCCTTCCACAGTCTCTCGATTTACATCGGAAGAGGCTGAGTAGTACATACAAGGCTATGTTTATTGTTGATTGGGACCCTCTCCACTTCATGAAGACACAGCAGTACGAAGATAAATCTTATCAGGCTGATATGGCCATCACATTGACAGGATGGTCATATAAGGACACACAAGCGCTAACCTGCGCACAATATTTATCTCAGACGTGGCCTGGATCTGGAGAGCATGTAATGCGAGTGGTACTTGATACAATTCGAGAGCCGTATGCTAGATGCAGCTGTAAGCATTTAACCGTGAAGTATTTAACTGTCGGTTGCTAGGCTGTTCTAACAACAAACCATGTATCTCTAGGTAAATTGCCGGACAACACAATGATTACGGCGTGGATTGATAATCAGATATTCAAGGTTGAAGTCTTGGGTTGTGGAACCTCTGTTGCAGAGATCGGTGAACAGATCTCATGGATTGGTGCTGCTCTTCGCACCCCTACAGCTGAAGAACGCGTTTTATTTTGCAGGCCAAGTATCTATTACACTGGAAATGATTTTGCAAACAAAAGAGTAGGTCACGAAAAGAAAGAATCTTACCAGAAAAACCGATCTTTAAGAAACGTCGATCATCATAAGCCACCTTTATATTCGCCTTATAATGACGTCTTTGGAGAAAGTTGGCCAAAGAGTTCGCCTACTACCAAGCATGGAAAGCTATTACCAATTCAAAGTCTATCTATACCACGTCAAAACCAATCCATAAGAACCGTCGACGATCATAAACCAGCTTCAAATTCGCCTTATGACATCTCTGGAGGAATTTCATTAAAAAAGGAACCTACTACCAACCACGGCAAGCTATCACCAATTTCATGGCTATCTAGACAACGTCCATTCGACCTGTCTCGAAAGTCTTCACCAGGTAACTATCATATTGAAAACCAGGCAACCGAGTCATCATCGGTTATTCCGTTTCTAGAGTTTGAGATTCAATTTCGCGAGGATAAAGTCGAAGAACTTGAGCATTTCTCGAATGGGGAGTGCTGGCGTGGTCTTTTCAAAAATCCAGTTGTTGTTCTAGGATATCCAATACAACGAAGAAGCCAAAAAGGAAAAGGCCTTGAGATCCCGCTTAATATAATGGCTGGGCTGGCCCGGGCCCAACGTATAGATATCTACAGTGGCAAAGTCTTTATTAAAGGCTTCTCATCAATGCTAATTCCTACAATGCGTGACAGAGATGCAATCATCTGGCACTTGGTTTATAACAAAGACGGCAATCGCATATCGTATCTGGATGGTGGTGTTCCTCATGCTGAGAATATAAGTGCACTCGATTTGGAAAAATCCCGGCATATTCTTGGCTGGTGTTTAGAAGCTCGATTTTATGCAGGTAAGAGACTATCTTGATATGATGCAAGCTCGATATCATTGTTAATGTGTGCTCCTTTGGTAGGCGCCGCAGATGCGAATTACCCAATTCAATCGTCTGAGCTCCCTCGCCCACATAATGGCTGTGCCCTCACCGGGATTACTGCGTCTCTCGGAAGAACCATTGTGGACGGCCCATTATTCTGTATCGGTCAAAAAGACACGCCACTGCATGTGTCCCGGGGTGGTTATATTGAGCGTCTGAGGTGGATTAGTAGGAAGTTCGTGATCTTTTGGGATGAAGCGGATAAGAGAGGCTGGCTGATAAATGGCACCAGTGCTCTACTACATCTGGTGCGAGCATCTATGGTGCATAAAAAATCTGATGAATTTTGTGAGGCATTTCTCTTTAATGCCGATGAAGTTGAAGAAGCACCCGAGGATCATACGCCCAACTCTTCCATTCCAGTACTGATCAATAGAAAAAACCAAGCCCTGAAGATTTACCCTGAGGGAGACGGTTATATCAATTTCAGACATGAAGTTGATAAATTTTATAACATCTTGGAAAAGCTTATCGACTATCAAACCGACATCAGCGGATGGCGCGGCGAGAAGCTGAAAGACCACCCACGCAAATATCTCGAAGGCTGGGACTTCCAAGATCTTGCAGTAACCTATGATCCTATATCTCCCCGTGTAAGTATACTCAAAACGGCGGGGAAAGGCTGGGTTGATTTTACTAGGGCTATCAACGCTGTCACGCTGTTTGGACAGGGGTTTGGAGATCTCATCCAGCCAACAGTTACAAACTTTAAGGATCTCATCCAGCCAACAGACTCAAACTTGTGTAGCTTCTGGACTACATTGCCGAAATCAAAATATTATCTCGCCACAGCCGTTTCGGATCTGGATAAGATTCTAGAGCAAAATGACACTTATATAAGTCAATCGAAAATACTCAGTGATGGCATTCAACTATATCACCCTAATGAACCACTTGAGTCATGCCAATGCTTCGCCTCAATGAAGACAGCGCATTCCGATCCAGTCCGGGTTTTCTTGCCCTCTTCTTTCTCAAAAATATTTCCCGCAGGAAAGATGAGACACACATTAGATGACCATGAGGCCGTAGTTTTTGGTCAAAATGCTGGTTTCAACTGGTTCTGGGGGGATACTAGAGATCCTGAAGAAATGGAATCTCCACCATCAGAGGATGTCGAGACCACGCCTCATGACAGCGGAATAGGGGAAAGCGCCAGCTCATCAGATTTAACGAGCGAGGAAACTTTTACGTTTCCAAGCTTTTCGCAAAAGGGAAAGTCCCTGGATATTTCTCGCAGCAATTCTACTCTACTAGAAACGAATGAACAGAAAGAAAATTATCACAAAGAAAGAGCTCTTACTATAGAGGACTACACAGTGGGAATTATCTGTGCTTTGCCAAAGGAGCTACGCGCCGTGCGGGCCCTGTCCGAAATGCCGCAAACTCCATCGTATTGATACATCGGAAATACCGACCGTATTCATTCCGAAAAAGCGATTTACTCTTTGCAACTTAGACCTTTCTCGAGGAAGGTTTACAGAACGTGGTTATTCTATCCAGTACCACCACATACAGTTCGCGCTGAAGCTCTCTCGTCTCGGCAATATACACCAGCAATACCTTGCGGCACTGATGAAGACCTATACATACGCAAGCGCATCATTTCTGGTGCCACTTAGAAAATCGTATACAGCCGAGCCTAAGATTCTCAATAACCGATTTATCTTGCGTGAAGAGTGGAATATTAGCAATATTCTGAATGCATCTTACCCGCTCCCTCAAGACAACCGTTTAAACCTCCCAGTCTGTCCACATTTACGTATCATCTGTGGCGGACTTGCGTTTTCCCGCAAGTGTAAGAAGGTATTCGGTAGACTAGCTGGGACGAGAAATGAGATTACCAGGCTTGAGGATGCGTTCGAGTCTGCTTTAGAATCCCCGGGTCAGTGGAAGTCCGTTTCCTGTCCGCGCTGCCCTACAGACTGCGACATCAGAATCTCCACAGATAAGAAATCGGCGACAATCCGAGCTTGGCACGACTTTGGGATAGAAGGGTCACCAATGGATATCGGTTGGAGGATACATGTCGAGACTAGATCCTACAAAGACTGGCTCGAACAAGGGCCTAGTTTGGACTATCCCCACGGCAGTATTCGGAAGTTATGGCTGGCCAATAGCTCTTCTCTAATCAATACTAAAATATTGTAATTTGCATTGACAGCCTCGAAATTCTTCTTCTCATGGCATTGGAATTCAATAACTGGCGGTCGTGTATGATGTTAAACGATCGCTGTGTATATCTCGCAGACAGTTTACCATATCATTTAAGCTAGCTTGTGTGTTTGGAACAAATATAGTAACTAGTAACATGACTCCTTTATGCAAGACCCAGTATAGGCAATAAAAGTAACCCCTTTTTCACTTGTGAGCTTTTATCTCTCAAAGTCTGCTAGCTAAGCACCAAAGAATCCACCAAATGTCAGATCAACAAACGATCAGTTGTCATAGGAATAAGCCGATGCTATTCTTGTGGGGCCAGATCTCAAGTTGCCCAATGAAAATAAAGAGGTAAGCCAATCGCATAATTCCCAAACATACGAAGTACTCCTTGCCGAGTAATTTAGATAGACAAAAGTGAAATCTTTCAGTTAATCACGTAGATATCTCGAGTTCTTTTTCACAAATTCCGTTCATTGGTAGTAATCCGGAGTTAGCAAAATAAAGAAACCCGGAATCACCGGTAGTTCCATATGCTCTGCTGGTGTATCCCATATTGGTGTTTGGCAAATATATATATATATCGCTTCGATGTGTCTAGATGCAGCGCCTCTACAAAATTACCACTAGCAATTCCTATCACATACAGCCAACAACTCCTTACAAGAACACTTACAAAACCGATCCCAAAATCAACAAGATGATGAAGCACATTTTTGCAACATTAGTCTTAAGCATCGTGGCACGGGCAACTGCCGATGCTGTGATGGGCGACACCACTGCCGATCAAACAAATGCCTTTTTGGCCGCTCTCGAGAGTCGGGATCTGAATTCTATCGCCGCCATGTTTGACCAGAATGTCAATTTCTCCGTGCCTTTTTCATTCTCCGGAAACCAAGGACCTGCCCGCACTGTTGTTGGCAAAGATCAATTAGTCCAGTACTTCCAGGACGGATTCCAGACCGTGAGCGCCCTGGAATATGTGAATGTGACCGTGAGCGTTACTGGTGATGGGAAGACGTCGTTTGCACAATGTAACGGCCAGGAGACATCTGCTGACGGTCTTCCGTACCTAAATGTGTATATCTACCGGTTTGATTGGAACAACAGCCTCCTTACAAATATTATGGAGTATACCAATCCTATCACATTCTGTCAAGTATTCAACGATCCTGATTGTGCTATTCTACCTGTCAATTAAGTAGAAACGTTTTCTGTTAGGTAGAAATATCAATATTTGTGATTAGAGCTATGAATATTGTATGAAATATAGATTTGTCATCTAAATTTTATAGCGCAATACTCTGCGTGAAACTTATTGTACAGTAAGGTGAAAGATGCAGGTATAGTGCCTCTTATGCGCTATCAAGTAGATAGGGCGCCAGGATGAAGCAAACATATTTTCATGTACTTTAATAAGAAGCTCTAAGTGAGAAAAGCCACATAATAAACTAAATTCCAGCCATTGTAGACACTCAGACTAGTCAAATATATGAATTCATTTTCAGGCTCAATGCTGGGTTGATCCCCGCGTTATCCAGACCCCCCTGCTCTCCGAAAAGCCCCTCACTTTGCGCTTGGCGCTTCATTCATCTTTTACTCGCAGCCTCTTGTTATTCACAGGATCACTGACATCTTCATTGCCGCTTATCTGGCGATATCTAATTCGAAATGACGCAGCGTAAGATCTCCGTTGTGAAAGAGGCGAGACACCCACCACGCGCTGTAGCACCCAGCGTTACTGATGCAGGTTCCGAGCCGGATCTCATTAAGCCGTGGAAGCTTCCGCCTCAAAGAACCTACATCTTCAAAAATGCAAATGTTGTTGATGCAGCAAATGGACAAATCATTTCAAACCAAGTCGTTAAATTATCAGGAGGATTAATTCAGAAGGTTGATGATGGCAAAAGCGCAGAATTATTCTCCAGCGACACCATCGTGGTAGACTTGGCGGGCAAATATCTCTGTCCTGGGCTTATCGACTGCCATGCCCATCTATCTTCTGTGCCTGGAGAAGAGGGTCTTGCGGCAAGTGCCAATCATTCTGACGTGGCTATATCTTTATTGCGCCAGCCATATATGGCCGCTCAGATTCTGTACCGGGGCTTCACTACGATGAGAGATACCGGCGGCGCAACGTTAGCTCTTAAAGAGGCCATAGCAGATGATGTGTTCCCTGGGCCACGGCTTTTCATTGCCAATAGAGCGCTGTCGCAGACTGGAGGCCACGGTGATTCCCGATCTGCTCATGAGGGCTGCTGCGGAGCTACAAGTTCTCTTTCCGCCGTCGTTGATGGTGTCCCTGCTGCGATACATGCTGCTCGAGAGCAAATTCGCACGGGAGCGGACTTCATTAAGATCATGGCTAGTGGAGGTGTTGCTTCTCCCACAGATAAACTGGATCATATCCAGTTTACAGCTGCTGAGATTCAAGCGATTGCTGAAGTTGCGGAGACCTACAACACCTACGTGACAGCTCATGCTTACACTCCTCGATCAATCAGGCATGCTGTCGATAACGGCGTCAAGGGGATCGAGCATGGCAACCTCATTGACAAGGAAACTGCAGAGTACATGGCCAAAAATAATGTGTGGTTTACTCCTACGCTTGTAACTTACCATGCTATGGGATCCGATAAATATGCTGGCTTCTTGCCTCCCGCCAATCAAGAAAAGAACCGCCTAGTGCTGGAGCAGGGCCTTCAATCTCTGCGCCTGGCAGACGAAGCTGGCGTCACCATCTGCCATGGATCTGACCTTCTTGGGCCGCTGTGGGTCGAGCAGAGCAAGGAATTTGGCATTCGGGCGCAGGCTCTAAGCGCCAAGAAGATTCTCCAGGGGGCCACTGTTAATGGAGCGAGGATGCTGAAGCAAGAGAATTTCTTAGGGCAGATAAAAGATGGGTTTGTGGCAGATGTTTTGGTGTTGAATGAGAATCCGCTTGAGGATATTACGATTTTGGACGAGCCGGAGAAGAATATTCTTGCTGTGTTGAAGAATGGACGGGTGTATAAGAGTAGGTGGTCGAAGCTACCAGAGGATGTTGCTCGGGCTCAGACGTTAATTGAGTGATTCACATTTGACATAGAGTCGAATGAATAAGTCGTAAAATGTAAGCAGATGATTCTTTTCATGAAATGTAAATATCTCAGGCAATCAAGTTACTTCTGAGTGCGCCTTCAGCCTTTAGTATAGCCACACCGTGTGGACATGTGAACAGAATCGCAGATGACAGGATCGTAGATGAGATCTCTAGACTAGATAGCCGTCTTAGTCAGCAAAATCCAGCGTCAGCTCGCAGACTTTCCCCAAATCCGCTCCCAAATAACTTCCATCTTCTTATTCTCTATTCAAGCTCTCACTCTCCTATCTCCCAAGCCGCGCAACTTTTCAACCCGACAAGAGCTCACCCACAATGAGCCGCAAAAGCCATGATCTCCGGCCGCTCTAATGCTCCCTCGTTGGAATCTCCGCTGCCGGACTCGACCACCGGCGTCCTTCCCGTGATTCCGCCCGGCGTTGAGCTCCCCGATCGCCATCCGCGAAACAATGCCGCGACAGCAGCTTCAGCAGCTGGAGTGAGGGCTCTCAGTGCACAGGTCGTTGCTTTTTACTTCCGTGCTCCGGCCAAATCCTTCTTTCGAACGAGGGTCGACTATCTGGCGTATGCCCGGACGATACACCAGCGGCAGACGAAGAAGCTGATGCAGGCCGTTGCGGAAGATGCTTCACCAACGAAACTGGTTGCGGCGCTGAGACAGACATGGCTGTGGATGCGGAGCACTACGCCTGGAGTGCTGACGTCGGCGATCCGACATGAGGGCTGGAGTATCGTGCCGCATCAGATTATGCCACCGTTGATTGCCAACATCGGTGTCAACGCCGTGCTGTATACGGGATATTTGCACATCTTAGGCCATCTACATGAAGAGAGCTCCAAGGCTACCAAGAGAGTATATCCTCCGCCACCACCACAGGCCACCTTTACGGCTGGCTTCCTGGCGGGAGGACTGCAGAGTGTCTTGGCAGCACCGCTGGACGCACTGCAGGCGCGGTACGATCACCGTGATATGATGCCCAACGACGGCAGTAATCGGCCCCGGAGTATGTGGACGTTTAGCGCTGAGAAACTGAGAGAAATTGGGCTACGAGGCATCTTTGCAGGATGGGGGTTATCATTTGTGAAGGACAGTATGGGATGCGCAATCTTTTTCAGCACATTTGAGTACATCAAAGCCCAGTCGTATTATCGCTTCGTGGCATGGTATTACGGAGGCCTAGAAGAGAATATTGTTGATTTCCTTGCAACAAAACGCCCTACAGACCGACCTACGGATGGCGGTATTCAGCTCATCCGACCACACTATGCTATTGAGCCCACGTTCCTCCTTGCTGCCGGCATTAGCGCCTCTTTCGCCCAACAGCTTCTTCTCCATCCCCTCACTCACTTTCAAGTCAAGCACTGGGACCATCTAGAAGACCTCGACGCAAAAGCTGCCCGGCTACGCGCATCCCGCGCTGCTAATCCAGATCAGCCTCAGCGGCGATGGAAAATGCTGCGGGCGTACTATCACGCTTACCAGGAGACCTTGACGGTGTGCAAAGCTGAGGCGTCGGCAGAAGGGCTGAAGCTGGGGAAGTGGCTGTATCGAGGATTCTGGTGGAACACAATCCGACAGGTGCCGAGCACAAGTGCCGGTTTGATCATCTTTGAACTCATACGGCGGAAGTATGGGTTTGGGATGGAAGAAGTGCGGATTACCAAGGATGGATACGACATTTTGTTGCATTAGAAGGTAATGCGAGGATACATGACACTTGTCATGTTTTGTATTAGAGTATATACATCTCCCTCGGATAGACATAGTAGATGATAGAACACGCTACTCCACTGTTGCAAATGAATCTCAATATTAATTTGATTATCATTTTGAAGTTAAAAAAAATTATTAATGCTCTATTATATGAAAAACACCCCTCTGCCGATATAACTTTTCTATCCATCCTCGAATTGAGCACCTTTCAGTTCTCAGCTATCAAAAACTGCTCAAACGAATCCTTCATAGTGACTTCCAAGGGAATGTACTTGATTCCTAGAATTTTCTCTGCCTTGCTTCCATCAAGCTGGTATAGATCCTGTACCTTGCCGGCACCGGGCGTTCCCACTGGCAAGCGGCTTTGTAGCTGGGGTAGCGTCTCTCGCAGGGTATCCACGGCGCTCTGGTAGTCAAAGTGCTGGCCACAGAGGAACCGTTCGCCAGCAGCCTCGGGTCGCTCAAATGCCTCGAGATGGGCTGTGGCAACAAGGCGGACATCGGCGAAGCCACCGAAATCGACTGGGGGAACTTCTTTGGCGCCGATAAGGTGCCACAATGCCTCGGAGGACTCATTGAGGCTTTCCAGATCAGTGATGGGGCTGAGGTGAGGGCCGAATACCCAGGGAGGGTTGATAGAAGTCAGCGTGAATGAAGGCTTCTCAGCTTCCATCCAGTTCCACATGGCTCTCTCGGCGAGAGCTTTGGAAGCGCAGTAAGCCGTCGCGTTATCCGCTTTAGAAGCTTGTTCATGAGTCATGGGATTCCAGTCCTTCTCCGTGTAAGTGTATCCGGGGCGGTATCCCTGACCGAGATCCATAATACAAGCAAAGGACGAAGTGTTGACGATGCGGCGGACGTTGGATCCATATTGACGGGTCGCCTCGAGCGTGGTGATGGCGCAATCAACTGCTGGATCTAGCAAGCCGCTAACAACATCTGTGACCTTCAGGGAGAAGGGAGCAGCGACATTGATGACGCCCGTGATGGGCTTGAGAGAGTTAGAAAAGGCGGGCTCGTAGAGTTCCCTCTTGGACAGGTCGGAGACGATGGCGACTGAGAACTGGGAGCCGTAGTCGGCAAAGGTACTGCGGACCTTGCCTGCGGAGCTCACAGATCGCACTGTTCCCCGGACGTTGTATCCTCTTTCCAGGGCTTGCTTGATGATGTGCAGAGCGACGAAGCCATTGGCGCCGGTGACTAGTAGGGTTTGCTCGGATGGGGCCGACATTATGATAAGCGAGGTATAGTAGTCTATTTTAATGTCTTGAAGATTTTTAGAGTATTGAATGCGTTGGAAACTTGGAGGTTGTTGAAGATGTAGATGTAGATGTAGATGTTTGTATGTGATGATGGTGAAGATTCTGTGATGAAAAAAAAAGGTAGGTAAGGGAAGAGAGAAGCTACTTAATATAGCCAATTAATGGCATACCAGTCGGTGATGATAATTCCTCCATCGCCGTCATGGTTGAAGCTATCTGCACACACTCGGATGCAATTTTACAGCTTCTCCGATAGCATAGGTGCGGCATTGTCCTAGCTCCTATACAACTTTCGGAGACTGCAACGGGTAGCTTGGTGAGGCTAGGCGATAAGCTAGGCTTTAAAGCCGATTTCATCCACCAGTCAGCAGCTCCGAACACCTACATGGGGTCGGGAAGACTAAACTAATCTCTAAAAAATAATGACGATATTTAGCAGATGATATCATATCGAAAATAGGGCTTAGTTGATATGTAAATAGAATACAATCGCTGACTAGAAGAATTGGCACGTAAAAATGAGAAAAGAGGCCAAGCGGTAGACACATATGGAGATAGGCGATAATAAGACGGGCACTGAGTAGATACAACTAGATGCAGGTAAATATAGCCAGAAGTGTATAAGAATATAGCGAAAATAGAGAGAGAGAGGTATTCAGATGCCTTTGTGATAATATGTAGAGATTCTTCTTAAGTCCAACTCCAGTGTAATACTATTACGTGACTTGCAGTTTCGCCTACCACTCGTGAGAGTCGCTTAGGAAGACTAGCAAACTTGTTAACGCCGATGCGTCAAGACTCGGGCTTACACTGCGGGGAACCCACAAACTTTTCAAAGCTTCACGCCAGTTTCCAAATTAGGCAGTATGATGTCGAGGCTATTCTGTCTCAGCACTCTCTTGAGTTTATTTATTTTGGAGCGACAGGGGTTCTTTTAGTGCCACTTGTGAGTCGAAAACCTCCTCCTCTCTCGATGATTGGTAGGCAGACTGGACGTTTTATTAGCTGCAGGATGTAACCATGGAATACGCGGACATCTCCGATGATCATGAAGCTGAATTGGTAGTAAGTATGTGAAGAGTGGAACAGTCATCTATAACAGAGGTGTACTCTGTATTGTCGCGGCATTTGAGATAAGTAATCACACAGTCCATTAGCACAACAGCCAAGCATCCCCGCAGATATCTCTGGAAACTTGTCTTCTTAATTTCTATTTATTTTGTAAGAAAATAGTACATAACAAAAATAGAGGATTAACAATGAAAATTACAATGAAGTTTAAGACTTTAGCCTCCCTACCAGAAACAGCAGATATTTGAGACCAGTCTAAAAATATTCAACTTCATAGTAGCTAGCGAATAAATGCCAAAATCACCAGTCCCTTCTCCTCTGTCTAAACAGCTAACGCTTCAAGATTTATTAAATCTTCCCAACGGCGTGCACCGCTCGGCATAGCCGTGTACCCCCAGATCCACAATGCCGCTCTCTTTCTATGGGAAATTTTGCAGTCAGCGGTACATGTCGTGGGAATACACACTATTAAAGCCCTTTAGTAGGAAAAGCTACAATATCACTACCTTTGACAGTTCGGCGGAATATTTTTGCAACCCCAGGCATTTGAACCCCAGGCATTTGAATGAGATTGGCAGCAAATGGCGACGGGATTTTTATTTAAGTTCCGCCGTTTAGTAACAGCTATCCCCATGGCTGTGTCGGTGACGATTTACACATAGCCGTGTAGATAGGTATGCATAGGGTTATCGCGAAAAAATAAACTCAATGGTTCTGTTTTATATAATAAAGTATCATGTATAATCGGTCGAGAGTTCAAGAGACTATGGTCTATCATCACGATTAATCCTGTATTCCGCATATCAGTTATACTGTCGGATTAGCAAAAGTGAAGCTCCACAATCGCTTGTGGAAAATATCTTAGGTTATATAATGCGACATATACACTACGAAGCACGGAGTACGGAGTAAGCTTCACGGGATCGTAGCTAATAAAGTGGGACAATCTCTTTAAAATACACTAGATCAGCTACAATGTCAAGCAGCTGACTGCAGTAGGTTTCAACTGGGTGTTCTTTTATGTAAGATTACAGATCCATTACCAAATCCGGCCTACCCCAAGTAGCAAAATAGCTGTTTATTAGACTCCCTCGTTCAAACCAATCATCTTCAAGCTAACATCCCAAAGGCGTGCTGCACTCTCACGATCATGAATATGCGGCGCATGTCCCGGTGCTAGAACCGTCATATCCCCATTCCACAGCTCACTCTCTTGGCAATCTTCCAAGAACACGCCTCCTTTCACATCCCAGTCGTGAGATATCGCCCCCCATACAGTCGTTGCTGCGCCCTGTTCAATATTCTTCATTCTTCTTGCAATAAGGGGATCCCCAGTGACAGCGTTAAGCTGTGACTCTGGTGTCATTCGGTTGAGTCTCGTACCACTGATGCCTCCGGGATGAACTGCCAGGCCGTGTACGCCATTAGCGCCATAACGCCGTTCAATCTCTAATGCCATGTAAATGTTGGCCGTCTTAGATTGCGCGTAGGCTAGCAGAGGCTGGTACTCGGCTTCGCGCTCAAAGTTTACGTCGTCGAATCGTATGCCCGACTGGCGGTGGCCTGATGCTGATAGACAGACTACGCGAGACTGGAAAGATGGCGTGCTCGACGAGATTAATGCATCTTTGAGAGCTTGAAAGAGAGCAAAGTGTCCAAGGTGATTAGTTCCAAAATGTAGCTCAAAGCCATCTTCGGTCTTTCCTTTCGGATATCCGCGAATACCTTGGATATTAAAGTTAGACGCATTAAATAATACTAAAGTAGAAAAGAAACTCCAAATAGCAAGTGTGACAGGTTTCTAAACTCACCAGCGTTGCAGATTAAAATGTTGACCTTGCCTGATGTCCGGCCTAGGAAATTGGCAGCGAACTCTCGTACACTTCGAAGAGAGTCCAATCCCATTTCCGAATACTCAAGCTTTCCGGGTTTGTTATCATATCGGAGCTCTTCTTCGGCTTTTTTGCCCTTTTCCATGTCACGGCCGGTAAAATAAACATCGGCACCAGTGGCATGCAGAGCACGCACTGTCTCAAATCCGATCCCCGAGGTGCCCCCTGTCACGAGAATCACTTTGCCGCTCAGTTTTCCATCCAAAGATTGATCGCGTACGATCTTAAGTGCGGTAGGACGAGCATCTCCGGGGCCGTTGGTGTCCCGGTGTTCTTTCGCATATGGCGCAATGAGCGACATTTTTGGTTTGTTGAACACTGTTAGCTGATTAATGAACCAGGAGAATAGAGGGTTAAACAAAACGGATATTGAACCCAATATTCAAGTCTAAGAGGTAGAAATTGAATGAAGAGGCATTAACAGCTCCATCAACATACAGTCTTTAAGCCCTCTTAATATATCTTCATCGCAGAAAGTTACTTCAAACAGCTATCTTTACCATACCCAGTTTAGACTAGTTCATATTAACGAATCCTAATCACGGACTTTTACGGATATAAACCATAAATCTCGCGGTCGCTTCAATGATGATATGGAATCATTTCGAGGCAAGATCTGATAGGTGAAAGAAGCAATAAATCCCCGACCGGCGGGATCCATTTCTCGCCGGCACAAGTGGGGCCGTGGGAAACGGATTTACCGGTAATATGCCCGCTCTCAAATAACGAAGTAGACGAGACTCCCCAGACATAAAGTATGGAAATTCTTGTTCTTTCTCATGTTTCTCCTAGAAGAATAACTATAGTAGCTGGGCCTTAATACACAAAAGTCGTAGTAGGCAAGCGCTGAAAAAGCATTTACGTCAATACCAGTATAATGGGTTCAGCAACAACGCACGCGGAGTTTGGCGTTCATACAACAGCTCTTACTGTTGCTGCCGCTTTTCCCTCTATCATCGCCGGCAAAACGATTCTGATTACAGGTGTTAATATCAAGGGCCTCGGATACGCTACCGCCGAGGCTTTTGCTTCGCAGAAAGCCGAACTCCTCATCCTCGCGGGCCGTACCCCCGCCAAGCTGCAAGAATGCGCCGATGCTTTGACAAAAGAATATCCTAGTGTCAAGACCCGTGTACTGGAGCTTGACCTTAACTCTCAAAAGGGCGCCAGAGCGGCCGCTGCTACGCTAAATGGGTGGACGGATATACCTGCCATCGACATCCTTGTTAACAATGCGGGTATCATGAATGTGCCCACGCTCCAGCTTAACGAAGACGGCATAGAACGACATTTTGCGACAAACCATGTTGGCCACTTTCTCTTTACGAATCTGATTATCGGCAAACTTATTGCGGCCGCACAGAAGCCCGATGCCGTAAAGGGCGCCACTCGAGTCATCAACGTATCCTCCTTGGGCGCCAACTATAGCCCCATCCGCTATAGTGACATCAGCTGGGAAAAAATAAACGGCACGATACCGTCGGTGGAACAGCCTGACTATTTGGGATTTTCTCGGCTATGGAACCTTGACGAAGACGCCATCAAAAATGACAGGTATATCTCCATGGGAGCCTATGGGCAGTCCAAAACGGCCAACGTTTTGTTCAGCCTTGGTCTCAACGAGCGCCTGTACGAGAAATATGGTATTCTCAGCTTGAGTTTACACCCTGGTTCTATAATTACTGAGCTTGGACGAGATGTGCCCTCCGAAGAATACAAGCAGAGACTTGAAAAGTTTAGAAAGTTAAGGATGGTCTTTAAGGAGCTGAGCGCTGGTGCCAGTACAACATTGGTAGCTGCTGTGGACCCGGCGTTGACGTTACCGACAAAGAGGCCCCTTGCAAGCGAGAAGGATCTAGCAAAAACGAGCAAGGAGGTGAAGGGCGAAGATGGGGAATGGGAAGGCAGGGGTGTGTTTTTGAGCGACTGTCAGATTGTTGAGGGTACGAAGGTGTGGTATACGAGCTGGGGTCAGGGAGAGAAGCTGTGGGCAAAGAGTGAGGAGATTGTTAGAGAGAAATTTACTTTCTAAAGATTCTTTACGCATTTAGCAGCAATACTTACAATGCGAAGCAAAAGCCTACATATAGAGACAGTTTTACATATTGTATAATCTAGCTATCATTCAAGACGTCTTCTTTTCATTACTATGAGACGGTGGCTTTTCCCACTTAGATTAATCCACTACGAACTAGTTTGAATTTCTCATTATATTAGTGTGCATCGTCATTTATTTTTGGGTGTGACAATGCATCACTAGATCCAAAATCGGAAATAAGCGGCCGCCTGGAGGAGTCCGGGGTTAGTTACAGGCGACGCGAAGCTAAGTTGAGGAGATGGAGCATACGTATAACTGAATTAACTACCCGTTATTATTGCGTAACTATCTCAATGAGAATGTCACATGTGTCGATATGACCCGATCAGTGCGTTGGACATACGTGTTGCTTACGAAACGAGGAGAACGAATAGCATGCTGTGCATTAAAAATGGAGCTCTATCTGGAAATGACAGCATTGCATATACCCGTTGGTATAACTTTTAGCGGGGCTTACAGTATCCAACTAGAAGGCGATAGCCTTCTAGTTGGCCACAAAATCCGCGAAACACCACAATAAGCGGCACAATTTATTACACCAATTTTATCACAATTTTACTAGTAAAGAAAAAAGAAAAACTATAATCTAAGAAAAAAAAAAAGCACTATTAGAATCAGAAAGTGTAAGAG